>CM052814.1:11493985-11581587 GCA_028533885.1 Nasua narica
GGGTCTGAGCAAGCACCCCCCCCACACACGGGTACCCACGAATCCTTGCGTGGTCGTGGGGTAAGAGCAGAGGGCGATCTCCTTGGCTGGTCTGCGGGCCAGAGACTCTTTTGGAGACAAGACTTAGCCTTGAAGTGCCACGGGGCCGGATGGCTTTGGCTCTGGGAAAAGGGGTGGGGGGAGGACAGGGCCACGACGACCGCGCTCCCAGCAACTCCGGGCCTCGGGGCCCCTGCCCGCTCTGGACTGCGGCGCACGAATGCAGCGGCGCCGGCTTGCAGTGCTTTAGTCGGCGATGCTTGGCGCAAGCACACTTTTCTGGAGACCAGCGCCCCACCCGCCCACCCTGGCAGAAGAAGGCGGCCTGAGGCTCCTCACTCTACTTTGGCGTCTGGAGAAGGGAGAACTTTGTGTGGTTTTGCTCAGAAGAGTCTGCAATGGCCAGTACCCCGTCTCTCCTGTGTGGGTCTGAGTCTGCGTGGCTGGGCGCCTCTGGGAGCACGTGGATGTGTGACCTACGGGTGTAATTGTGGTGTGCGCGCGCGTGCCCCCAGAAGTATTAGACCCCCTCCCGTCCCAGCGAGACCCGCGGCCGCCACCCCTCGGCACGCCCGAGCTGCGCCTCGGTAACGAGGGCTGCGCGCCGCGGGGACCACTGCGGCTGGAAGACAGAACCCGGCTCCAGGAGAGTTCCTGCTGCTTTTCTGGAAGGGCGAGTCTCGGGCCGCAAGCGGCTGGAAGCGGGGTTGGCGGCTCGGCTCGGCCCCGGGGCCCGCGCGCACCCGCCGCCGCCTCCAAGCCCCAGCCGGGCGGGCCTCGGCGGGCCTGGCGTGTGCGGATCTAGCGCCCTCGGCCTTCTCTTGGGGGCCTTAGAAATCTCGGTCTCCATTCAAGAATTTCTAGCTTCCCTGGCCGTTCTTGCAAGCATCGAGCGCCACCGGGAAAATGCCCGATCCCTGGGCCAAGCGGGCAGTCCCGGGATGAGTGGACCCGGCCCGAAATGCGGTTTTTGCTCCCCGCCACCAGGCCCGCCTAGAGAGAGCTCTTCGTCCTTCGGGCGGCTCCTCTTCCAAATGAACTTTAAACTCCTGGACGTGTGATACCCCGTTCCTGATGAAAATGTGGAAGAACTCCACTGCCCAGGGAAAAGCCCCCCTAGAGTTTCACGGGGGGAAAAGTTCAAGGAGAGGTGGAGGGTGGTGGAGGAAAGGGCGCCTCCAGGAATAGCCCCAGTGCCACCCCCAGGGGCTCCCGACCCAGCTCATTTCCCTCCCGGCACCCCACCTTTACTGCGCCCTCCGGACTAGATCCTGAACCTTGCTAAGGCCGAACTATACCTGAAATCATATTACGGTCCCTGGGCAATTATTTCCTTTACTTTTAAAACCCGGGCCCCAGGAGGAGAAATGTGAGCGGCGGCGGGCACCTCGAGGGCCTTGTGAGAGGCCGAGTAAACTGCCCCGTGCCTAAAGCACCAACTCCTCTCCAGCGAAGCTCCAGTACTGGGTTCTCCTGAACGCCAGTGCAGGATTTAAGTGCCTGGAAATTCCACATCCTTGGGAAGTCCTGGTTACAGAATTTCAATATTTCAGGGGTCAGAGGAAACTAATCTCGATAGTGAAGGCAAAATTGAGGTATCAGGAGAATCCTCCTGTTTGGGGAGCAGAGCCTGGGGAAGGTGGAGGAATCACTGCCCTCCCCCCCCGCCCCAGGGCTAGAACCCAAGTAGTTGCTATGCCCGGAAACTCGGGGCACATTTAATAAAGAGAATAGCTGGCTCACATTCCCATTTAACTCGAGGTTCCTCCTAGAGCCCTCTACCTCTCTCTTCTCCTTCCTACACCGGACCACCCTGATCGCTCCCACTCCCCTCCCCACTGCGCACATGCCTCCGGGAGTTCAGCTCCATTTGGAGGCTGGGAGGTTGACTGGGGTAGGGAATGGTCAGCCTTGCACCCTCATGCTGCGCCAGGCCAGCAAAGGCTAAATCTGCCCTAAAACAGAAGTCTTTTAATGTGCTCGAGTCCGTGAGTCAAAAACTCCCTGAAGCTAAGCCGGATCAGGGAGCCACTGGGAGCCTCCTCACTCCAGCCAGGGGACTGGGGGTGTCCCGGGCTGGTGGACCTGAGCATCTCTGGGGAAGCACCACCCCCTACAGAGCACCTCCCCAGAGAACCAGCTCTTCTGGGTGCTGGGCCCATGACAGCCTTGTGCCCTGGCTGGAATTCAGTGCCAAACAGCCCCTCGTGGTCAGGTTTGTCCGCAGTCTGTTTTTAAATCTCCCGAAAGGGTTCTATACAAACCCCCGGGCATTTCGTTTTGAGGAAAGGAGAGCCAAGAGAGGACAGGTCTTCAACCTTTCAAAAACAAAACAAAAAACTTTAAATGGCCCGTCCCAGTGGCAGCTTGGAGCAAAACAGGTATTTCAGGGCAGTGTGGTGGGGAAACTGCCACTGGGCTCCTGGCTGCTTGGGGGTGGGGACTGCCGGGAGGACTCACTGGGCGCCAGCAGGGGCTAAGTGCAAGGAAGATTGTGTGCATGTGGATGGGGTTGAGATGCAGTTTTGTAGACCCTTCACTGGCCAAAGGAGAGCCAGGAGGTCTGAGCTCTGGTTTGGGCTATTACCTGACTGTGACCTTGAACAAGTCGCCTCCCTGCCCCATGGTTGTTTGGGCACCTTTAAAGCTTTCTCAGGCCCAGTCTTTTCAACCCTAACCACTGTGATTTGTCTGTCTTTTCCTCCAGGATGCTACCTCCTCCCCTTAGACATCCCCAGCAAGGGGCGGTTGTGTTGGAATTGCCTATAAGTTCCCCTACGGACTTCAAGTGGCCGCCTTTCTAAGTACCCACCGTGGCTAAATTGACCACCTGCTTCACCGTCTTCTCCACTCCAACTCTGGATACCTGCCAGCAGCGTTATGACCACAGGCCCACTCATAGCGTCCTGCCTCAGGGTGGGGAGGCCATCTGCCCCACGGAGGTAACGGATTCTGTGGCTACCTCTGCCTTCTAGCCACACACTCAGGGTCGTGGAACACTGGTTCGGTGGTGGGGAAGCAAAGGTTATGGCCAAGGAGGCCTCTGAACTCTAAGCTTATCTCTGCAGCAAGGAGGCTCTGAGGTCGCAGCACTCCCCTTAACCCCAAAAGCCCTAGTCCCTCGCCTCCAGCTGCTAGACCTGCTGGGCCCCAGCGAGGCTGCTCTCCGACCTTAAGGACCACACCTCCCCAGCAAGCCAAGCGGCCTTTACAAACCATAGTAAACGTTTTATTTACAAGTTTGTGTTGTCCTAAGTGCAGCTCATCTTTGCGCCACGACCCCAGTGCGGGGAGGAACTGTTCGGTCGGTCGACACTTCACAGTGTGAACTGCTCGCTTCCCAAGAGAAGTTTTGTCCGGAGCGGGTCCTCGGGCGGGCGGGGCACTGAGCCCCCCTGGCCTCGGGGCACCAGCGCGGCACCGACGGGCAGGTGGTGCCTTGGGCAGGGGCGCTCCGCCTCGGCGTCTCTCCGGTCCCGGCCGCATGGCCAACACAAAGCAGGCGCAAAATCCAGCCCACCCTGGGAGGCTGGGGGCGGCACGCCGGCCCCAGGGCCCTGCCTCGTGCAGTCTACAAGCCGCCCAGCGGTGCCTGGGCGGGCTCGGGGCTCTGCGGAGCGCCGCTGAGGGTGGGCTGGGGCGCCGGCAGCAGCTCCGGGGCTCCGCCGCCGCCGCTCCCCGCGCCGCCGCCGCCGCCGCCGCCGCCGCCGCCGCCGCCGCCGAGGCTGGCGAAGCTGAAACCGCCGCCGCCACCGCTTCCCGCGTTCCCGCCGCCGCCGGCCGGGAGGAGGGCGCCCGAGGCCGACGCCTTGATGACCGTGGTCTGGTGCAGAGACCGCTCGGCCCCCTCAGTCCGCTCCGTGTCGCTGGGGGCCATGTCCAGAGACTCAGAGTCGCTGCTCTCACTCTCGGCCTCGCCCTCCGAGCGGCTGAGGCTCCGCTCCTCCGGCTCGCAGTCGGCAGCCGCGCCTCCGCCGGATAGCTTCTCGCCCGCCTCCTTGTCCTTGTCCTTCTGGGCCTGGGCCTCCTTGGAGTGCCGCCACTTCATCCGCCGGTTCTGGAACCACACCTTCACCTGCGCCGCAGCACGTGGGAAGACAAGAAGGGACACGAGATGAGACGTGAGCTCCGGCGCTCGGCTGGCACGCAGCCTGGAGCCCCGGTCCCCAGCACTCCTACTGGACTCCGCTCAGGCGCCAAGAAGCAGCCCAGGGAAACGACGACATCGCCGCGGACCCTCGCCCAGGGAACCCACGAGGACTGTTTCTCAAAATGTGGCCCTCCAGACCTGATCCTGAAATGACCTGGATGCTTGCTGAAAGGCGGAGTCCTGCACCACGCTCTCCAACTAAGGGCGATTTCTGTTCTAAATCAATGCTTCTTAACCTCACTTGAGCCAGGACACCCCAAGAATCTGATTAAATTATGGACCATTGGCCCAGAAAAAAATATACCTAAGATTTCAAGGGTTTGGTGAACCAGTGTTAAGAATTCCTACTAAGCTGGCCCCCTCCTCAACTGCCAGCACCCAAGGCAAGTTTCTACAAAAGCATTTCTCCTTAAGGAGAAACTGTGGGAAGCACAGAGGGGAAGGAGGGTTCAAAGAGTTAATCCCAGTGGGGTGGGGGCATTGCTGGACCATCAGTAGAGGAGCATTTCCTTGGCATGTGTGTACTCAGAAGCTTACGATAAGGACCTTGCCCCTGCCCGGAATAAACTAATCCTTCTGCAGGCTTAGAAAATGCTGGCATTAAACCTGTGCAAAGTGGAGGAAGGGGGTAGGGATGGGGTGGAGAATCTATATAAATATATACAATCCCCTGGGGGACCCAATGCTGTTCACACAAGTTCCAGCTTCCCTTTTAAAAATAACATCCACAGCTGGTGGAAAACGGCTGGGCTCTTCCAGTGTGTGTTGGGAGGGGAGTTGTGTAATGGAGGACAGAAAGACAAGGTGGTGGGGAGGGGTTGAAGGAGACCCTAAAGGGGCTATGAAAAGTTGCCTGCCTTTGACTTCTGCCCTACTCAGAACATTGAGCACCCACGAAGCAAAGGCCACTGCTGTGGGGTATGGAAGAACGGTGACTCTTCCATTTTCAAAACCCCCAAAAAAGTCTAGTTCTTGAATTGGAGAAAAGAAAAAAAAAAATGGATTCAGAAATTGAATTCCAACACAACAGATTCACTGTTGTCCTGAAAAAAAAAAAAAAAAAAAATCCAAGGAGGCAGAACCTGCCGAAATGCTCTTGGGTATTCTAAGAAAATCTTTCTTTCTTTCTCTCTCTCACTACCCTGCCGCACCCCACCCGAGATTTTTCTTGAGAGCTTATGCCTTTAGAAAATCAGACTGACTGTGGCTGCTGCTGAGTGCACTCCTGGCCCTGCTGGGGCTAAGTCATTCCGTTTGAAATGATGTTTTCACTTCCTCACAAATGGGGATTTCACAATCCAGTGGCAGAAGCAGGAGGAGGAGGGAGGAAGGATGGGAGGAGGAAAAAAAAGAAAGAAAGAAACCAACAACAATCTCTTGACTTTGGATTTTTATCTCTTCTGAAATAAACTGCCTCCTACAGCGAACTGCACTACAGCGGAGCACATAATTATTATCTCCTGCGGCCTATTTGCTTTCTCCGAGGTTCTTGCGCCTGTTGGCCAAAATAAACAGGCAGTGCTTGTTGACATACATCTTTGGGGATGGGCTATTCTTTCCGCCCTTCTCCCCCTCCCATCCCCCCTCCTCCAGACTCAAGTTTCGATGCCTACAATGTCACCAGAAATTCAAGACCTTGCGTTTCCGCGGCAAAAGCGGAGTTGCCCGGGGTGGAGGGAGGCCTGGGGCCCGGCCGCGCTGCTGCAGCCCTCCACCCGCGAGGAGCTGTGCGCGGGAGCCAGAGCCAGCTTACCTGGGCGTCCGTGAGGCCTAGCATCGCGGCCAGTTGCTTTCGGTCGGGCTTCGTCACGTACTTCTGGATCTCAAACCTCTTCTCCAGGCCTTTCCTCTGCAGGTTGGAGAAGACCGCCCGCGACCATGAGCGCTTCCTTTTGTAGGTCTGCGGCATGGTGTCCTTCGTGAGCACGGCATAGGGACCTGCCACCGGGTGGTAGCGGGAGCAAAAGAAAGGACAGGAGGGCCCCGTCAGTGCCCCCGCCGCGGTCTGCGGGTGTCCCCGGACTCGTCGCGCTGCCTGAAACTGTTTTTCCGTTTAACAGTCGGTCCCCATTCAGAAAGCCCTTCACGCTGGAATGGCCTTCCTAAAGAAGAATCCTACAGCTCTGAAGACTTCAGGCGTAAGGCCGAAAGCGAGGGTGGCGTTAAGTCCCGCGCTTCCTCGATTAATTCCAAAGAAAAAACATAAACCTAACGAGTGGCCTTAGGGGCATGCGAAAAGTAGGCGAAAATGTCCCTTGGGCCTGAAGGATGTGGAGATGACAGCTTTGACTCTTGTGTGTGTACGTGTGTACGTGTGTGTATGTACACGTCCTTGCCAACGTCGGAGCAGATGCAACCTCCTTGGGCAAAGTGTTTGAGGTCACTCCTAACTTTGTTAAAAAGCAACACCTCTTGCTGCATTTTCAGGCCACTCTGGGGCGAAAAGACTAGGGAAAGCCCCTTCACCCCACCCCGCCCCGCCCGCCCACGCACACACTTTCTCGGCACCCCCAGGTCCCCCATCCCCCCCTGCCCCCAGGGACCAAGAATGAGCTAGCTATCTGAGAACTCTTTCGGTTTCTGTCTCGGACTTGGGAGCCTCCTGTACCAACTGTGGGGCTGTGGCACCACCGTGGCCACGTGAGGCGTCAGTCCTGAGTCTTGGGTCAGTCAACCGGCCCCTTTAGGCCATGGCTCAGGAGGGTTTTCGTACCTGGAAACGTGTCTTGAAACTGATGCTGAACTGAATTCCTCGGGTTCGAGCTTAAGGGGCTCAGGATGGCAGAAGCCTCGTTAATGGGATCTAGAGACGCGAAGAACTGGCCGGCGGAGGGCTGCAGGCCGGGGAGGTGCACCCCTGCGGGCCGCCCGCTGGTTAGCAGGGACGTGAGGTCTGGAGAGGAGGGAAGAGGAGCTGGTTACACCTCGGGAAAAGCCACACTCTGGGCTGAGTTGTTCCTCCCCTCCCCCTCGACTGGGTTTTCCTGGAGCAAAGTCACGAAAGATCCTTGTCTCCGCGCCAAAACCCCTCTCTCCCGACAGTGGCCAAGGGGTGATGCGCAAAATATTCCTGCGTGTAGCCCACACGTCCACGTCTACACATATAGCAAGGAAGGGCTTTACAGAAAATGGCCAAAAGGAAGTCACTTCCAGGTGCCCGGCTAGAATTCCACAGACCTACCTCCTCCCCCGTGAAGGAGCCCCAATTCTACTTTCTCTTGGGAGCCCAGGGTCTATTTTGTTTATCTACATTCCTTGAGTGGAATTTCACTAAAAATCAGATAAATGCAAGGGAAAGTGTTCCCCCAAATGGGTTTTCCCTGTCAAATTAATATAGTTCTCTCTCTCGATGCGTGATTCAAGAGACAGATGATAGTCATTTAAGCAAATATTTACACCAACGATTTTTATGAATAATGATTCTGTGACGTGCGTTTTTAAAGCATCCCTGGAATCATTTTTTTTTTTTTTAACGCAGAGCAGGTGAGTTTTAAACCTAACGTTTCACAGTCTTCTTACAATTCACTCTCTTTTCCCTCATTTTACCGGCTTGTCCTTAATTGTGCAAATACTCAACGGCATCCCAAATGGACTTGGGACGGGGGAGCGCGCCAGGGCCGTGGTCAGAGGCCTGCAGCCTCTCGCCCAAGACCTACCTCTCAGCGTGTTGCCTTCCTTGACTTTGGGGTCAAATTCCGCAGACAAAATGCGGTCAATTCCAAATTTGAGGTCCTTGCTAGAGGGGGCCGGGGCCGAGCCGCTATGCGTGGGGTTTGGGGCCACCCGCGCCCCGGAGACCGGGGGCTGCAAGGCGCCAGCCCGGGGTGGAGGCGGAGGCTGTTGCTGCTGAGGCGGTTGTTGCTGTTGCTGTTGCTGCGGGTGATGGTGGTGGTAGGCGGCTGAGAGCGGAGACAGCCGCTGCGGGAAGCCAGCCGGGACTTCGGAGGGCGCCACCACTGGGGTGGGTCGGAGCGGGGATCTGGCGGCCGCTTGGAAAGAGGCGTGCGGGTGAGCGGAGCCCAAGTGCGCGGTAAGGGCGGCGGCCGAGGCCCCCGCCAGACCCTCCGCGGCCGCCCCTGGCTCCCCCACGCCGGCGTGCAGGATGTCTGCGATGCAGAAGGAGGGTTTCTTGACCGCGGCGGGGTCCAAGGGGAAGGAGCAGCCGCCCGGGCCGGCCGAGGAGCAGTAGGCGGCCGACCAGAGACTGAAGTTGGAGGCGTAGAAGGGAGCCAGCCCGGCGGCGAACATTCTGGCTGGGTGCGCCGAGGTGCCGCCGCGGCCGGGCCGGGCCCCGCCGAGTAGATGGGTGGGTGCGCGGAGAGAGAGCGCTGACTCCCGGGGCAGCGGCAGTGCGGCCGAGGACGATCCGCTTTCGCTTCTCCGTCCGCACTGAAGACAGGCCAGGGAGCCCTAGCGCCACCGAGGGAAGAGGAGAGGCCCTGATCCCGGCCGCTCACAGCCTCGGCCCCTGGCCCCACTTTAAAGGCGGCGCGGCGCCGGCGCTCCCCGCGGGCTGGAGGCGAGCGAGGGGCGCTGGAGCGGCTGGGCGGCGGGGGCCGCGGCTCCGCACACGCCAGGGAAGCCGGGGAGACAGGGGCCGGGCACAGAAAGAAAACCCAAACAGCTAAGCCCTAGAGCTAAATTTAAAACAACAACAATAATAATCCGTTAGTTTAAAAAAAAAAAAAGTAATGAGAAAAAAAAAAAAAACTCCTCTCTAAAAACTCCCAAAGTTTTGGCAGGAGCTTCGGAGTCAGACCCAGGGTAGGACCTCGATCCGAGCGCTCATTGGCCATCCTCTTGACCAATGGGAGCGGGGAGTGGAGGGGAATTGGGGAAAGAGGGGCGTGGCCCACCTCTTCGGCCACGCCCCGGCCACGCCAAAGTGTTTGCTGCTGCCGCGTGGGCTGAGCGGGGCTCTCTCGCGTAAGGGCCCGGGCGGCGGCTCCAGGGAATTCTGAACCTCCCCTAACTTCTGCAGCTCCAAACCGACATCGGACTTAGAGAGTTGGTTCCAGCGCTAGGGCTTCCCCAGAGTAGCTGGTGCTCCCGTGTATTTTCACGGGTGCAAAGCCCGCCTCCTGGAACACGCGGGCGGCCCCCTAGGTTCCCTCCTCCTGACTTCACTCGGGTCTGATTTTTCTTTACTCGGCCTTTATCCGGAAAGTCAGTGTCCTCATCCTTTGTGGGCTCCCGCTGCCGAGCTGCTCAGCTCTGAGCTCTGGCGCGGGAAAGCTGGGGTCCAAAGTCCCCGCCCAGTTTAGCACCGCGTCCGCCGCGCTGCCTCGGAGATCCTCAGGGAAGCGAGGAGGGTCGGTCGCCAATTAGCTTTAGTCCAAGCTGTCACCCAGTGACAACTTGGACGAGTTACTTTTCAAACAAAATAAGATGGATGTCTCCGAACTTCTCCCTCGGACTCAGCCAAACCCTCCCCCGAGCCTCAGACGACAACCAAACAGGCCGCCGTCCGAAACCCGGGAAAGCGGCACGCGCGTCCCCTCCTCTGCTGCACCTTGTAGGAAATGTCACCCTCCCAGCTCCAACACATCCCCAGATCACGTGGGGTCCATTGTTTTGCAAGTGCCCACAAGAGCACATTTCTTTGGGGTTAAATACTACTTTTAATTCAGTGACTGTTTCCCCAGGACCCCCTTGGGCCTGGTCGCAAAAGAAGTTGCCGTGGAGACCAAGGCCTTCCATTCGTGCTTTGGGTCTTCAGAGCCCAGGGTGGGTGTAGTGGGGGTTTTCTGCGACATCAACATCTCTATTTTAAGAATTCGTTCTCTTTTAAATTACAGTCAGAATGGATTTCCCCACCCCTCTCCCAAACAAACCACAGGCCACCCAGATGAGCTCTTCTTGCACATTTTCAGGAAGAAAATAAAATAATAACAATAATGAAACCACGAAATCTTTTGTTTTCGATTGCCCTAATAAGCGTCTCCTGATTGAACTTCGGTGCTTCTGCGGCATGTCTCCCTCCTCCCAAAAAATTTTAATACAGTTGCATTAAAGCTTCTGTTTTTGTTTTTGTTTTTTTCACTTAGGCCCTAAGAGGTCTTACCAAACCAACTCAGAAAGGCCACTGAACTTGCCATACCTAGGTCAAATTCAGGATTTGGGCTGCTTAAATTTATTTCTACTGGCTTCTAGCCTCTCGTTGCAGATGCTGTCATTTTAAGCTTTTGACTTTCTCCCGGACAGTAATCAATCACTGATCAATCACTTCCGGCCAAGCAGCCCTGGGACGTGCTCTTCCGCCTGTCCCCTACCGGTGCCTCCTTCAGCTCTCTTTCTCCCTCTCTAGGTCCCTCCTTTACTAATGGGTTTTCGTGACTTGCTCCTTACTGCAGGGACAAGGGTGTTATTTCCAGAGATTATATGAAGTGTTTGGATCGCCTGAGAATGTGGGCATCTGGGACAAGAGAACCAGGAAGGCCCGGCCAGTTTCTAGCCAGAGGCAAAGGAGCAACAGGTATAAGGCCGCTCGGGGCACTGGACCCTCCTTGAAGTGCCCCAGTGGCGCGTTGCAGGCAGGGGCCGGGGATTGTGGCCGGCCTCGGCTGGAAGGGCGCGGGCTTCACAGCTCCCAGGGACAGTCACCAGCGCGAGTGTGTGTGAGAACGGGCATAACCCCCCTTGTCTTCTTTTTACTAGTATCACTTCTAATTCCAATTTGCAAACAAACAGCGGCGCCTAAGTTCAAACTCAAGGTTCTAAAGGAGGCGTATTTAGGCCTCACCCCTGTCTCCCGCCCCCAAATAAGACACGTCCCTTGGGGTGGGCAGGGGGTGTAGTCGAGGTGGAACGTAGGTCCTCCGGGTGTCCCGAGGCGTCTGCGACCCGCTTCTGTAGCATTTCAAGGCCCGGAGCACCAGGCAGGCGGGGCAGAGAGGAGGCCCGGCACCGGGGTTTTCCTGCGGACTCCTAGCCCCGCCGAGGCACGCTCCTCTGTGTCCCCGAAAGGCCTGCGGCTCGGTTCTAAATTGCAACTTCGCGCGCGCCCCGCTGTTCTTCTAGGCCCTCGGCTTCATTGCAACCGCGTCAGCGCCACCCGGGGCCTACCCGGAGCTCCTGGAGGAATAGGCCAAAAAGGAAACCTGTGGAACGACCCCCTGCTTCCCCCACCGCCCCCAACACACACCCCTTCCCCGGGATCAGGTCTCGCGGCTGCGGGCCCCTCGCCCTTTTCTGAGCCCGCTGACTCCCTCCTCCTGACTGCCCACCCCTCAGTACCAAGAAAGCAGCAGGAAACCCCGGGCTCGCCGGGAGTTCAGGTCATCTCCTGTTTTTTGATGGGCTCAAACTCGTACTAAATGAGCGGATGTGCCTGCGAGATTGGTCTCAAAATAGAAGCGGCCTTAGTATTTTAGGATACTGCAGAAATCCTTATTTCTTCCGGAGAAAAACTCTATAATGACTCCTAGCACTTCCCCTTTCAATATTTGTGCAACTTTATCTCCACCGACAAGTTGCTCGTGTGACGCAAATCCGCCCTTGTGTATTACAACTACCAAAATAAATGCGCGGAAATCAATTCCCTTCTAGCAATGAAAATATAAATATACAGCTGCGACTTTCCCCTTTAATCTTTGCTTTCCGAGCGGCTCTGAGCTGTAGCGAAATGAACTGGTCCAGAGCAATTGAGATGGGCGGGAGGCCCGGGGGGCAGACCGGCGAGGGCTTCCCAGGGCCCGGTAGCCGCGAGGCTCGGGCTCCAGCGGGAGAGGAGAGGGCCTCACTTCACCGAATTAACTTGAGCTTAAATGGGGCTGCGCTTGTCTTTGAGGAAGCTCATCTGTAAAGACAATTTCGTCTGAGGCCGCAAAGCTGTGCTGGCAAATTACAATTGAAAATAGAGCAAAAGAAGTAGTTGTTGATACTGAAAGGCCACAAGAGCAGGGGTTTCTGGTCAACTCTGACGGCTGTCTTTAACGCTTGCAACTCTCCCCTTCTTTTGCTGGATAGACACACAGCCAAAAACGATTTCACCGTACTGGGAATGGACATTGCCAGATAAGGTCCCTTTTGTAATGGGATAATTTTCTTATGGGGACCCAGGATTGAAAGAAGGGACCTGAATCGGAGGTTCATGCATTGACAGGGAGAAAGAGATGGGTCCCCTTACCCTTTGGTTGTCCCTGTCTTTATACCCCCCCCCCATAGTGAAATCACCAGTGCAAATTCTTGTCCTAAACCCCCAGGATGCAGATACACACCACTTGGGCATAAAAGGTCAAAGAGAGTGACTGCTGACCTTTGTTTATTGAAGTCACCTAACTCTGCAAGGGCTTAAGCTGTCCAGAGCTGCTATCTGCCTTTGTTTTTCTTTTGTTCTCCTCCTCCTCCTTCTTCTTCCTCCTTCTCCTCCCCCGCCTCCTCCCCCCACGTCCTCCTCATTGCCTTCTTCCTCCTCCTCCTCTTTCTTCTTCTCCTTCTTTTGGTACATGCTGGGCAAAATAATGTGCAAGGCAGTTGCTCTGTGGACTTGGGACTCCCCCACACCCCTTTATTTTGAATATTATTTCAATACAGTACCTCCTGGTTTTAAAGAAAAAGATGGAAATAAGTAAATATTCACAGTTGGAAAGAGAAGGAAACATAGCTTATCCAGCTGAAGATGGAGAGATTGGCAGCCATGCAGGAATCTTTATGTGCTCTGCTGTCATTCTTCCAACTCAAGATTTATAGACTGCCGGACTCGGCGCTCACTTTTAGGGGTGGGTCTCGGAGCTCTGTTCCTTGAAGATGCTACATATTGGAGTTTAGGACTCTAGAGACTACACACACACACACACACACACACCCCTTGTATTAGTCTAAGCAGGCCCTAACTCCCTCTTCCTGGAGACTTTAGTTCTTCCAGAACTAAATGGAGTTCAGTTTTTTCTGAAGACAGTTAGACTTTGATATGGGGTAGGAAAGGCAGATAACAATGTGATAGGACCACAATGTCCATAGCCACTAATTTCTTCCTTTGCGTTTTTCTCGTCCCCTGGTGTGGGTGTGGGAGACTGGTAGATGGCCGTCTCTTTATGTAATCAGGGTCATGCCTTGACCTCCTGCCCTCATATCTGGCTTCAGAGTCTCAGTTAACCTTCTGAGTCTGATCATTTGCCCTTTCCTCTTACAGAGTTTTCCACACATGTCCTTCCTTCCATTACCAGGAGGTACCACTGCACTCCCCCCACCACACCACATAATACACACACACACACACACACGTGTGCTCACTGGTGGTCTTAGAGACGGGGCAGAAAGGCAAGCAAGCAGTTTGGGGTTTTCTCCTGTTGCAAAGAGCTCCTTCTCTGTCTCTCCAAGTCACTTTCTCCAAACCCAGCCGGGAGAGACCTCAGACCTCATAAAACCTAATAGTAGGACCCATTTCAACATGGCACACCATAACATGGACTCACGTATATTTGCAGTGAAATCATGTCCCCATAAGGGTAAACTATGAGAGGCCGTCTTTGACACAGAAGATTTGGTACTTCATTCAACAGGTTCTGTTTGGTTTCTGAAATGCCGCTTGCCCACTCTCAATGCATTAGCCTTGCGGAAGCTGGATCTTTGTCCGAATTATCGCATCCGAATAGCTGGGAAATTGGTCTCCAGTGAGAGAGCTGAATGTTAAGGTAGGAGAAGGAAGTGTAGGTGAAAAGTCATACATTCAAAACAACTCTGGGGTTGAGAGGGAAAGGAGAAATCGCTCCCAAAGTTATGTTTCTCTAAACAAACAAACCCTTTCGTTCCTTTGACACAAGTTTTCCACGCGATAGAGCTCCTTCTGAAGAAGGAAGAGGGACGCGGAATTGTCCAATTCAGGAATGGGAGGGACCCCTGGAAGGGAGAGGATCTTGGAGCCAACAAGAGCTCCGAGGGTAGAGCTGGAGCGTTGTCTCCACCTCTTGGTCCCAATCTGCCCACCTGCAGCCCAGCAGGCTTGGGCCGGGCAGTGCTGCAGCGCTGGCTCGGCCGCGGGGCCCCAGAGTCCCCTCCACCCTTTGGTGAGCCCGCGGAGAACCAAAACTTGGTTCTCTGCTGACCCCTGCTGGGCTATCTCTGCATTGTTGTCTGGCAGTGCCCGTCCTGCGCCAGCAACGTTATTGTGATGAAAGTGGACTCTTCCTTTTGCGAAAACACAGGTTTCTAAAATTGGCTTGGACCAGCAGCTGTTTCCTTCCATACTGCCAGCAATATGGAAAGATCTTGTATTATGTGTTTAAAATAACCGGACCGGGTGAGGGAAGCTGTCACGCTTCAGTACTAATATCCTACATTTTACAAATCTCAAGGCCCGTTCCCATTTACTATCTCACTCATTCTTTGAAATAACCAGTCGTCAGGATGCGGAGAAGGTATTAGCATCCCCCATGTGAATGGAGGATGTGGCTCCTCAGAGAGGTTAAGTGGCCTGCCCGAGGTTACGTGGTTAGGAAATGGTGTTGCAGGGATCAGAGGCTTCGTTTTCTGACTCATCCACCAGAGCCAATTTCTTTAGGGGAAACCATTTGTTCAGAAGGAAAAATCTTGCCCTCAAGCAGAATGTGCACCGGCTTCAGGCAGAGGCTGAAGGATAGAACCGGGTCTAACCCAGAGGCTGGCACAGGAATACTGTTGTGCGAGGGCAGCCTGGTGACCCCACCATGAATTTGTGACCTCGCATATCAGGAAGACCCCAGTTCACAAAGCTTTTCTCCCCTTCCTCTCGAGGTAGCTGAAATTCTGCTCTGGAGGATTCCTTCTTAGGAGAGGAGGCACAGTATGAATTCATGTGTCTGACCATTCTCATTTTGACCAGGAGCAGCCAGGAGGAGGTTCTGAGCATGAGATTCAAGCAAAAACACAGGCCTTTGGGGGAGGGGAGCCCAGGGAGCAGCACGGGATCCCTGGACACGGCTCCTTGCTGGGCGCTGAAGAGGGGGATGGGAGGATGGCATTTCAGTTTCTCTAGGGTCTATCATCTGTCTACAAGTGCTCTAAATGGGTACCCACACACTGGAGCTCTGCCACTCACTTTCTCCCACCAGCATCAAAGAGTTTTATAGGCTTTCCATGCCCTGTTGAACTACACAATAAGAATAATCTTTCACTTTCGAAGTTCATAGTTATAGAAAGAGTATAATTGCATTATACATTCTGCATTATTTCTCTTGGATACAGGTATTTCTGGCTGGAGGCTCTTTTGGCTGAATCATAGGTATTACAAAGGCTTATCATACTAGCCTTTAGGGGTCTTAAAAGAGAATTGGGGTCTCAGAGAAGCAGAAAGGCAAACCTGGCTTTACAAAAGAGTAGAGTGGACCTGGGATCCTCCTACTAACACCGGTGTCGAGCTAGCTCAGCCTGGCTCCACAACTTCGGTCCCACCACACATGGAGATAGCCTAAACTAAAGCAGAGGTGATAGGTATCGGCAGAGATTAGGGGAAGAATTGACAGATGCTTAGGAGATAGAAAAAACATCTTTAATCAGTTCTGTTACATAGTGTGTTAGAACACAAATATGACCATGTTTAATCATAAATTTGTAGATGAAGAACCCCATGCTAACTGAACGCCCAGTTTTATGGTTTTTCTCTTGCAGGGCTGCTTCCTTTATTGAGAAAAGCCCACAAAATACACTTGATTCTTGGGGCACCTGGGTGGCTCAGTGGGTTAAAGCTTCTGCCTTCAGCTCAGGTCATGATCTCGGGGTCCTGAGATCGAGCTCCGAGATTGAGCCCCAAATCAGGTTCTCTGCTCAGCAGGGAGCCTGCTTCCCCCCTTCTCTCTGCCTGCCTCTCTGCCTATTTGTGATCTCCCTCTGTCAAATAAATAAAATATTTTTTAAAAAATATACCTGATTCTTCAGTGATCGGTTGTGTGTGAATGTGAGCTTCTGAGCTCAGGGCTGATTGTTGTGTTTCTTTGTAATGAGGCAAACTTAAATAAGCTATTAGGTTCTGAAGTATTTACAAAACAGAGAAAGTATTTACAAAACAGAAATATTTATGAAAGCACGGTTTGGTGAGTTGAGAAGGCCATTAGCCTGTTAAGGAAGGCAAGGTTTGGCACATAATAGTATTTCAAGACCCTCACTTGTTAGAAAATAAAACATTAAAATAAAAAAATAAAATAACATACTTATTTATGTTATTTATATAACATATTTATTAACATAAAAAAAATAAAATAAATAAAGTAAGGTATTTAATCTAAAATGTCACAGAGGGGCGCCTGGGTGGCTCAGAGAGTTAAGTGTCTGTTTTCTGCTCAGGTCATGATCTCAGGGTCCTGGGATCGAGCCCCGCATCAGACTCCCTATTCAGCGTGGAGCCTGCCTCTCCCTCTGGTCCTCCCTCAGCTTGTCCGCCCACCTCAAATAAATAAATGAAATCTTTTAAAAAAGAAAACAAAATTATTTTAAAGGAGAATAATGATAAGTGAATAAAACGATCACAGAACCAGCTGCCGTTTTAGGACATTAGTTCCTTCCCTTCAATCCCCTCACTGGATTGTTGGCTCATTGTGGCTTTTAAAATCTCCAAAAGAAAGTTTCACTTCAAGAATACTAACATTTCAGATAAAGACTTACATTGCTGAGTGGAGACTTATCTTGGCTAAGAAATCATGTGAGCAGGAAGCAAAAATTAAGCCGACACACACAGGTGCCTCTTCACACATGGGATGGGACGAATGGTTTGACAATATCCATGTAATTCAAGCCCAAACTCTCAGAAAAAGTTGGTTTGGTGTGATGATTTCACCCGAACGATACCCAGACTCCTCCATGTCTATCTAGCTACCTATTCAAAATTTCTACCCGCTTGTCTCATTTGTACCTCACACTCAATTATCCCAGACTGAGCTCACCATTTATTGCTCCAAAATGTTTCTCCTCCAGGATTCTTGGTAAAGGCACTTTTTTTTTTTTAAGATTTATTTATTTATTTGAGAAAGAGCGAGAGAGAGCTCTTGTGTGCACAGGCATGTGCACGTGCAGGGGGAGGGGGCAGAGGGAGAGAGAGAGAAGCAGATTCTCCATTGAGCTCAGAGCCCAACTCAGGACTCCATCTTACAACCCTGAGATTATGACCTGAGCCAAAATCAAGAGTTGGATGCCACAAAGGCACTTCTTTTTTGGTTTGGTATGGTTTGGCTTTTTTTCAAACCAAAACCTTATCATCATCCTGGACTCTTTCTCTCATTGCGTACATCTAAGCAGCCTTCCGACTCTCAAAGTATCTTAAGATACTCCCCTGTGTCTCTATCGCCTGGTCACCACTTCAGCCCAGGCCACCGCCATCCCTCCTTTGAACGACCCTGGCAGCCCCCCTGCCCCGCCTCCCTGTAGCACCCCTGCCCCATGCCTCCCTCCATTGTTCCATATTCTACAAACCCAGTGTTCTCTGAAGGACTCCCTTTCAGTCCTCTCAGTCCTCTATCCCCAGCCCTGCAGTGGCTTCCCACCAACCCCAGCACGCAGGCCCTCACCCTACACATTACCTCCAACGTTCCGTGTGGTGGAGACCCTGTCCCCTTGCCCACCCCCACCCAACTCCACAGTCTACACTCGCTGTCTGAGACCTGAGCGGCCGTCTCTAGACTCAGCACACGGCGCCCTCTCTCTGCAGTGGGGCCCTGGCGGGCACCGTCTCCTGACGCTGGAGAGGCCTTCCTTCCCGTTCCCCTTCTGTCTAGCCAACTCTCCCTTCTCTTCCAGCTGTCAGATTTACATGGCACGTTCTAAAGAAGCCCCTCTTGATTCCAGCTAAGTGAGGTCTGCACCTTCTTCGATGGCCCCTGTAGTTCTAAGCACCTTTTTTGAATTAGGCTCCATCATGTTTGCCATCGTTTGTTTACTACCTGTCCTCTGCCTATCCACAACACTCTCTAAACTTTATGAGGACGGGGCCTGTGTTTGTGAAGCTAGTAAAGTGCCAAATACATGTTAGGGGCTCAGGAAACACATACAGAGTAATTAATGGTTGACATAACAGATTGGCTCATTGCTTTCCTAACTGGGTTGGTTGGTTTTACGATCTCCCATCTGATGTCTTCATATTCTCCTGCCTGTCTTCCATGGGCCACATAAACAATTAAATCAATAGAGAAATGGGGAACAATGCTCCCTCCACTCCTTTTACTTGTGATCTGAATTTCCTTAATTCCAACCACTCAATGGGGTTGTTTATTGACTGGGTGAGCCTGCTTTCTCACACGAGGGTCTTCCCCTTCTTTGAGATGCCTGGCTTTATATAGTAGTATATAAATATAGTATCAATAGGTAGCAATCGAAAGCAGAAAAATGGAAAGCAGTAATTAATCCTTAACGACGTACGCTGAATTATGTTCATACATGCATATGCACAGAGAAAGGATTAGGCAGATATTGTGGACACCTGTTATCTTTTTGATCTGTGCCGCACCCTCAGCTTTCGGGAATCACCCGCCCGCCTTCCAAGAGCTGCAGGTGGTAAATCGCGGAGCCCGCGCGGGACAAGTATGCTGCAAGCAGACACGCAGCCAGATGCATGAGACTGGAGAGCAACCAGTCGGACCCCCTTTCCAAGACTGGTGGAGAAGGTGAACAAGAGGATCTCTCCCTCTCCCCGGAATTACTGGTTCTGAGGAAAACGTATGCCTAGGTACCCATCTGGCCCTTAAGAGGACAAAGCCTGGGACGCCTGGGTGGCTCAGTTGGTTGAACGTCTGCCTTCAGCTCAGGTCATGATCCTAGGGTCCTGGGATGGAGCTCCACGTCAGACTCTTTGCTCAGCGGGGAGCCCGCTTCTCCCTCTGCTTGTGCGCTCTCTCTCTCCCTCTCTCTCCCTCTCTCCCTCTCTCTCCCTCTCTCTCTCTCTCTCTCTCTCTCCCTCTCTCTCTGTCTCTGACAAACAACTTGAGTTCCATGACCTTCTGGACCCAAAAATGCCTCTCAGCTTCAAATGTGTCTTCCTCTCTCTAGGGCCTACTCTCCCCTCTCCCGCTTCTTTCCCCAACAGCCAGTGGAGAATCTCTCAGGAAAGGTGGCATCCGAGGTGTTCCAGGGGCAGAAGCCCAAGAAGATTGGGTGGATTTTAGGAGGCTTCTCTGGACGCCCAGAAACAGTTGTCCTGGACAGCAAGGTGTCTCCTGGCACACATGGCCTGGCCTGTGATCCCACTCAGTGGGGAGGTAAAAAGGTTTTAGCTACCCTCTTCTTTCTCTTGCCCTTCTTTCCCGTCCCCTGTAACACATACAATGTAGTCATTAAGGTCCCGGAGACCCTTCTGAAGTTTCTCTTAAAAAGTTTCCAAACCTTTTGCCAACCTCCTCGGTTCAGAGGCTCTTTGCTTTATGCCTAGATAGATAAAAATAGTGAGCACGAGGGCCCCACGCTCTGCTAAGCTCTGAACAACATTATCACAGTTGATTTTAGAAACAACCGTAAAAAGGAGCTTTCCTTAGTATTTCCATTTACTTGGAAAAGCAGAGTTTTAAAAAGCTAAGTAACTTGCCTGAAGTCAAAGTTAGTAAGTGGTACACACTGGATTCGAAACTACTTTTTCAGGGGTGCTTGGGTGGCTCAGTGGTTAAGCATCTGCCTTCAGCCCAGGTCATGATCCCAGGGTCCTGGGATCGAACCCCACACTGGGCTCCTTGCTAATGGGGAGCCTGCTTCTCCTTCTCCCACTTCCCCTGCTTGTGTTCCCTCTCTCGCTATATCTCTCTTTGTCAAATAAATAAATAAAATATTAAAAAAAAAAAAAGAAACTGCTTTTTTGGTCTCTGGGGCCCTGGCTTATCATTTTCCCTTGCTCTTGTTCTTTCTTTAGAAAAGGAGCCAGAATTTTTCTCCCCGGCACCATTGCCCCTTGGACACTAGCATCCAGAGATCAAGAGTCTGTCTTTTCCAGGCTTTTGTATCTGACATCCTCCGTCTTCATTGACTCAGCCTGATTCCCTCTACCGAATCAAGTCTGTTCTCTGCTCTGCTCCCTCCTGCCAGGCTCTTTGACTTCATTTCCCTTCATTCTCTACCATTCATTGAACTTCAGCCACCCTGGCCTTCTTCCTGTCCCTACAACGGACTGAGCTCAGTGGCTTTGCACTTACTGTTCCTTCTGCTTAGAACACCCTTCCCTGAGTTTTGTATAGCTATCTACTTTGGGTCACTCAGCATTCAACTGAAATGTTCTTTTTCAAAAGAGACCATCCCTGAACCCTACCTGTTACTCTCTATACCACCCTATTTTACTTTCTTCAGAGTGTTTATAGATACCTGGAACTATGGGATTCCTTTTTCACACCTGTTTATTGTCTGTCTGTCGCCACCAGCCTGGAAAGTCTCTGAGATCAAGTCTTCATCTGCAGGCTCACCCCTGTCTCCCCCATCAACTGCACCAGCCACGTGGCGAATGGTCACTATTTGTTGGTCCAACGGACAACCAGAACCAATGTGCATCTTAGCGCGTTGTTCCTTTTGTCGTCGCTGCTGCAATAGTTCGGGTCTGCCAAATCCCCATCCGCCATTTCTCTCCCAAGTCAAATGAGCTCATGTACGTGGTGAAGGTCATCTCCATGAGTTCGTCCTAGTGATATCTGTTCAGTGTTCCTTTTCTTTTCTTTTTTTGTTGTTTTAAAGATTTATTTATTTATTTGAGAGAGAGAGAGAGCAAGGGTGGGGGAGAGCAAAGGGAGAGGGACAAGCAGATTCTGCAGGAAGTGTGGAGCCCAACCCGGAGCTCCATCCCAGAACTCTGAGATCATGATCTGAGCCGAAATCAGGAGTTGGATGCCTAACCAACTGAGTCACCCAGGTGCCCTGGTGTCCCTTTTCTGAAAACCTTACAGAAGCTCTCTCGTTTCACACTTACTACTTTCCTCACATCTCATTGCTTTTCTGATGGCATTCCATATATGCCGCTCTTTGTCTTATGCACTGTTTCTGTGAGTGTTCATTCCTCCAATATTCCAAGATGAGTCATATCAGGTGGTTTAAAAGGAAAATATTAAGTGTAGTCATCAAAGCAGTTTATCTAAAGCTTTGAGTCCAAACTCCAATTAACACTGTTAGCCTCAGCCCTTTATTTGTTAGATGAGAGGGACACGATTTTAGTTGATCCTAATGGCCCTGCCTGTCCCCCTGCTCCTATTAAATCTGTGATTCTCAGTCTTTGGAAGACGATGTTGTTCAGGACGTGCAGAAGGCCCTGGTGTCACTGGTCCTACATGGTAACCAGTGTCACTAGCGGGTAATTCCAAAATCTAAGGGATTACACTGAGGTAGTGAAAACATGGAGGAGAAAGCTGTCCTCCCCTAACCAGCTTTGTTATTTTACCAAGAAATAGTCAACAGTTAAATGAACTCTCAGTATTTCCTGGGGGAAATCTGTAAGTATAGAGCTGAGAATGAGGGGTAATGGGGTAAATGGCTACACTGAACTTAGGATCAACAGATAACTCAGACTCCATGTCAGCAGAAGAATCACTTTCTAGGACTTAACAGTCTATGTCTCAACTTGGTATAGTTACTACTTAGATCATGAATATGAACTAAGGAAATCAGATCTGGTTTTCTCCCTATATTTGCCCAGAACCTACTTGAGATTTGCTATGAATCTACAGTGTATCAGTTCTCTATGCTGAGTAATAAATTACCACAAATTTAGTGGTTTAAAACAAAATATGTCTTATTAAGGTAAAGATGTTTCTCAAAGCCACTATTTTAATTCTGTATTTGGCCTTGCATATAATTGACATGTTCACATGGTTTGGGTTGTTTTTCATTCTCTTTATCAAAATTACCTTTTCTTGGTCCTCACTCATTTCTTTCTGAGGAGATTTTCATGCTCTCCTTATTATTGGCTGTGAACTTTTATATATTAAAGATGTATCATGACTTTGGGTCATAGTTCCTTTTTCTCAGTTTGTGGCTTGCCTTGACCTGTTTGAGCTCTGTCCCTAAACTTCCAGGAGAACTTGGGGCCTTGCGATATAGGCCCAGATGTCCAAGTGCCGTGTTCCTTTCAGCCATTGCTGGACTCCCTACGCTTGGGGGACAGTCCCTCCCCCCATGTCAGCCTGTCTCCCGTGAAGTCTGATTTCCTGTGCTGCCTCCAGGAGTCCAAGGTCACAGCTTCTGCGTGCAGCAACGGCGCCTGTTTCTACTTGCCCACCTAGCTTTCCTGGCAGCTGAGACTGCTTACTTGCTCTTTCAGGTCTCCACACTTCACCCCCTCAAGGCTAAACACACCAAGAACTTGAAAAAAGAGAGAGGGGGCAGTAATCTATAGCCAGTCCTTTTGTTGTTGTTGTTGTTTAAGATTTCATTTATTTGGGAGAGAGTGAGCACCAGCAGGTGGAGTAGCAGAGAGAGAGGGAGAAGCAAATGCCCCGCTGAGCGGGGAGCCCCATGAGGGGCTTGATCTCAGGACCCAGAGATCATGACCTGAGCCAAAGGCAGACCCTTAACCAACTGAGCCCCACGTGAACTTTACAGCCAATCCTATAATGAGCAGGGATGAGCAGAATGAGTCACAACTCATTAGAGTTTGCTATACTTATGTAGGGAATTGGGTTGTAACATTATTCTTAGTTTTGTTTACCAAATTATTTTCAAGAAATTCCTCTTCTTTTTTTTTTAAGATTTTATTTATTTATTTGACAGAGGGAGAGAGAGAGAGATCACAAGTAGGCAGAGAGGCAGGCAGAGAGAGAGGGGGAAGCAGGCTCCCTGCTAAGCAGAGAGCCCAATGTGGGGCTCGATCCCAGAACCCTGAGATCATGACCTGAGCTGAAGGCAGAGGCTTTAACCCACTGAGCCACTCAGGTGCCCCTAGATTAATTGTTAAAGATATTTTGGGGAATTTGTGAGGAATGGGAGAGGTGCCAAACCCAAGAGGCCAAAGCTAGGCCAAATTGTAAAGGCTTTTTGACCTTCAGACTATTAAATATGACATTATTCTCTAGAAATCCTGGACTGGAATTTTAAGCAGATAATTTGTCTGATTTTTTGAAAAACATATAGGATTCCTTTGAAGCAAATGGTTTTTTAAAAATTCTTTATTTAAATTCAATTTAGTTATTACATACTGTATTATTAGTTTTAGGGGTAGAATTTAGTGATTCATCAGTTGCATGCAACACCCAGTGCTCGTTACGTCAAGTGTCCTCCTTAATGCCCATCCCCCAGTTATCCCATCCCCCTACCCTGCTCCCCTCCAGCAACCCTCAGTTTGTTTCCTAGAGTTAAGCATCTCTTATGGCTTGCCTCCCTCTCAATTTTCATCTTATTTTATTTTTCCTTCCCCTCTGCTATGTTCATCTCTTTTGTTTCTTAAATTCCACATATGAGTGAGATCATATGGTATTTGTCTTTCTCTGACTGACTTATTTTGCTTAGCATAATACCCTCTAGTTCCATCCACGTTGTTGCAAATGGCAAGATTTGTAAATGGATTTTTTTTTTTAAAGAACAAACTTATGTGTCAAACTAATGACATTTATCTTTCCTAAGTTGATAAATACTTAATTCGATTCATTCACAAATATTTATTGAGTCAGATATTATGTGCCAGGAACTCTGCTGACAACAAGATAACTTTAACAGACAATCTGGCAGAACAAAATAAACATGTCCTTGCTTTCTATGTTTTTTTTTAAGATTTTGTTTATTTGTTTGTCAGAGAGAGAGCACATAACCAGGGGGAGTGGCAGGAAGGGGAGAAGCAGGCCCCCCACTGAGCAAGGAGCCTGATATGGGACTCCATACCAGGACCCTGGGATCATGACCTGAGCTAAAGGCTGATGTCTAACTGACTGAGCCACCCAGGCGCCCCATGTCCTTGCTTTCTAGAAGTACACATTGTGGATGTGAAGCTGACAAAAAGTGAATAGAATAGTGAATACAGTAATGGGGATAAATGCTGTGGAGAAAGATAAAGCAGGATAAAGGGATAATAAATAGGAGGAATAACACTGAAAAACTACATTTTGATATAAGCAAACATTCGGCAGCAGCTGTGTAATATACTTTAGGACAAGACAGTGGAATGTGAATTACTGATGTGATGCTAGGTGATTGAATTCTCCAACCCTGACATCCAGGGGTTGACAGACACACACAGGCTGGTTGAGGAATACGCCTCAGACTGTTTCTGGCCCAGTCCTGATCCACACACAGTATCTAGGATTTAGATGGAGCCGTAGAAGGTACCTTACCAAATACGCAGTGCAAAAAAGCTAAAAAGAACAATCAGAGGAAACCAATGGAAAAGCCAAAAAAGGGCAAAATGATGCTATAAGGACCTCTGAAAATCCACTCCTTTCTTTTTCACTTCCTGCTGAGTGGGGAGCCCAATGCGGGGCTTCATCCTGGGACCTGAGATCATGACCTGAGCCAAAATCAAGATTCAGCCTCTTAACTGACTGAGCCACCCAGGTGCCCCAAATCCACCCCTTTATAAAAACAACAAGAACATTGGAAAAAATGGTCAAAATCAATTTTTTCCAGAACTTTAGAAATTAACCAAAACCTCACAATAATTTGGGAAGTATTTATTTGGGAAACCTGAGTTTTAAGTGAAGCCAGAGAGTATTAGGCTGAGTGAAATAAGTCAGTCAGAGAAAGACAAATATTATGTGACTTCACTCATATGTGGAATTTAAGAAAAAAACAAATGAGCAAAGGAAAGAAAAAGGAGAGAGACAAACCAAGAAAGCCGACTCTTAACTATAGAGAACAAACTGATGGTTCCCAGAGGGGAGGGGGTGAGGGGATGAGTGAAATAGGTGATGGAGATTAAAGAGTGCACTTGTCATGACGAGCACTGGGTGATGTATGGAATTGTTGAATCACTACATTTTACATCTGAAACTAATATAATACTGTATGTTAACTATACTAGAATAAAATAAAATAAAATAGCCAAATCTTGTTAATAACAGTGAACTTTATGGCACTTCAGCTTGCCCCTTTCCCATCCCCTTTTCCTCAGTTATGGAGTAGCCATGAAAACCAACAACTTCACAATTATAGTACCATGAGAACCAGCAGCCTAGCAGTCATTACACCAAGCTGATTAACATTGGAGCTGCTCAAAAGCCCCACCCAAGAGAACGAGCACTACTTGACCTCTCCAGAAGTTCACTAGAAACTTCCACTTACAGGGATAACCTTTATTTCACCTGATTCAGAGTTTACTCAGTGTGAACAGCTTTTTCCTGGGAGCTTTTACCAAAACAATCAGCAACAACTGTTTAACATCTCAGCTACCAGAGTCTGCAATAACAGAATAAACAAAAACCTTGACCAAAAAATGTTTTAAAAACTTTGGGGAATGAGAGGTTTACCAGGGACTTTGTAGAACTCTGACATAGTCCTGAGAATCCATAAGGTCATGCACACATGCAAGGGCTGGCACATGCTCAGGAAAATCTGAGGCCCTAATCTCTCATCTCTGGCTGAACCTGAGGATATGCAAAAGCAGGAAACAAAAGCTAAGATATGATTGTGAATTGCTTGCCACGGCATTGAAGATGCAACCCCAATATATACACAGAGCCTCTTGGCAAAGGCAGGAAGACTTACTGGTCTAGTGCATATGAGGAAATCTCCATCCAGTCATTAGTTGACCACTAAGCTAACCAAGCAGAAACTTCAGTGACTATACATGATGAAGAATAAAGACTTTATATAATTAACTAGAAAAGTCACTAAATACTAACAACCACAACAACAAACACAAAAAAGAGCAAAGCCCGTTGAGTGGAATCTGAAATCCAGAGTTGCTACATTATATCTTTTTTAAATGTCAAGTTAAAAAAATTACAAGACATGTGAAGAAAGAGAAAAATATTTCTCATACTCAAGCAAAACAAGTGATCAAGCAAAAGCCACAAGAGAAAGTCTCAGAGAAGCTTCATATTTTGGACTGACTAGACAAAGACTCAAAATGCACTATTATTAATGTGTTCAAAGAACTAAAGGAAACCATGTTTAAAGGACAGAAGAAAAGTATGAGAATGGGGTGTCACCAAATAAGGAATGTCAATAACAAAATAGAAATTATTTTAAAGAGTTGAATGGAAATTCTAGAATTGAAAAATAAAATAACTGACATTTTTTTTTTTAATTCACTAGAGTTTCATGGGGTGCCTGGGTGGCTCAGTCAGTTATGGGTCTGCCTTTGGCTTAGGTCATGGTGTCAGTGTCCTGGGATCAAGCCCCACTTTGGGCTCCCTGCTCAGCAGGGAGTCTGCTTCTCCCTCTCTCTGTGCATTCTCTCTCTTTCACTCTCTTTCTCTCAAATAAATAAGTAAATAAATAAATAAAATCTTCTTAAAAAAAAAAAGGGCAGAAGGAACACGTGAGAATGGGATGGCACCAAATAAGGAATGTCAATTAAAAAATGGAAATTATTGGGGCACCTGGGTGGCTCAGTGGGTTAAAGCCTCTGCCTTCAGCTCAGGTCATGATCCTGGGGTCCTGGAATCAAGCCCCACGTAGGGCTCTCTGCTCAGTGGGGAGCCTGCTTCCCCCCTCTCTCTCTGCCTGCCTCTCCACCTACTTGTGATCTCTCTCTGTCAAATGAATAAATAAAATCTTGAAAAATAAAATAAAAAATGGAAATTATTTTAAAGAGTTGTAAGGAGGGGTGCCTGGGTGGCTCAGGTCATGATATCAGGGTCCTGGGATTGATCCCCACATCAGGCTCCCTACTCAGCTTCTCCCTTTCCCTCTGCTACTCCCCTTGCTCATGCTCTCGCTCTCTCTCAAATAAATAAAGTCTTAAAAATAAAAAAGAATTGGGATTGAAAAATAAAAAAACTAACTCTTTTTTTAATTCACTACAGAGTTTCATAGGACACCTGGGTGGCTCAGTCAGTTGAGTATCCAACCTTTGATTTCAACTCAGGTCATGATCTCAGGGTCATGGGATTGAGTCCCAACTTGGGCTCCACACTGAGCATGAAGCCTGCTTGGAATTCTCTCTCTCCCTCTCCATCTGCCACCTCCCCCACTCACTTGCACTCACTCTCTCTCTCAAAAATAATTAATTAAGTAGTTAATTAATTAAAATATAAAACTCACTACAGAGTTTCAACAGTAGATTTGAGTTGCAAAATAAAGAAATAGTGAACCTGACAATAAGAGGTCAATGAGGTTACCTGAGGAACAGAAACAAAAATGAATGAAAGAAAATGAACAGAAATTCAGAGACTTGTGGGACATCACCAACTGCATCAACATACACATAATAAAAGTCTAAGAAGGAGAAGGAGGAACAGCAGAAAAGATATTTGAAGAAATAATGTCTGAAAACTTCCCAAATTTGCTCAAAAAAACCCCCCAACACTTTTATCTACACACCCAAAAAACTCCACCAATTGAAAGTAGGATAAATGTAAAGAGATCTATACCCAGACCAATCATAATAAGATTGTTGAAAGACCAAAAAAAAATCTGGAAAGCAGCAAGAGAGAGATAGTCAACACACATAAGGAATTCTCAGGATAAACAGCTGATTTCTCAATAGAAACCATGGATACTTTCTTTAAATAGATATTTGACAGTGTCCATTTTAATATATTCAACAGAAGTCCCCTCAAAACATAATATTTTCCTTTTAAAATGGTTAAATACATATATGCACACTAATATTTTTAATATTTTTCTATTTTATTATTTTCTTCTTTTTTATTTAACTTTGTAATTATTAGTCCTGAGTTGACTACTTCATTTTTTAACCTTTTATCTCCTAAAAGATAGACATTTTAAAACTCCAAACCTCCCTAAGTATTGCTTCAGCCATAAAATTTTTTTTGATAACTTTCTTCTTATCAGATATTTCTAAATAGTTTTGATGTAATTTTAACCTCCAAAACTTAGAAAGACATTTAAAAATTTCCAAGTGAAAAAAAATTTCCAAATAAAAGAGTAGTATGTGTGTGTGATGGTCATTTTGTTCATTTTTCCTTTTATTGCATTATACACAGGAAAGGCAAGCTGTATGATTCCATTTATTTGGGGATGTGTTGGTATCTTCTCTGTGACTCAACATATGATCTCATTTTTGTAATGTTTTAAAAAACAATCTGTTGTCATCTCTGGTGAACACCAAGTTTCACATGTATCTGCTGGGTAGAAACATGTTATTCAAAAGCTATTATTATATCATTGCTTATTTTGTGTATTTAAATTGATGTTTTTGTTTCTTCATCAGTTTCTCCTTGCTTTTCTATTGGTTTTATTTTGGGGTTTTTTTGAAGTCATTGTTAGATACTGAAGTTAACTTCTTGGTGGACTGTACTTTGATTCAATATAAGTCCATTTCTTTTTCCTTTTAACCTTTTGTCTTAAATTATATTTTATCTCATAGAAATATTCTAATGTAGGAGCACCTGGGTGGCTCAGTGGGTTAAAGCCTCTGCCTTTGGCTCAGGTCATGATCTCAGGGTCCTGGGATTGAGCCCCGCATTGGGCTCTCTGCTCAGCAGGGAGCCTGCTTCCTCCCCCACCTCTGCCTGCCTCTCTGCCTACTTGTGATCTCTCTCTCTCTGTCAAATAAATAAATACAATCTTAAAAATAAATAAATAAATAAATAAAATATTCATGAAATAAGTAATAACATGGAAAACATGAAATCAGCTCTATGCCTCAGGATGATGCTATTGGTTTGAGAAAAGTGCTATTGGGATAGTTTACATAACTGATAGGCAGATGATAGATGAGATAGATGATAGATAGATAGATAGGCAAACAGATTTAGATATAGTTAATTACACATAGTTATAGGTATATTCTATATATAATATATATTATGTAATGTTACAAAACTCCTGTGTGTGTATGTGTATGTATTTCACAAGATTCCAATGTATATCTTTAAATGGAGTATTATTTCCTGGTGGCTGTTCCTTGCATAGAACATTTGAAAAACAGATTTCTGATTTTTATGGGAAAGCATGATTTATATTAACTGACCATATACAGTGGCTGATACTTTGGACTATAGATGGACAATGAACGCTTCTCTCGTTCATTTACCACTTTCTTAATTTTCCCCCCATTCTTCATCTTGTTCTATCATTTTTTTCCCTCTCTCCCACTCCCTTCGCTTTCTTTCCCCTCTATCCTTCTCCCAGCAGGTCTGATGTATTCCCAGAAAGCCCTCTGAACAAACCCTCCTCTGCAGGCCTCCCTCCTGAGAAATTAGGTGGCTGGGTCAGTGCCTCTGATGCCTATTTTTACACTCATGTTCGTCCGGAGTCTGACGTGGTTTATCACAGTCTCTCCAAAGGCCCATTGTTCAGCACCTCAAGAAGAATGTTGTTATATTGACTGTTAGTGCGTCAGCCCGGCTCTCTCTGGAGGAGCTTTTGGATGAAATTAGATAATTTCCATTAGGAGACCGTGCATTATTAGTCCCCGGTGCCAAACTGGAGAATGAGCCAAGATGACTATTTCTGGCCAGGCTCACCTCAGGAAGGAACCTTCTCGGCTTTAATGGGATTTTGCTATTGTTGGTTGCCTTCTGTTTGACACCAGGCCAGCCCAGGGTTGGAAATTGTTTAGAAAGCTGCATGAAATATAATAGAACCCCAGCCATTTGCTGAGGCACATTCCTGCACAATGTTTATTTTGAAGAAGGGAAAAAAATATATTGTCCTTGGCAGACAACAATAAAAAAAATTTTTTTTTTTTAAAGCTGTAACTTGAATCCCTGACCATATGCTTCTTGTTGCCAGTTGTGTTTAAAAACTCCCTGCTGGTATCAGGGAATTTCACACTGAAGTGATAAATCTCTTGTAATATTTATAAGCATCTTCATTACAGACCCAGAAAGATATTTCAAGTCACCAAGGCCTTCAAGGCTGAATTTGGAATGGGTGGGTGGTGAGGCCTGAAAGCCGATTCCAGACTCATCCTGGTCCTAGTCTGGGCCCAGATGTCAAGTCCCCAAAAGTGGCTCTGCCCTGCTATCTCAGCAAGACCTTTCTCAGCCAGCTATAGGAACTGAGCCTTCGTGAGCTAGAGGTCCTCGGAGAAGACTTAATCCCTATGGCCAGAAGGATGGGTAGAAATAAACTGCTCTTCAGTCCTGAGGACATTGGAAGAATCCACCTTTGATCAGAATGGTGGGAGTTTTGTTGGGTTTTTGTCTTTGCTTTTGTTCAGTAAAAAACTGGCTCACCACCAGAGTTGACTTTAGAGCAAAAAGCGGTCTCTATTTTGGCAGTACTATTAGGTGAACTGTCTAAAGATATCGAAGCCTTGGACATTTTTAAATGAGATTGAAGTCCCTAAAGTGCTTTCTTACATATTTGTTTAGTGTCACAGTTTGGCCTTTTTCCGTTCTCTAATCCTTTTTAGGCTGAGCATATATACGTGAAAATGGTAAACAGAACAAAACAAAATAAATCCAAAAACCAAAACAAAACAAAACCACCTTAAGGTGGGGTCTCAACAGACAGCCCTTGAAAAGGCAATCCAATTTCATTTATAAGAGTTCCTTCGTTGAATAGCAGTTTCCCAACACTGTTTAAAGATAAAATCTTCAAGACCAGAAGCTGATTCCATCAATTGACATTTAGATGTCCTCAGACATGTTGCTTCCTTTCAATTATTCGGCCTTAGCCTTGGCCTTTTCCTCTTAAGCTCTTTCAATAAATAATATGTACAACTAAGTCTTGACTGTTGACAACAATGGGGGAGAGGGGAAGCAGAGATAATTAAAAGATAATCACCAAAGCTAGTCACCAAATCAACTTTAGACATAAATGTTGCTGTTTTCCCATGAAATCTTTCATGGGAAATGCTGACCCACCAAAGTGATGGGTGGTAGGTGAGCCCTGCAAGAAAGGAAATGGACATCCAGAATTCCAAAGCACATGCAGCTTACCAGCAGACTCTGCTCTGGCCCTGCCTACATAATGGAACGGATTCCTGTTTTACCCTGGAGGAGGCCAACACATCCATAGGCACCAGGAATGAGTTCCACGTGCCAGACAGAATTCTAAGATGGCCCCCAAACTTCGCTTCCTGGGTGTACATGTCCAATATAATCCCCTCCTCTTGAGCGTGGACAGAAACCATATGAAGGGTGTGGTATCACTTTTGTGATTAAGGTAATTATCTTGGCAAAGATGCACAGAGTTTGCAAATATACTTGAGATCTCAAATCAGCCAGTTTCCAGTTAATCGAAAGAGAGATTGTCTTAAGTGGATAGGACTTATCAAGAGAATGCCTTTTAAAAAGAAGCCTCCTCCTTCCTCAGAAGAGGGATATTCTCCTACTGGCCTTGAAGAAGCAAAAAGCTATACTGTGAACTGCCTGTGGAGAGGGGCAGCATCTAGGATCTGAGGAGTCCTACAACTCCGACGAATTGAATTCTGCCAACAATCTGAACGAGTTTGAAAGAGAAGCGAGCCTCAGCTCCAGATGGTAATGCAACGGGCCAATACTTTGAACGTAGCATTGTGAGACCTTGAGCAGAAGACCCAGCTAACCCCTGTCCAAACTCCTGACACACAGCAGCTGTGAGATAGTAATGGGTATTGCTTTAAGTCACTAAATTTGTGGTAATTTGTTACGCAGCAATAGATGACTAATACAACTGCCCTACAGATAACTTGACCAGTTGTTAAATGGTAGAGGCTCTACCTGAAATCTGCTGTTGCTACAGTCCTATCAGTGGCAGTTCCTCCATGGGATGCACCTGGAGTGAGCAGGAGACATGGATGGTGTGCATGCCTGAGATCTCTCAATTGCCTTCAGTGGCACATGGCTGCCTTCCTGGAATTCCTGAGGCCCTGAGGGAATATTGACCACTTTTTTTCCCCTTGAGGCAGCATTCTGGCTAGTGGGGGGAAATGGCATTTTGTGAGACTGCACTTGCCTGGGTTTAAATGCCCCATCTGGTATTTATTAGCTATGTAACTTGGTCAATGCATTTAACCTCATAGAGTCTCAGACTTGTAACATAGAGACAACAATATAATTTCCAGGGTTATCATGGGCAGTAAATGAAAGATCAATATGAAACCCCTGGCTCAGAGACTAGACTCCCACATGTGCTAAATATGTTAATTTTCTCCAAGACTTAGCCTGAGGTTTGTTGGACTGCCAGCTTTGATCCTGCCTCTGCTGCCTGCTGGTAAGTCAATTAACTTTCTGCTTCCTAATTATCATAAGCAAAATGAAAATAGCATTAGCACTTATTATACGTGGTTATTATAAGGATTCAAGAAAATTCAAGGGACACATTCATCACTTGCCCAGCAAATAGTAATGTTAGTTTGTGTTCTTACTCTCACTCTTCTCCCGGATCCCCAATTGGAGTGCACTGTTTCCTACTCCATGATCTCATGAGCTCTGATCGATGGCTAAGCTGGCACTTCTCATACTCTGCAACACATGTAATATAATAAGGTGTATGCTTTTCTTTCTCTCCCATTCTACCTTCTGCTTTTTCAAGGGCAGGAGCCATGACTAATTCATTTCTGCAACGCACACAAAGCTTTGCCCGTGGCCTTCCGCAGAGCAGATGATCAAGAAACAGTGATTTTTGCCATCGAATTGAACAGAGCCAATATCGGATAGGAGCTAATTATGGAACCCAAGAAACAGGGGTGAGCTTGTAGGATCATCTGGTCCTTCCTTCTTGGTAGATGGAGATCAATGTGTCTCTAGTCTTGGTTGACAGATCCTTACATAAGTTGCTGTCCATACCATTCATTAATCAACCAGTCGAGCATTTGTTTCTGGGAATATATGTGCAGGAGAGGCTGTAATGGTGCAAATCCAGAGATAGGTAGGAGACAGATCCCTGTCCCCAGAAAGCTTCTCCCTGTCCCAGAGAACACTCCCTCCGAGACAGAAACTCTTTCCCTCTCCGTCCCTCCTTCCCTGCTGACACTCTGCTCACATCCTCTCTTCTGAATTCAGGAGAGACTCTCAGGACAGCTGCTCCCTGTCCTGGGCCACATGACCCTCACATATTTAAGGCCCATTACTGAGTCACTCCTCAACCCTTGCTTCACTTAAGCTCCACTTCCAACACGGGGGATATTGATGACGACCTGCCTGGTAGGGCGACTCGGGGAAATAACTCATTAAAATGGCTGCATGGTGCGACACAGAGGCCAGAGAACAAGGCCGAACCGCTCTCCCCGGCACTCCATTCATTTTCAAGGCAAAACAGTTCTGGATCGGAGCTATAAAAAGAATGCCGAAGATAAAGTGAGCCTCTGTCCCCACCTCGAGGTATTTGTTTTCAGTGAGGACCCAGGCGCTTACCCGCCTTTCTGTCTGTATCCCAGCACATTCCTCATCTGTTCTTTTATTCACCCGGGCTCCTTCTCATTGTCTCCTGCTCAGAAACGTGTGATAAGAATCTCACCGAGTGGCATTAGGAAAATCCGCTGTTCAACAAAGGAACCTGTCATTGTGCCCCAGGCACTTCAAAGCTCTCGCAAGATCTTATTTTTATTATTTCTTCTTCTTTTTTTTTTTTTTTTTCTTTTTCCCAAAAGTACAAACAATGTGTTTTGCATCCCGGACCGTCTGTGGGAAAATGTAATTCTCATTAGTTGCCTCCTGAGCTGCTAGGACTGACAAAACGATATAGTAATTCATGCTGAGATTTGTCAAAATGTTGTAAACTCTTTTGGGGTCTACCGTAACATACAAGAGCACTGATTAGACCTCACCGAGGGCATCGGGAGAAACCAAGGGTCGGAGGTCACACACAAATTATTCCAGACTTCATGTTAGAACATCTTGGTTTAATTATTAACTCAGTGTAACTGAGTGTTATGTTTGGTCTGAGGAGAGTGGAAAGGGTCGAGATTCTCATGAGACGGGCCAGACGTGTCCACCGGACCCTAGAGTAACACTAACGGGCACTCGGAATGCTGTGGACGCGGCAGGTGACGTTCGCGTGGATTTTAGACCCAACTTGGGCCTCGCAATTCTGTAGATCATTCTTAACGTACAGGACGTTGGTTTTACAGATCGAATTAAACCAAAAAAAAAAAAATAATAATAAAGCTGACGATACATTGTGGACACCAGGAATTAAGAGAAAATACTGCAGATGGCAAGGAAGCATAAACCGAGAAGGAATGATAAGGTTGGTTCTTGGGATCCATTCACATTCACTAAAAACGTCCACTTGGGGCCAGTGCACACCCGGCCAAAAGGGGGTACTGTTTTGCTGTGGCTCTCTTTCTATTTCTCCTGTCAGGCCACCGTATGTGATAAAGATTTAGTCATGTTGTTTTGCATCTATATGGATTTTTAGTTGACTGCAACTTTGTATTCCCTTCTTTGTAAATACATACCATCTTAGACTTCACTGTTCCAGTAAGACCGGACAGTTGATTGCCTTTAGCTCTCCACTATTTCAGTTACTCGTACTAAACAACTCTTTCTCCACTGGTTTTGTTGATAATTTCTCATTTTGCTATAATTTCAAACTTACAGAAAGATTTGAAGAGTAGCACAAGGGCCTCCCAGATAGTCTACCCAGATTCACCAGTTATTTATATTTTGCTCCATTTGCTTTATCTATTATCTCTGTATGTGTAGGGGTTTTTTAAGCACTTAAGATAAGTTTGGAGATGTCATCAGGCCCCTTTATCCCTAAACATTTTAGTGTCTTTTTCCTTAAAAGCAAGAACCCAATCTTAGGTATCACAGTTCTATGATCAAAATCAGAATATTAACATTGATATCATGCCATTATCTAATTCAGAGTGCCTATTCAAATTTCATCAGTTGTCCTTTAATGGCATAGAGCTATTGTACTTGCCCAATCCAATACCCAATCCAGGGCGATGCACTTTGTGTCTCTTTAATCTCCTTTTTTCTTTAAAAAAAAAAAAAAGATTTATTTTATTTGAGAGAGAGAGAGAATATGCATGTGAATGTGGGGTAGAGGGGCAGAGGTAGAGGGAGAGAAAGTCCCAAGCAGACTCTGCACTATTCGAGCATCTGGGGAGGAAGGGGGAGCTCAGTCCCACTATCCTGAGATCACAGCCCTGAGATCACAACCCAAGCCAAAACCAAAGCCAGTCACTTCATCGACTTTTTTTTTTTTTTTTTAAGCCATCTCTACACCCAGCATGGGGCTTAGACTCAACAACCACAAGATCAAGAGTCTCATGCTCCACCAATGGGGCCAGCCAGGCACCTACTCTTTAATCTCCTTTTATCTGGAATATTTCTTCAGCCCTTTTCTCAACCTTCATATTTTTGAAGAGTGCAGACTCTTCAAGAGAAGAAGAGTTATTTTGTAGAATGTTCTTCAATCTGGACTTGTCTAAGGTTTCTTGATATAAGGTGGTGCCTGTCATATTTCTCCACTGTAACAGTAGTATTTTTTCCTTCATAAATAATAGGTAGCATATTGGAAGATCCTTTAAGACCATGTAAATACTCTCTTCTTCTCCAAACTTTCACTCATTAGTTTTAGCAGCTATTGAGTACTTTCTAATTCTGTTGTTCTTCCATCATAAGAGCTTGCTCTTCATCCATATGTATTTATTTATTTATTTATTTATATCAATACCGATTGGTGGATTCTCATCTTATTTAATGAGTTCAATCGTTTACTGTTACTACTTGTTTGATTATAAAACTGGCACAGATTTGGTTAGTGACAACTACTTCAAACCAGTGTCCATATCATTTTGATGTATCCCCGCTATTGAGGCTTGAATGCTTCCTGGCTTTCTGTCACAATAAGATGCTCTGGACTCATCTTACGTATTTCCTGGACTCATCTTACGTATTTCCTGCCCCAGCCCTGGAATCAGCCTTTCCCTCTGAGGAGTCCTATGTACATCTTTATATATAAATGATATATATACAATATATACATAATTGCTTATTATATAACTGACAAGGATCTATAATTATAGAAAATATATGCTGTAAGATTTCAATCTTTTGAAGTGTATTCAGACTTATTATATAGCCCAGCATGTAGTCTATCTTAGTAAATGCTTTGTATGCACTTGCGAAAAATGTGTAATCTATAATGTTCTATAAATGTCATTTAGATCAAGGTGTGTTAATAATATTATTCAAATCTTCCATCTCCTTGATGATGTTTTCGTATAGTTGTTCTATCAATTTCTGAGAGGTAAGAATATCTTTAATTACGATTGTGGGATTCCCTCTCCCTTTAGTTCAATCAGTTTTTGCTCAATGTATTTTGTAGGTCTGTTACTACACACATACATGTTTCTGGTTGTTAGGTTTTCCTGATGAATTCACCATTTTATGATTATGAAATTCCTCACTTATCTCTGACATTATGCCTTGCTTTGAAGTCTATTGTGCCTGATTTTAATTTAGTCATTCAAACCTTCTTACGCCTACTGTTTACATTGTATATCACTACCTGTTCTTTTACATTCAATCTACCTGTGTTCTTATATGTAAGGTACCTTTCTTGTATTCAGAAGGTAAGTTCAGTCTTGCTTTTTAAGCTATTCCTACAAACACTGCCTATGAAATTAATCCATTTACATTCAATTTAATTATTAATGTATTGGATCCAGCTCTACCATTTGCTCTTTGTTTTTTATTTCTTCCACTTGATTATTTCTCTGTTTTTCTTTTTCTGTCTTCTTTCTGGTTGATTGAATTTTTTTTAGCATTTCCTTCCTCTACTGGCTCTTAAACTTTGCCTCCTTGCGTTTGTTTTTTTGTTCAGTGGTTGTTTTTAGAGATCCTCAACTAATCACTTAGAGTTAATATGAAAATGTAAGTTAATATAAAATATGACATGATATGGGCGCCCGGGTGGCGCAGTTGGTTGAGCAACTGCCTTCGGCTCAGGTCATGATCCCGGAGTCCCGGGATCGAGTGCCATATCGGACTCCCGGCTCTGCGGGAAGTCTGCTTCTCCCTTTGACCTTCTCCCCTCTCATTCTCAGTCTCTCGCTCTCTAATAAATAAATAAAAATCTTTAAAAAAAATATGACATGATATGACATGAAATAGAAGAATAGGATAACAGTAGGGTTCCATTTAACTACCCCTAGCCTCTGTGCTATTGTTATATACATATTACATCCCATATATTATACATCCCCAAATACAATACTATAATCTTATGCTTTCATGAAATTAAGAGGAAAAAAAGGGTACTTTCCACTTAACCACTGAGTTCTTTATTTTAACTATCATTATTTTCAAGTTCAGTATTGCCAAATGGTAATACAGCTCATATTCATAAGTTCTTATTCCTACTTCATGTTTTCCGTATTCTTCATTAGGGCTTTGAAGATACTAAGTTTATTTTACATCCCTATTCTTCCCAGTTCATTAATCTGCTTCCTCTGGTATGCATTGTTCAGTTTGGGGTCTTTTTTTCATGATGTTTGCGTTTCTTGGAGGTCTCATTTTTTTTCTTCTGAATTTAAATCCACTGGACACGCCAAAAGCCCTAGATTTCATGACTTCCAAGTGAGTCAGGAGAGGAAGAATCTCTCCAAGCACTTCAGGATGATGTTACAATTTCACTATAATCACTACCTAAGTAATCACCCTCAAGGAAATGCCTAGTTCTACCCTGGCACTCCTTTTTTTCGGAGATGATCTTTCTCTTTGGTAATCACCAAACCCAAAGCATCAGCAGGGATGTTTTGGTGAGGGAGTACTTAGAGGAAGCCAGCTACCCTCTACTTACCATCCTAGGCAAAATCTAGGACATATTCTTCTGCCTCTGGGATGCACAATTTTTTTGTTTTTCTGTAAGATCCATGTGGTGGATTTGATTCATCTAGATAAATACGAAAGAGAGCAAAGAATCCAACTGGAAAGCACTTTCCAGGCACAACCTCTGTGCTTTAGTCAGGATTCTCCGAAGAAACAGAACTGATAGGAGATAGATCAATCAATTGATTGATAGATTATAAGGAATTGACTCATGCACTTATGGAAGCTAATAGGTCCCAAGACCTATAGTCAATAAGATGGGGATCCAGGAGAGCCAATGTGTCAATCTAGCCCAAGTCTGAAGACCTGAGAACCAGGAGAGCTAATGGTATAAGCTTCAGTCCAAAAGTGGGCAGCCTCAAGACTGAGAAGAGTTATATTTCAGTTCAAGTCTAAAGGCCAGAAAAGACTGATGTCCCAGCTCAGCAGTAAGGCAGAAGTGCTCTCCTCTAATTCAGATTTTTTTGGTCTGTTCAGGTCTTTGATTGATTGGGGCCCATCCAATTAGGGAGGGCAATCTGCTTTGATCAGTCTACAGGTTCAGATATTAATCTCATCCAGACACCCTCACAGACACACTCAGAACAATGCTTGACCAAATGTCTGGGCACCCCATGACCCAGTCAAGTTGACCCCTAAAGGTAATTGTCATGCCCTGTCTGTGACACTTGGTCCCCTCCTGCTGTGCATTCCTGTCTCCCACCCTCACCACAATCCCTAGAATTTTTCTCTGAGGTTCCAGGATCCAGCAACTCCCTCTGCAAGAAAATCTCCAAGACTGGGCTCTGGAAGGAAGCCAGCACCCTGTGCTAGGTTACCATCTTCTGTGGAACAGGAAGCTCTCAATGTGTTTAATTTCCACCTTTTTTTTTAGAAAGCCCCTGATTGTGGGTCTGCTCTAAGGCATTTCTTTAAAAGGTGTGAAAACCTCAAGAGCAACTTTCTTAACGCTTCTCTGATGTTTAGGAAAGTTGCTCTTAACCAAGTTTTGTTTGGCTGGGTTTCTGTGCTTTGTTTTTAGCGAGTTCTAATAGTTGAAATTCAATATGCTAGCCATATAGGAAATTGGACAGGTCAGGGGCCAAAAGAAGTCAGCTATAGGAAGTGGAATTTCTGAATAAGGCAGTGAATGAGAGTTGCTGGCTGATAAATATAGTACATCTAGCAAGATTTAATCCCAGAAGAAAATGATTTTATAGACTCAACCTTATTGATGGTGCCAGATTTCCCTTTCTCCCAAGGAAGCATTTCCCGGCTCTCCATCCAAACCTCCTGTTGCTCCCCCATGCTCCTTTTCCTAATGGATATCTCCAAAGCCCCAGATAGAGGATGCTTTGCTGCTGGGTGAATGGAGAGGTGCAGAGCTTTGGCCTAAAAAACTCGAAATTCAAATAAATATGCCAAGTATCAAAGTGTTGTTAAAATCTTGACCTGCACGCTGGTGTAGCCTGTGTTTTATGCTGCATTTCAATATGCTTTTTAAATTATTATTATGTTATGTTAGTCACCACACAGTACATCATTAGTTTTTGATGCAGTGTTCCATGATTCATTGCTTGCGTATAATACCCAGTGGTCCATGCAATCTGTGTCCTCCTTAATACCCCCGGGCTCACCCATCCGCCCACCTCCCCTCTAAAACCCTCAGTTTGTTTCTCGAAGTCTCTCATAGTCTCCCATAGTTCATCTCCCCCTCAGCTTTCCCCGCCTTCATTTTTCCCTTCCTTCTCCTAATGTCTTCCATGCTATTCCTTACATTCCATAAATAAGTGAAACCATACGATAATTGATTTTCTCTGCTTGACTTATTTCACTCAGCATAATCTCCTCCAGTCCCATCCATGTTGATACAAAAGTTGGGTATCTATCTATCCTTTCTGATTGCTGAGTAATATTCCACTGTATATATGGACCACATCTACTTTATCCATTTGTCTGTTGAAGGGCATCTTGGCTCTTTCCACAGTTTGGCTATTGTGGACATTGCTGCTTTGAACATTGGGGTGCATATGGCCCTTCTTTTCACTACCTCTGTATCTTTGGAGTAAATATCCAGTATAACAATTGCTGGGTCATAGGGTAGCTCTATTTTTAATTTTTTGAGAAACCTCTATGCTGTTTTCTAAAGTGCCTGTACCAACTTGCATTCCCTCCAACAGTGTAAGAGGGTTCCCCTTTCTCTACAACTTCTCCAACATTTGTTGTTTCTTGCCTTGTTAATTTTTGCCTTTCTAACTGGTGTAAGGTGGTATCTCAACGTGGTTTTGATTTAAATTTCCCTAATGACTAATGATGATGAACATTTTTTCGTGTGTCTGTTAGCCATTTGTATGTCTTCTTTTGAGAAGTGTCTGTTCATGTCTTCTGCCCACTTTTTGACTTGATTATTTGTTTTTTGGGTATTGAGTTTGAGAAGTTCTTTATAGATCTTGGATTATCAGCCCTTTGTCTGTAGTGTCATTTGCGAATATCCTCTCCCATTCCGTGTGTTGCCTCTTTGTTTTGTTGACTGTTTCCTTTGCTGTGCAGAAGTTTTTTTTATCTTGATGAAGTCCCAAAAGTTCATTTTCCATATGTTTTTAACCAATCTCTTAGTTCTTGAGGAAGAGGGGAGGAAGTGAGATTTCAACTGCTTCATCCCTCCTCATTCTGTCCTATGCAGAGCAGGGCTCTGGCCATTCTCATAGAGAGAATCATGCTTAGGTTTGCTCATATTTCTTTTTTTTAGAGGTTGGGAGAGAGAGAAAGAGAAAGGGGAGAAGGAGCAGAGGGAGAGGGAGAATCTCAAGCAGTCTTCACCCCTAACACAGAACCTAACACAGAGCCCTGAGATCATGACCTGAGCCAAAATCCAGAGTCAGACGCTTATACCGACTGAGCCACCCAGGCGCCCCTGCTCATATTTCTTTATGTTTTCCTTCCACAAAGTTGCCAGGACTCAGGTCAGAAAGAACTGTGGTCGGAAATCCTGTAATCACGTTTCATTTAACCCTGGGGTGGGCGAAGGGGAGGGGTGGGGGAGTGGGAGGGAGAGGAACGGAGGCCAGATGGAGTCAATAGTCTGCTCAAGGTCTCACGGTTGCAGCAGAGAACTGGAGGCCAGGTGATCTGGCTCCTAACCAATGGTTTTCCCACTAACACTGATTGTTAAAATGTGCCCTTTAAGCTCTCATCTGTTAAATGGTTAGGTTTCTCACCCTGAATGAATGAATGAATGAATGACCTTGGCTTTCAGAGTTAGAACTTTTATTTTTATTCTTATTTGTTTCTATGGTTTTGCTTCTTCATATTGGAGGGGGCAGTTCAGGGGGTGGGTAAAGGGTAGAAATAAAGTAACCTGATGTGAAACAATTTGATTAGCCTTTTTTTTTTTTTTTTTTTTTGGACAAAAGTATTTTCTAAAGCTGAGGTTGAGAAAGGTAGGGTACAAGAAGACCCTCCCTTGCTTTCATAGCCCTGAATGACATACAATCAGTGGGCTAGTTTGGGCCCACCTCAAGCTCAAGGTCATACTGGCATTCCTAATTTTCAGTGTGTTGCACCTCAGTTACCCATACTCCCTAGCTTCCTATGTGGGACCAGCTCACGGTAGGTGGCAAATATTTATTACATGAATGAATGCACAGATAAGTATTATGGGGTTTGTAAATATCAGGTGGAATGTATAAAAGACCCAATACTGTGTATATCCACACACAAGTAGCAAACCAGCAGCCACAGGTTAAATCTGATCCACAGATTTTTGTCTTTGGCCCATGTCATGATTTGTAGAAGTTGAGCCACACTTGACTCAAAAATACTAGTTCTCTGGAAAGATCAGCAGAATATCTGGCAACGCTGCACACTTATTCCAGAACGATGCCAACTGGTCAGAGCTAAGTGGAACTTAGATCCCCTTCAATGGAGCGTGAGACCAGGGGTGGTCGTGTCCCTACCAATCATAATGTGTGGGTTTCTGCACCTCTCCTGGACATCTTCTCTCATTCGTGTTACAGACCAGGATGCTGGAGGCACTTGATTTTTGATCTGGACAGTCCCGGGAGTGGAGATCCATGTGGAGAAGAGTAGGGGTGGCTGGGAAACTAAGGAAAGATGTGTGGAGTTCTAAAGGCCTGTAGAGGTGAAGACAGAAGGATGTGGGGACAAGGCAAGCTGGAGAGAGGGCAGCTGGCCTGGACAAGAGGAAACCCTACTTACCTTGGCTCCACCAAAGTGGCCGTTGAAGACGAAGAAGGGCTTGGCTCCAGTTTCCCTCCTGAGAAAGGAGATCTTCAGTCAATGCTGACTTTTCGATATGGGGCTGTCAGCAGCTGGGTGAAGCATCTCTCTGTTGAGGATCTCCAGAAACAAGGAATGTTAGGGCTCCAAATCCTAGGATCCATCCCCATGTTGTACACATGAAGAAGCTGAGGTTGAGACAGGGGAAGTGGGTTAGCCAGAGTCACATGGCAAGGTCAAGAGCCAAGACTAAAACCAGCTTCTCTATTTCACTTATTACCACCCCAGAGGAAAGGCGAGGGAAGAGGCAGGTGTGGAGGGACGTGAAAATCCGGAGCAAGTGCTGTGCTTCTAGGATAATTGACTTTGAAGTCAGAAGAATTTTTTTCTTTTCTTTTCAGAAAGAAATGTGTTTTTAGAATCTTACTTCAATGGCTGGTGGGAAAAAAAGTCCTTCAAGTCCCCAAGGAATGTTGGAAAAAAAAAACTCCATTAAATTCTAGTCTTCAAATCTGTCTGAGTCATAATAACTATAATAAACTCTGGGAGTATGTGTTTTCTTCGGCTTTCTCTTTGGTCAGTTATGTAAGGGGCAGGGAGGGGGCAGCAAAAAGGAATAGCAAGTTTTATGTGTATAATCTGAAAATGTACAAATTGGGATGGTTTCATAACTAAGCACAGTCTCCCTGTGTCTAGGGAAGAAACGACATTTGTGGAGTTCTAGAAGTGTTGAGATGAGAGGCTACAAGTCAGGGGGAGGGGATAGGCAGACTATATATGGCGTTTTGCCCCTTCTCATGGAAGAATATGTACATATAGATGTTCCCTTAGCTGGGAAGGCTTGACCCACTTCTGACCCTCGTCACCATGACACTTCACCCTTCACTGAGCTGAGGCCATTATTCTTCAGGACTCATCTGAAACATTCCCTTGGCACCCCACACTTCCCCTTCAGAGCACTCATCACACACTTGCAATTAATTATTTGTGTCATTAGTTACACAATACCAGGCACAATAAGCTCGGTTAATGACTGCAGTGCGTGTATCTGTTTTGCTCGGGAAGAATGGTGCCTAGCCCATACTAGGGGCTCTGGAAGCATTTAGTGAATGGCTTTAAGATCTCTTTCCTGCCTCTAGGACCTTTTCCGTAGGGAAAACATTCAGACGGCAGCTAAGCAGTACACAGACTTTCAACATGGCGGCTCCTGGCCTCCCCTCCCTCTCAACTCGATCCCGGCACATCTCATCTCCAAACTGAGGGGTGCGCTTGAGGAGGCAGGTCTAGCTGAGGGGGAGTCCATCAGCTTAAAAAAGCAACGTAGAAAAACTTCTAAAGGCTTCAGCTGCAGTAGAAGTGAGCCCGAGCAGGGATCCCCTCCCTGGAGTGGAGGTGAGGTGAGCAGAACAGTAATGGCGGACTGAGAAAACAAGTGATTGCAGAGGTGAGCCCCAAAGTGCCATCCCAAGCCCTTTTCCTCAGAATTACATGACTTGCTTTTCCGTTGAACTGTTTCTCTCTTGGGTCGCTAGACACTGTGAGATCTTGGCAAGGGGTAGGGTTTCACTGATTTCACTGGAATCATGATCCTCTCTTAAAGATTCTGAAAAGTAAAAGCTAACCATTTGCAAACTGCAGCTTGGAGTTCCTGGCAACAACACGCCGTCCATACATCCCATAGCAGGCTGCTTGCCAGCCCTGGCCAGAGAGCCAACATTTAGGCACTCTGCAGTTTGCAAAGTGCTTTCTACATATGTGTTATCAGATCCTTACATACGTGTGAAGTATCATCATCATATGAGGTACGCTGTGATTTCGCAGTCACGCCTGTACTACAGATGTCCTACAGAGGTAGGCAAAGCCCTGGTCGTCCGGTCAATGGAACCAGAGCGGTGAACAGCTGCTCTCCCAGCCCCATGCCCATTCCCTTTTGCCCATTACATGAGGTCCAAAGTTTTTCCCAGGGAACCAGTTGCTGTCGACTTTGGAACCTGGAGCATTGCCTTCCAGCAGGTGGCGGACCTGGACCTCAGCGCCTTAGCCCAGGGCCAATCTGACCATTTCTGGTTGTGCTCCAATGAAACAGAAACCTCTCCACAGGCCCACAGCATTGTTATCAAGCTCTCTTGAACTGGCTCCCTCCTAGCGATCCCAGCATCGGGTCTCTCTGGTGTGGGGGGTGCCGAGGGGGTCCAGCTGGCTGTGTGTCCTTTGGACTTCAGAGGTTGGGGCTGGGGTCTGAGCTTGTGGAGGGGGGGGGGGCTCTGAGAAGCCCGTCCCGCCCGTGGTGTTGAAGTTCACTGCGGTGGGTGGACACAGGGCAAGGAGGGAGGGTCCAGACCTGGTTTTCGAAATCAGTCGCCAGGCTGGTGTCCCCAGAAAAAGAGATCCAGGGGACACCACAGTCCCCAGCACCAAGTCAGAGAGTCATAAAGGAGGAAGCAAATGAAGTTGCTTATCTCATTTATTTGTTTTCCCTTCCCTGTTTCCGCATGTGCTCCTCCAACCCATGTCCCCTGTGCCTCTCCCCAGCTGCTATCTGGCTAACGAGCTCCCCCATTAGCATTCCCAGCCCCTCTGCTCCCTGTTATCCCCATCCGGGCTTCGCTGAGGGTGGAATTTACCAGCACACAGGATTTCCGTAGGTGATAAGTGCAGCCAGGACCCGCTTACCCCGGAGCGGTCCCTCCTGTCCTTGCAGGCGACTGTTGACTGCAGGGGAAGAATTTTTTTTTTTTAACTTTTTATTTAAGTTCAATTTAGTTATTATATACTGTATTATTAGTTTCAGGGGTAGACTTTGGTGATTCGCCAGTTGCATACAACACCCAGTGCTCGTCACATCACGTGCCCTCTTTAATGCCCATCCCCCAGTCACCCCATCTTCCCACTCCCTCCCCTCCAGCAACCCCCAGTTTCTCTCCTAGAGTTAAAAGTCTTTTATGGTTTGCTTCCCTCTCAATTTTCATCTTATTTTATTTTTCCTTCTCTTCCCTTGTTCATCTGTTTTGTTTCTTCCCTTGTTCATCTGTTTCATCTGTTTTGTTTCTTAAATTCCACATACAAGTGAAATCATATGGTATTTGTCTTTCTCTGACTGACTTCTTTCACTTCGTACAATACCCTCTAGTTCCATCCATGTCGTTGCAGAAGGCAAGATTTCTCCTTTTGGATGGCTGAGTAAGCAGGGGAGAAACTCCCATCTCCCACAAGGATGTGACTGTCCTTAGCTAGCTCACCGACACCAACTAGCCAGCCTCTTGGTAAGCAACATCTTTGAGCTTGTGTGTGGATGCCCCAGATGGAGAGACAGGAGAGAAGGTACGAAGGCGAATCTTCCGAGGGGAGGTCCCTCACAGAACACTAGTCTGGAGAAGGACCTCCAAGGGCCACCCCATCTGGGCCTCCGTGACCTGCTGGGCCACTCCAGGTCCCACAAGGAAGGAGATACAGCGTCCGCTGGTATCCACACTCCCGGGTCATGCACCTGCCCCTCTGCATTCACTCCCTCCAGAGCTATTAGCTTTCCACTCAAAAAAAGTAGGCACCTCACAGGATGGTTTGGGGTTTTGTGTGGTTTTTTTTTAACTTTTTATTGATGTGTAAAGGGCATTCAGGAAAGTACCCAAGTCACAGCTCAATAGAGTTTACCAAATGGATACAACTGAGATCAGCCACCAGATCCGCACCGGAGTCTTCCCCACAGCCCTCTCAGAGGCCCCAACCCGGCCACCCCCGCCTCCTCCCAACCCCGACCCCCTCAACCGCTGTCCTGACTTCCAACACCACACATCAGTTCGCCTCATGGGGTTTACTTTGAAGAAGCTAGATTCCAGAGATGTGCAGGAAATATTTTATTTTTTCTTAATCAACACTATCTGGGAAGGGGAGGGACTTGTCGAACCTGATCTGGGTGTCGTGTTTTATTTCCGACCCTCAAGATTCCTAACTCCTTAACGCCACATAAACTGGGAGGCATTTTAGGGAAAGAGTCATCTTCGTGAGCAACCTAGCCGCGGGCTGAAGGCCAAGTGGGGAGGACAGTGGAATGAGATAAGAGAAAGGCATTATGAATAGATAGGGGCCCCCAGGGGGAAAAGTATTCCGACCTCTCCCGACAGACTTCAGCCATCTTTGCCTCTTCCAATTTTTTTCTCTGTTTCTAGAGACACTGATTTCAGCAAAGCCAAACTCCCACCTCTTTACTTTAAACAAGCATTGAAAACAGAAGTATAACAGGAGCCACATATGCAATTTTTAAAAAGATTTATTTTTTTATTATAAAAGAAAGAGAGAGCATGGGCTGGGGGAGGGGCAGAAGGAGAGAGAGAATCTCAAGCAGACTCCACGCTGAGCACAGAGCCTGATGGGGGCTCCATCCCGTGACCCTAAGATCGTGACCTGAGCCAAAATCAAGAATGGGACCCTCAACTGTGCCACTCAGGTGCCCCTGCAATTTTTTTTATTGTGTTAAGACACACATCACATAAAATTTATCATCAGTGACGTTTAGCACATTTATAATATTCTGCCACCATCACCACTGTCTCCCCAGAATATGTTTATTACCCAAAAGAGATACCTTGTACCCATTCAGCAGTCACTCTTCTTCCTCAAGAAGATGCCACCAAGTAGGTGACAATGCCTTACCCCTATGTGTGTTGTATAGGCCCAAAGGCCTCCTCTGTCCTTATCAAGCGGAAGGCTAAGTGTCTCTCCTTCCAACAGCATCCACATATGTAATTTTAAGTTTTCTAGTAGCAGGGCACCTGACTGCCTCAGTCAGTAGAGCATTCAGCTCCTGATCTTGGGGTTATGAGTTCAAGTCCCACGTTGGGCATAGAGATGACTGAAGGAAATATTAATTAATTAATTAATTTTCTAGTAGCCACGTTAAAAAGAAACAGATGAAATTAATTCTAATAATTTGCATAACCCTGTTTATCCACATTGTTATCATTTGAACACGTAATCATTGTAAGAATGATGGCAGGGGTGCCTGGGTGACTCAGTTGGTTAAGCGTCTGCCTTCGGCTCCGGTTATGATGCCGGGGTCCTGGGATCGAACCCCACATGGGCTCCCTGCTCAGTGGGGAGTCTGCTCCTCCCTCTCCCTCTGCCTCACTCATGCTCTCTCTCTCTCTCTCAAGTAAATAAATAAAATCTTTTTTTTTAAGATTTTCTTTATTTATTTGACAGAGAGAGAGAGACCACGAGTGGGCAGAGAGGCAGGCAGAGAGAGAGGGAGAAGGAGGCTCCCCGGTGAGCAGAGAGCCCAATGTGGGGCTTGATCCCAAGACCCTGAGATCATGACCTGAGCTGAAGGCAGAGGCTTTAACCCACCGAGCCACCCAGGTGCCCCTAAAATCTTTAAGAAAAAAAAGAACGATTGCAGAGATACATTACACTCTTTCATTTTTACTAAGTCTTTGAGATCTCATCTGTATTTCACATGCACAGCGCTATCCATTTGGACCGACCATAAGTCAATAACCCCAAATGGCTACCATCTTGGACAGTGCAGCTCTCAATAATTTGTAGAATTCTATTAATATCCTAAATCATCTTTGTAAAAGTTGATTATTAAATACACCAGTATTCTGAGTCTATAGTTTTATTTTTAATATAAACATATCACCTCAATGATAAAAAAATAATATATTTGGAGACAACAGAAGGAAAAGTTGCCCATGAGTGCCAACACAAGTAAACCTGTCATCACTTCTTAACACTCCCTCTGTTGACTTCTTTGTGGCCCTTTGCTCAAGACTGTGTATACCATGCAGGGGCACGGCCACTCCTTTGAGGCAGAAAATGAAGGCCAACCTGACCACTGTCCAGAGGCAGGCGGGAAGCCTTTCCCAGGGTCATGATAATCTGTCCTTGCCCAGGCCCGGGGGTGACCCCCAAGGACAGCGGCACGCTCATCCCATGACTGACAACCTTCCCATTCCTCTAACCAAGTCAGAGGCCACAGAGACCTAACCTAGAAACTTGGACTTGAATTTCAAAATTCCTCCCCACCTCGAGATTTGTACGGCTTTCACTCTCCCACACATTTGAACCTAAGTTTGAAAACATGACCTGGGCAAAGAGGAGGTGAGTGAACTAGTTTGTGTCGAAGAGCCCTTCCAACCCAAACATTCCAGGGTACTCGGGTGCCATTCATCTTCCTCACTCGACAGGCACACACACACACACACACACGCACACACACACACAGCCTGAGTCACCAGCTCCACCCCAGAGAACAGCCTGCAAAGAAATAAGAACACCTCTACTCAACCTTGCTAACCCACTGGGAAAGCAGAAAGATCTAAACAGATGCACTTTTCTTTAGCATCCATGCTTAGAAAGAAGAAAACCTAGCAGAAACCAGTCTCAGGATCCAAGAATGTAAAAACATTTTTTTTGTTTTTTAGATTCCCAGAAGCTTCCTGTCACAATGCCCCAAGTTGGGAAAAAAATGTGCTATTTCATATGTTTATAACAACATCTGATTTAATATTATACAGTTTTGCTTCGTCACAAACCAGAACAAATACTTTCGGATTTATTGCATCCTTCTATTCAAAGACTTAAGTAATCATAGTTAATAATGCACCCATTCCACAGCCCAAAGAAAAGCTTTATAATTCGGGGGTGGGGGAGGACTAAAGATTCCTGAGAGACAGGTTATTTTCGAGAAAGATTTAAGGTTTTAGAGCTCTCAATGAAGCTCGAAATTCATCTTTTCCAGCTCACGTGGAAAGAGTTTCTCTCTGGAGCTTGGCTGGGAGGTAGAAAGAGAGAAAAACCAGTAGACTCACAGCATCTCCCTGAGCCCTTAGAGAATGTAGCAATTACTCATCAGCGGTCCTAATCCTTGCCTTGTCTTTAAATATTTTTTTAAACCATACCATCGGCTCCCCATACTCTTTACGTTGTTAACGCTGTATTTGGAGCCTCCTCCTTATTTGTTGATTCATTGAAGGGCATTAATTGTTTTAAAAAAGAAGCAAATATTTTTACAAAACACTTTCCCATTTGTTCCCCCTACCCATACATGGGCACCCAGGCAATGAATGCTAAGCCCCAGGCATTGCCCCTTACTGGAGAATTAATTCAGGATTAGTTAATGAAGTGGCCGTCAACTCAGCTGCTTGGAGATTCAGGGGCTAGGTTTGGTGCCTTCAGAGCTTTGCTGTCTTTCCCTGCATCCAGAAGGGGGTTCTGTGGTCCCGTGAGGGCTGCGGGGGCCTCTGTGCGTGTTTGCATCAGTGTAAATTCATCATCCAAAATGTGGGCATCCATGGTTAACCATGGTGTATTTCCGAGTTCCCTTTTTCAACCAAAGCCAGGATTTGTCACTCTACCCACCACGAAGGAGCATGCCCACATTAAAACAGGGTAGGGATTGTATGAACTTGGTTTACAGAAAATCGGGGAAGAGTTTAGAACAGTTGGGTTTTTATAAAAGTGAGACTCCCTAAGCCCACCTCAGTCCCCCATCGGCATAGCCGGGTGTCAGATACGGGAATAGCCACTCTACTCAAGGTTCCCACGGGAGTCACATACACACGGGAGCTGACGGACACCGATCTTAAAGGTCCCTTCGTGAAGTCATAGGCAGATGTTTCACAACAAGACAGGATTAAACCAGTTTCCAGCTGAAGATACTACCTCTCTTTGAAATAACTCTTGCTAACTGATTCTTTAGGAGCCCATGACCCGAAGCCAGAAGCCTCAAGTTCTCATTCTAGCCCATCACCTACAACACAGGCAAGTTAGTCAGCCTCTTCAAACCTCACGGACGGCACTTGGGCAATTAGGGATAAATGTGACGCTCGCACTGCAGCAGCTTACAAAAAGTTCTCGCATCCCTCTGAGCTCACGGGATCGCCAGACCAAACAGCGTGTGCGGGCAGCAGTGCTCTGAAGGCTTCCTGACGTGCTGCAAACGTGAAGGCACAATGACAATGTGGATGTGGCTTTAGAGCAAAGAAAACTCCCGTTTTAGATCAAAGTATCTATTGTATTACTGATAAAAGTTAGCTTGGAGGATGTGGTTTAGAAATATAGAAGCAATGGAATTTCTCATGCAGAATCCAGGAGCTGAATTTACCCACCCAGCCCCCGGGCAGCACGACACAAAACTGCAGGCTTCTCCCAACAAGGGCAGGTTTTCTGCCAAGCTCACCACCCAGCTCAGAGACCCAGGATCCTGCAGCTCGAAGATGAGCAGAGCCCAAGAAGAAGGGTAGAGGAGGAGGTGCAGAGTTCAGTGGCTGCCCCTAAATTTACCAGTCAGGTCTCCCCTGAGAAGGAGAGCGTGAGGAGGCAGATGGGCCAAGACTAATTAACCTCCCTTAAGGCGGATACTTTAGGGATACGTGCCATATCACTCCTGAAACGGTTTATTGCAGGGAAGTTACCATCTCTGCCCCAAAAGTCCTCAAGTTGTTGTTGTTTTGGTTTTTTGTTTTGGTTTTGGTTTTGGTTTTGGTTCTTTGGACCCATTGTGTTTACCCATGATGCCTGTGGTCAACCAGAAATGGGACAGTATCTTCAACACCCCTAATACCAGTCACAGCTCCGTTAGGGACCTTCCGGGGCAGGCAGTGTGGATTTTTGCCCCAGAAGTTTCTGAGATGGGTCAGTACAGGACATTATGTTTTTCATGGCCTTTCCGTAGTCAAGACAGAAAATGTAGATTCTTTTCTATTTCCTGTCTCCAGCTATTTCCACCCTCATCGACCAAGACAACCTATCAAAAATTAGGCAATGACTCAATGATACCATAGAGGCATTCCAACGACAAAAGGCCAACCGTAAGACGTTCTACATTTGAACTTAACTCCTCTCAAAATATCGAACTACCAGGGACTCCAAAGCTCAGAATCCCCGTACAAGTTAAGGTCCAAGGATGCCTGGGGTGACTGAGTCCGATGAGTGTCCAACTCTTGATTTCAACTCAGGTCATGATCTCAGGGTCATGAGATTGGAGCCCCGCTTTGGGCTTTGTGCTCAGTGGATCTGCTTGAGATTCTTTCTCTCTGTCTCCCTCTGTCCCTCTCCACACTTGCGCTTTCTAGCTCTCCCTAAAACAAACAAACAAAATCTTTAAAAAAACAAAAACAAAAAAAAACAAGTTAAGGTCCAAAGAACATAAAACAAAAAAAATTAAGAGTCTAAAGCTAATTTATCTCACCCACAATCAAGGTTAAGTTTAAAGTCATTACATTTCAATTTCTAATTCTCTTTAGTGTTCTAAGGAGTTCTAACACTCTTTAGTGTTAGAGGAGTTCTTGGTGTTCTGGATGAGGGTGGGGTTCTCCCAGGGGCTAGAGTGAGGCTGTTTCCAGAAAAGGGGCTTTGGGGTCTGGATTAAGTCAATTTCAAGTCTCCGGTGTGCCCCACATTTTTTTTCTTTTTTATTACTTTTTTTTAATTGTGGTAAAATACGCATCACTTAAAATTTACTCTCTTAGTATGAGTGAGCCTGGTGGTGGGTGTTGACGAGGGCACATACTGTATGGAGTGTGGTGCATCAACAATGAATCTTGGAACACTGAAAAAATAAAATAAAAATTTAAAAAATAATAAAAAATAGGGGCACCTGGGTGGCTCAGTGGGTTAAAGCCTCTCCCTTCAGCTCAGGTCATGATCTCAGGGTCCTGGGATCAAGCCCCACATCGGGCTCTCTGCTCAGCGGGGAGCCTGCTTTCCCTTCTCTCTCTGCCTGCCTCTCTGCCTACTTGTGATCTCTCTCTCTCTCTCTCTCTGTCAAATAAATAATCTTTTTATAATAATAATAATAAAGAAAACAAAATTTTAAAAAAATTTAATTCTCTTAGCCACTTGGAAGTGTACAGTTCAGTGATACTTTTTTTGAAGATTTTATTTATTTGTCAGAGAGAGAGAGAGGGAGAGAGAGCACAAGCAGGGGGAACAGCAGGCAGAGGGAGAGGGCAAGGATCCCAGTATGGGGCTCGATCCCAGGACCTGAGCTGAAAGCAGACACTTAACCGACTGAGCCACCCAGGCGCCCCTTACCGTTCAGTGGTATTAAACATATTAAATACATTCACACTACTGTGCAACCACCACTGCCATCCATCTCCAGAATTCCTTGCATCCTACAAAATCGAAACTCTGTTCCCAGTAAACAGTAACTCCCATTCGTCCTCCTCCAGTTCCCGGCAGCCATCATTCTACTGTCGGCTTCTGAGTCTGACTACACTACATCTCTCTTATGACTGGAGTCATACAGTGTTTGTCCCTTTGTGACCGACATATCTCACTCAGCATCACCTCAGGCTCCATCCGTGCTGTAGCATGTGCCAGAATTCCCTTCCTTTTTAAGGCTAACATTCCATTCTACACATATATGACATTTTCTTTACCCCATTCGTCTGTCATCAGACACTCGGGTTGCTCCCACCTGTTGGCTAGAGTGAACAGTGCTGCTGTGGACCTGGGTGCATGTGCCTCACTCTCTAAATGGATCAAAAGGTTTCAACCACACGGGAGATTATCACAGAACTACCGCCACATCATCAAATTTAGAAAATAAGTCAACCCCCGATCCCAGAGAGGGTATCCAGGCAAAATCATGACCCCAAAGCCCAATCTATAGGTGATGCTATGGAAGACAACAGCAGATGTGGACGGGAGGGTTCCTCTTAGAAGATTCTTCTAAGGGAAGAAGGGAAAATGGTTTTATTGGAAGTGCTCATCAGTCACGGCCAGGTGACCGGAATCCACACAGCGTTTCATCATGGCACCATGTTTGCCATATTCAGGGGAGACCAACTCCCCCTGGGAACAGTCTGCTCTCTCAGAGAGTGGCATTTGAGACATTACTGCCTTAAACACATTTTCATGGTTCACACTAAGCACACGATTAAAAAGGATTCTATACAAGCATTTATTTTATGCCTGAGAAGCTTAAAATGTGGACACCACCACCAACAGCCAACACTTCCGAGTGCGGCATAAGAGAAGATGATGAGGTGTTCCACCCAGCTCGTGCCCGGCATATAGACTGCAAAATGTCAGCCGTGCATCTGTGGAAAAGGGGCTCCTCCTACAGGAAGCAAGCTTGCAGGGCAGGGGGCATTCAGATAATTAAAACTTCAAGGCACAGCGTAATACAGGAACATGGGTTGAGCAACACATTGCTGAGCCTTGAAATCTTGTTTCTTTGCAGAAGCACTGTGCACATAATGAAAAGAATACAGCTTTAAGAACTAAGCTTCACCCCTCCAGGCATTAATGGAGTCCAGAAACTATGTGAACAATCTTACTTGACATCCCCAAGACGTTTATATCTGTCCGACGAGAAACCAGAGGGGGAAACATGTTAATTTTCTCAGCCTTTTGATAGCACGTGTACAAGATCTCTTAGCCCCGGGTATTCTCTAGAACTTCAGCTGCCTTAAAATATAGGCTTGCATTTATCTTGGCCACATTAACGAGATCTGTTTGACCAATACATTTATATTTATGATGACTAAGGGCAGATTATGGTTGTTAAAATTTGTCCTTGGGACATGAAAACACTCCTCTGTCATTAATACATTTTGTAATATAAACTATGATGTCAGGTCAACGTAAAGGGTAAAAACGTTCCTAAAGTATGCACACATCATTTTTTAAAGCAATTGAGCCTAATGGAATAACAAAGGTCATCATAACAAACCATTACAGCCTTGGTCTTGGCAACTCTGGCCACAGAAGAATCTCCAAGAAACGATCATCATTCCTCCAATGTTATGGCATCCAGACGACAGGGATGGCTTGCAAATGAGTCATACAGGCTCAGATCCTCGGTAGCTATGTGAGCGCAGGACGATCAATTATTCATGTGTTTACAAAGAGCTTTCCCGGTTGATGTTAACCAGAGCTGCTTGCAAAGAAGAGCTCTCCAGCTGTCCTCGGCCATCCCGGGCCTCCAACTAACAAGCTGCTTTAATTGCTGGGCAAGTCATCTGGAAGGTGCCCCTCCCCTGGACCAAGTAAACACCATCCCTTTGAAACTTTATTAGGTGTAAAAATATTAATTAGAAATAATTATGACAATACTTTATTTACAATACTCCCAGCAAATCCCAAAGAGAGAGAGAGAGAGGTTAGCCTTGACCATCCTACTGCACCAGGACTGGAGTCTGGACTACTGGAGATACAGGTCAGGGATGGGTAGAGGGTGTAGAGCAGGAAATGAAGGGAAAGAATCAGAGGCTGCGGGCTTTAGGATGAAGGTAGGAGGAAGAGCAGTCTGGAATGCTCTGTGAAGGTAAGGGAGCATGACTGAGGACCACCAAGAGTGAATAAATTAGGTTGGTCAAGAGCCAAATATGAGCAAACTTGACCTACCCATCAAAATCAGCCTTGGGAGAAGTTAGATGAGAAGATACTTCTCGGCCCCTTTTGTTACTACAGCCTGTCCACGAAGACTAATAATGTGATTAGGGCAACTCCTCTTTCTGAGCTAGGCCAAAGAGGATGGGACCACATGGCCCCACCAGTCCCCTATCAGCTATGTTTTGAGGGAAAACAGGTTCACAGTCAAAGCTGTTGCATGGACCTCCTCCTCGGAAGACAGTGCAGTCAAAGCAGACAAAAGGATACCTCAGGTGCCCTTCTATTATCCCAATCCCAAGAGCCTTTGTTGAATCCTTCAACCAGATTCTTTCCCTTGCTTGACATTGGACAACTTCAGACCCTATCATAACTCACTTTTCCATTTCTAAGAATGTGGTAGAAGCAAATAATGTTCTTGCAGATATAAGATCATGAGATAAAGTGAGTATATATGTATGGCCAGGGGCAACAGGGGTAGTTCTGCTTAATGTAGTGGGAGGCAACTCTAGTTCGCAAGTTGTGTGGGAAAGGTAAAGCTAACAGATGGGAAGACGGTGTCCCTCCCCGGTGCATAAAGCATCTTGGAGAATTGGTGTGGTATTGTGATAAGGCCAAGACTAGACTCTGTGTCCAACCCCACAACCCTGATCCACCCTATCCATCCATGAATGCAGGTTTGGAAAATGAGTCCAAAGAAAAGGAATGCATCTCCCTAAGGCCCATTTTAGGAGAAGAACAAAAGGTCTACGATGTTCTCTCCATACCTCCTTTAACCTTTTAAGCCTCAGGCCAGGGACAAGCGAGAAGACAAGAGAAAGCATCCCAAGACAGGCCTCCTTCATGTGCTTAGGGGCTCTTTTAACTTCCTCAACCTTCTCAGGAGTGTACCCCTCCTGCTCATCGTGATTAGCTCCTGGCTAGTACTCCCTCAACAGATCTGGAAGTCAGAAAAGGTTTCTCAGGAGGGGGTCAGTTAGGAGTTTGTAGGAGGATTGGAGGAGACAGAATTCTTTGATGCAGGTCCAAAGACTCCAATGAGTTGCTAGGCCTTTGAAGAAATCCTAAAGGGAGGCACGCAGGACTTCCCAGAGTTATTGGTCCATAGAATTATTTTTACGAGCATCCCTCCAGGCAAAGTTCCAGAACTTCATGGACCAACACAACCTAGGGAAGTGTAGTGTTAGGGTACAGCCCCAATGCCCTGGTTAGACCTACAGTCGAAGCCTGGTGTGAGAGCCGCCCCGGCACATTTGCATGACTCTTTTTTTTTTTTAAAGATTTTTATTTATTTATTAGAGAGCGAGAGAATGAGAATGAGAGGGGAGAAGATCAGAGGGAGAAGCAGACTTCCCGCAGAGCCGGGAGTCCGATATGGGACTTGATCCCGGGACTCCGGGACCATGACCTGAGCCAAAGGCTGTTGCTCAACCAACTGAGCCACCCAGGCGCCCCCATTTGCATGACTCTTGACCATCTGCTCTCCACCATCATGGACCGCTCCAATCTGTCATACTATCAGAGTTCTGAGGACACAGGCTCGGGGCTCCAGCCTGCCATCACTATTGGTGACAGCCTCACAGAAAGTTTCCCAAAGTCACAAGCTGGCCTGGCCTCCACCCTCTTACCAAACGGGCAGCCCCCAACACACACACCTCCTCACCCTGCCCTCCACATCCCCAAGGGCAGAAAGACAGGAGGAGGATCTCTCATTGCCTGGTTTCCATCAGGCCCAATGTGAGTCTTTTCTGCCCTTGTGTGGATAAGTCGCTGCTCTGTCTCCTGGTTGTGAAGCTCCAACTTTTTCTCGGGAATGGCCATGAAAGTGAACCTTCACACCATCTGCCCGGTGGAGCCTTTCCCACGCTCTTTCTTCCAGGATCTCCAGCTCTGGGTTGGTACCTCTCTGCTGTGATCACAGCACAAAGTGGCCACCCAGAAGGAACCACAACACCCACCAAGAGTGGGCGTTTCGGCCTGACCTCGAATGTCCATCACCCACAGCTGTAAGACCTTTCTGAGGGTCTGTGATCGTCTATATCCCCGATGCTCTATTTCAAGTGGGACTGTGTGCGAATGTTCAGTATCCAAAATAAACGAGACATCAGCCCGCCCTTTGGCATGAACCAACTCATTAAATATAAAATAAACACAAGTAAATGGCTTTTAAATCTCACTGACAGAAAGCTTGGCAACCACTCGGAGATTCTAGGGGTCATTGGAACTTCTCTCTCCAGACAGGAATCTTCCTCACACTCTGAGGGGCAGAAGGGGACTCCCGACAAATGACGATGTGCGGGTACCCCCCTCCCCCATTTGAGGCGTCCTCTGTACTGCAGACAATGACAGAGTCTGGAAGAAGGATAGCCTCCAACACAGAACGGGTCACTGGGGAATCGGACGTTACTATTTACAAAGGGTTAGGAATTCAGGTTGAAGGCATTAGCTTGCCACTGATTACAAATCTCCAGGAACCGCCCCCAAACCAACCTTGAGTTTCTCTCCGGTGCCTAACTCTTGGCTACCCTCAGAGTAGCCTGGTTTCTTAAATCCTGTGTGCATCCTGCCATGGGGTCCCCAGGTTCCCTTAGGAATGTGACTTGCTGAACTCTGATTTCCACCTCTGTCTGTAGTTTCAGCATAAATTAGATTTATCGGGGAAGGTGATGGGCCAGATTACCTGATGGATTGTTTTCCTTCTCCACTTCACACCAAGTGTGCAGAACACAAATTGCACAAATTCGCCAACCAGAAAACACAGACATATGCACCTGTTTGCTTCTAATGTTACCTCAGAGCTAGGCTAGATTACAATGATTACTAACCTCTTTTATAAAACCGACGTGGAAAATGCACAGCTTTTGGTGAAAAGCATGTTCGCTCGACAGCCCGTCAAAGACGGGTGTTCGCAGGGAAGCCGCGTGTGAACAGGCCCACTTGTAAGAGACCCGGGTCTGCTGAGGGGGCAGAATTATTGGCTTTGCCCATTCACATCAGTCAGCTTCAGAGTCTGATTTCTGTGCCAAGAAGTTAGTAAGATCTAAAACTAGTCAAAGTAGCTTCCGTTTACTTAGTTTGGGAACATTTTTTCATGATTGGGTCAGCTCCTAAGGACAAAACGCCAGTGAAAGAAATGGTTCACCAACGTAGAGTTAAATCATTGGATCAGTAGAAAGATTAGATGTTGGGTTTTAATGAACTAGAACATGCTTTCTTTTTCCCCTTTGAAAGGTTTTCGGTGGTTTATTTCAAATCACAAAATCACATTTCTTCTCATCCATGGACTCCAGAACTTTCTCACCCTGAATTTGAGGAGGCGTACCTGGTCATGAGTTGATGGGACAAGCAAGGATCCCGGAGGGCTTTGTGACAGCACAGCCACGCTCTGAGGGCTTTTAGGAAATGAAATACTTAGAGCCGAGAAGCAGAAAGCACCTGGAGGGTACCCCTACTTCCTTTAAAAAACCAAAAAAAGGTTCAGGGATGGAAAATTAAAACCCATCCACGGGTATTTTCTCAATCTTTCCACAGCATGGGCTGAGCTACCATCCATCACCCCTAGGCGGCATCCTCTCCTTGCCCCTTCTTTCTGCCCTTCTGCCAAGAGGGACGCCATCATTTACTTCCCTGGGCAACATTAAATAGCCTCTCAGACATCAAAGTAGGGGTCTTCCCCCCTCTAGTGCTACTGCCCACTCTCCTATGTTGGGAAAGCTTTGGGATTACTAAGGAGATGTATTTGCTGTTTTGTTTCAAGGCGAGGAAGTTTTTGCCATGCTTTTCGCAGATTCCACATCAGAGTCTGACAGCAACGCTGCTCTCATGAACTGACTTTCTACCCTGACATGCCTGTTGTTCTCCAGCCCAGAGTCACCACATGCTACGAAGGATCTGTCCAACCTTCACGGACATTGTCTGAGGAGCAAGGTCCGAGATGACCTATGGAAAATTAATAGCTCAAGTGTTTCCCGAAGGTCGGGCTCTTTCTGCCTTCTCGAAAGCTAGTCTAGGGCTTGAGGAGAAAAGTGATGTGACACTCCGGCCTTATTTGGGGAGCTGGTTTGTTCCCACCGCATTCTTCCGTAACATACTCCTCACCTGCCCGCTCTTCCTCTTGCTCTGCTCTGCTCGTTCCCTATGGAGTGGTAATGAGTTGATGGAGGCTAGCCCTCTGGACAGGTACAAGGCAAAGGAGGAGCACGAATCCCACAGTCACAGTTACAAAAGGGGTTTTTAGAATTCTCTCTTGTCATTTAAGTGACTGACTGAAGTCCTCTTAAGTTATCATGACTGCATTTCCTTGCCTTGTACAAAGGCACTGGGGGGCCCTGAGGCACCAGGGAGTCCAAAAGACAAAATGCTTGGAAGTCACAAACCTAAAGAAAATCCTGAGGTGTCGCTTCCAGAACTATGCTTCCAGTGTTGCCATTTTTGAGGACATTTTTTCAAAGGTATCTGACGTTCCAGAACACGATTTCTACTCCCGGCCCAGCAGGTACACAGGGTCTCCCACTTTGATGGTCCCCGTGCTTTCCAGAACAAAATACTGCCCGAAGAGAGGCGCTTTTCCGTACAGCTTCTGTTCCGAAGGGTCACACAGACGATAGCTGCAACAGGAGAAAGATCACAGTGAGCCACAGCTGAACAGAAGAGCTCAAACACCATGGAAGTAAGTGTCCACCCCCCACAGGGCCACCAGGGGGCACCATTCCCACCAAAGGCGAACAGAAGAGCGCCTCCTGGAGTTGTGCAGGAAGCAGCCTGCCCGTGGGCACAAACTATAGAAGAGCCCCCGATGGCCTGATGCCCACGTCTTGCCTCCGTGGAACATCCCGTTTGCAGTATTAAGCGATGAGGTACTTGAGATGTTTAGACATACGTTACCACCCTCCTTCTTCCTAGGCATCCCTCCTCTCTAGAAGCACCATCCCTACCAGTGCCTCAGGCTTGGAGCCCTGGGGCGGGGTGGGGCGTACCCCCAGTACCCCCTTACCCTCACTCTCCACCGCTTGTCCACAGTTGCCAAGCCCTGAAGTTCTTCCTGCCCCGCATCACTGGATTTGCTCGCCGTTTCTCCCGCGGCCACCACCTTGCTTCCAGCATGCTCAGACCGTTGTGACAACTTCTGAACCAACTCCTTCTCCTCGTTCTCCGCTCCCCAGCTCCCAATTCATTATTAGTGCTACATTGTATTAAGCTCTTAATTTTGCTCTGGTCTTAATCATGCCTAGGCTCAGACACTTTCAATGGCTCCCTAGTGCCTTCAGAATAACATTCCAACTCTTCAGTGGGGCGTGCCAGCCTCTCCACCTGGCCCCAGCAGCTTTTTCAAAACTTGTCACCCTCTGCCCCTTACCTGCACCTGTGTCACTCTCCACTGGACCCCTCAAAGTCCTTTTATCTTGCTTTGTACTGCACTGGTTCCTGTGAGGTCCCCCTCTTCCATTTCCCTGTGCATTAAAATTCTACCTTCCCCTCAAGGCCCACCTCAAATGCCCCATTTCGTAGAAAGGAAGCCCAGGAGCCTCCAGTCAGGAGTAATTTTCCCATTCTCAGTGTGTCCCTGCCTGCCCTGAAACACTGCCTTGCCTTGTCCTGTAGTCGGGGCACACGTCTGTCTGTCTGCCTGCAAGACAGAGGGTCCCTGGAGAGCAGCAGCTGTGACGAATTCCCTCGCACTGCTCACACACAGCGCTGGGCCCCACACGTCCCCAGGGACCCACAACCATTTGTCAACGGATGAACGTGTGAGTGACTAAAAGCCTTTTGTAGAATCAGCACGAACACCTCTGTCCAGCAGAAAACACCGGCAGCCCCAGGGAGCGTGTGTGGGAACAGCATGGCGGCATTCGTCCCCTGCCTCCCCCGCCGGAAAAAGTTTTCCTTCAGTATCTCAATGAACTAACTCCAGTGTCATATCATCTTTCTATTTCAAACACTTTCACAGAAAGTCTTCATTTCATTCTACAGTGCTTCCAAAAGAAAAAAAGGAAGAAAAGAAAACTTTTGTGGCAACCCTGTCCCTATTTTGTTCTTCACATCAGAAATGGCAGATGAGAAACCGCAGCAGATCAAATCCAGGGGCTCCTTCTGGGACCCCTGGCTCCTTGCCAAGCTGCAGGTGTCCTGCCGGGTCCCGGTCCCTGCGGCCTCCCTGAGCCGGCTACAGAGCCTGGCCCACTGTGGCCTCTCCAACGAGGTTGGCTGGACCAACAAATGAGCCATCAGCGGGGGATGAGGAACAGGAGCCGCTGCTGCGGCTGCCCTGCCTCGCCCTGAGCACTCCCCCCTGCTCGGCAGTCAGGTCCCCGCAATGACCTTGGACCCCGGGAGTCCGGGCGCCTCTCTTCACCCGCCTCTCCCATCAGCACACAATACCAGCGACATTTTAGGGTCTGTATCTGTCAGAGAGGGTCGGGGTTCTGTAGCCTGAGTCCTTGCCTCTGATCATCTCAGGGGGGTCGGGATGGGGGGTTACTGAAAGCTCTAAAGGACTCCTCACACAGCAATCTCTTAATCCGTACAATAAGCCTGGGTGAGAATGTGACTTCTCTCCATTTCACGGCTGAGTCTCAGAGGAGTAACCAAGTGCCCCAGAGCACAGATCTCAGTGGTCAGCAGGGTCTGGCCACTCCACCCACACTCACCACGCTTCCTGCCCGGGATGTGACTGACCCCTGGCCATCTACATACCATCTGGGTACACGCACAGACCTGAGAAAAACCGAGCGGGTTAATATTCATTGCTGTACACAGGGGTTGGCCACTCGTGGGTTCCACCTGCTTGTCCCCCATCAAGGACTCGCACAGACTCCCCCACCCGGTAACTGCGCGGAGGGCCCCTTCCGGCCCAGCCCCTTCAACAGCGCAAAGTCGGGCGAGAACGTTGGTTTGCAGGAGCGCAGATTTGGTCACCTGGTTCGCAGGTGGCAGTCCATTTTGTCGCCTAGGAATAGAAATGCCTAGCGCTGTGGCAGCAGGGAGCTGGCTGCCTGCGGCCCCGCCTTCCCTACAACCCTCCCCAACCCTCGCCCCCCTTGCAGGGACTCGGAAGCCCCCGTTAACGAGATCATCGGCGACCCCTTGTGGGGATAAGCGGGTACTGCGAGCGGTGTGCGAATGCCCGTGCACACCCAGCTTTGTCCAATACCTTCCCGGGATCATCTACGATTTTGTTCAAAGATATATTTTTTGTTGTTGTTGGGATTAATAAATTACATAAATTGTAAAAATTACATAAATTGTAATTACATACAATTACATAAATTGTAAAAGCTCCTTTCTTAATGCATTTTCTTTTTCAATGACTAGGAAACATACAACTACTCTAATGAGCAGGAGGTCTAAGCTGCTTCGTTTCACTTAAACAGAGGTCTCCAGACTGGAAGGCTGCCGTGGGAGTGGAAACACTGCCTGTAAAGTCCTGGGCACCGTGAGGGCTGCTCATCATTTACTCTGCCTGGTCTACTCGGTTACTGGTCAGTGGCCTAGGCCATGGCGACAAGCAGGGTCTCTCTCTGGTCACCGCTGGGTCCCCACCTTGGGGCACAGGCCACTTCTGAGGACCCACAATCCACTAACCCGATGGCCAGGCTCAGAATGAAACAGCACCGTGAAGGCAGCTCAGGGGAGGGAAGCCCTAGAGGCTGAGCAGATGTGGGTTGGGTCTTATTTCAGAGAACAGAGAGAAGCACCTTCAGGCTTCTCCCTCCCCCGAGGGCATCAAGTTCACAGACTGAGACTATCAACAACCAGAGCTCACCTGCGCACTGTGTACAATATTTTATGACCTATTTTTTTTAAGATTTTATTTATTTATTTGACAGAGAGAGAGAGATCATAAGTAGGCAGAGAGGGAGGCAGAGAGAGAGGGGGAAGCAGGCTCCCTGCTGAGCAGAGAGCCCCATGTGGGGCTCGATCCCAGGACCCTGAGATCACGACCTGACCCAAAGGCAGAGGCTTAACCCACTGAGCCACCCAGGCGCCCTTTATGACCCATTTTTAAAAATCATATTTATTGCCTTATTCTGATCAGCCAGGAGAGGTATTACTAGCCCAAGGGTTTCCCAATAAGGAAACTGAAGCATCGAGAAGCAAGCGACTTGCGGACTTGCGGAGGTCACACAATCAGCTGGTGATACCGCCAGATGGGGCTGGGGATGCCTGTCTCCTCCCGCAGTATTGCCACAGCTTTCTGTCTTTAGCTCAACGTAGCCTAACACAAGTGGCAGATGTCTTTAAAGTATTCACGTGCCCAACAAAACTTTTGCATCTACAAAGCAAATGTGCTTGGGCGCCTGGGTGGCTCCGTCGTTTAAGCGTCTGCCTTTGGCTCAGGTCATGATCCCAGGGTCCTGGGATTGAGTCCTGCATCGGGCTCCCTGCTCGGTGGAGAGCATGCTTCTCCCGCTCTCCCTGCTTGTATTCCTTCTCTCACTGTCTCTCTGTCAAATAAATAAATAAAATCTTTAAAAAAAATTTTTAAAAAGCAAATGTGCTTTCCTCTTTCTATTAGGAGCCAGAAGTTGGGGAAGCAGCAATAACGGACTCCCACCACTCCTGAGCCCTAGGGATCAGTGTGGAAGTCACTCTCCCTTGAGAAGGAAAAGAGTAGGGGGCACCTGGGTGGCCCAGTTGGTTGAGCGTCCACCTCTTGGTTTCAGCTCAGATCACGATCTCAGGTCACTGAATTGAGTCCCGCATAGGGCTCCACACTCAGGGTGGAGTCTGCTTGGAATTCTCTCCCTGTCCCTCTGTCTCCCTCTCTCTAAAACAAAACAAATAAATAAAATCTTGAAAGGAAGGAAAGAAGGAAGGGAGCACAGGAGGGAGGGAGGGAAAGAAAGAAGGGAGGGGGGAAGGAGGGAAGAAGGGGGAAGGAGAGGGGGAAGGAAGGGGAGGGGAGGAAGGGGGAGGGAGGGAGGGAAGGAAGGAAAGAAAGAAGAGAGTCATTCCATCTTCCTATTTTCCCACGAGCCAGCAGGGCTCCCCGGTGCCGCCCACTGCAAGGATCCTACAGACAAAGGCTCCCCAGAGCCTCCCGCCTGCAGACGTTCGGCAGTCCCGGACATATTTCTTTTTCTCTCATTGCTCTGCCACCGTGCACTCTGCCCGTGGGTGACAGGCTTCAGTGGGTAGGGCTGGCAGAGGTCTCCCTTGCGTTCTCGAAGCAACACAGCCCCTGGGCCCCTGAGGACACAGGGAAACGGAAGGCGGTGTGGCCCCGAGCCCCCTGCCCAAGAGCGGAGAAGGTGTTGCGGACACCACTGTTTGCTTCGCTTCCCATTATTTATGTCTCGAGGCCCAGCCTTTCTCTTCCGGATTCAGGGCTACCTGTCCCGGGGAGAGCATAAATTACGACATCTAAGGCCGTTTCCATCTCCGTAAGAGATCGGAGGAGACACCTAGCCTGGCCGCTCTGTCTCCTGGGGAATTCGGAGCCAGCAGGGCGTGACTTCTGGACAAAGCCTGTGGGTGATGGGGAGGGGGCTGCGCTGGCTTCCAGGGACCCCCGCCTGCTTGCCCTCGCTCTGTGGGTCCACGATCTTCGTCCTAGAAACACGACTTCCCAATGGAAGCGAGCACGGAAGATTCGGAGGATGAGTCTAAAGACCCGAGTGCTTTCGGGGGCCTGTTCCTGCCGAGACGCTAAGTCCACGGTAACCGAATAACATGCCGGGGGAGAGACAGGACGTACAAAAAAGGGTGACGATCGGTTCCCAAAATCACTCAGCAAAACCAGCAAAACCACAAAGAATCATCCAGATCTGTCCCAACCGGCTTATTTCAGAGGGAAGAACACCCTGGCCCTCACAAGAGGAGGAATGGCTGAGGAACACAGGGTTCCTGACTCCCAGGACCGCGCTCTCCCTCCCCCCACACCTGCCCTGCTCCCTGCCGCTCCTCTGTGGAAACAGGAGGTAGGAAGACCGCATTCTGCTTTGCTCTGACGGTGAGTGCGTGCATTTTGAGGAATAGCTAGTCTGTTCTCACTGCTTCTCAAAACCCCGCTCCCCTTACTAACGTTCCAACACACATAGGATTGTTACAATTCCCAGACATGCAAACAAGTTAAAAGAATTTTAGAGCAAACACCCATTTACCAACCCCCTGGACTCTACCCATGATACTTTTTTTTAAAGATTATTTATTTATTTATTTGACAGAGAGAGAGAGAGAGCGTGCGCACAAGCAGGGGGAGAAGCAAGCAGAGGGAGGGAGAAGCAGGCTTCCTGCAGAGCAAGGAGCCTGATATGGGGCTCGATCCCAGCACCCTGGGATCACGGCCTGCGCTGAAGGCAGCCGCTTAACTGACCGAGCCACCCAGGCGTCCATCTACCCATAATACTTTATGACCCTCCCTTGATCACATTTGTATCCATCCATCAATGCATTACAATTTTTTGGCGTTTCCAAATAACTCACAGACATCAGTGGACTTACCCTCTAAATAGTTCAGCTGGTACATCATGCCTAGAGTTAAAATTTTCTATACTTTTGGGCGCCTGGGTGGCTCAGTGGGTTAAAGCCTCTGCCTTCGGCTCAGGTCATGATCTCAGGATCCTGGGATCGAGCCTCACATCGAGCTCTCTGCTCAGCAGGGGAGCCCGCTTTCCCCTCTCCCTCTGTCTGCCTCTCTGCCCACTTATGGTCTCTCTTTCTCTGTCAAATAAATAAATAAAATCTTTTTTTAAAAAAATTTTCTATACTTTTTTTTGAGGAGGGAGATGTACATGGACTGAAATGTATAAATCTGAAGTGTTTTATCATATTAAGTTCTTAATATTAAGTAATAAATATTAAGTTAAAACGAGAAAGTGAATTAATATTGTTTTGAACATTGAGAAATACACAGTGCCCCTCAAAATGATGAGATTTGCCTTAGGCTGGTCTGTCCCCTCTCTTGGAATGTTCTGGCAAATCCATGCTCAGTGGTGGGAACCCAGATGGAAAGCGGCCATTGGCTCTTCTGTTCAAGCCCCTCCTTAAGCCCCCTCGACCCAGCTTGTCTGACTTCACTCCTGACCGGCCTCTCTGCCTTGTGGCCTGGGCCTCAGGAAGGACACCCGTCTTCCCAGACTACGGGTGCTGGCCTCCGAGGGCAGGCCCAGAGCCCATGCCTGGGAGTGATTTCTGGCTGGGACAACAGCCTTCCACCCCGGGGCTTCAGCTCGCCCAGGAATGGCCAGACAGTAGCTTCTGGAACAGCAAGATTGGCAGAAAAAGATTGGTGTCGATCAAAGGAAACTAAATGGTTGGGCCAAAGAAGGCCATGAGGTGTGTGAGAGAGGACGCAGGGGGCAGGACTCACATTCCAGGGCAGAGAGTCTGGTCACACAGGCCCGCACTGTGCTCTCCCACGATGGTTTTGGAGCCAGAGAGGGCTCCAACTGCGTTCCTGCCCCAAGTCTTCTGGGGCTTTGCCCGAAGCAGCCACCACGTGAGCTCCCTGCCTTCCCCTCCCCCTCTCTTAGAGCCACCAGAGGACACAAGTCAAGGTCAAAGCTGAGGGGCTCCGGAGCTGCAGACAGAGACCCGACAGCCCCCCTCCAGCCCCACACTGAGCAGATACCACCACGGAGGTGCCTGGGTCCTGAACTGTCGTTCTGGCCAAAGTAACACAGGTTGATGACAGAAAGTTTAAAGACTGCATATAAGAATATAGAGATTTGGGGCCCCTGGGTGGCGCAGTTCGTTGAGCGACTGCCTTCGGCTCAGGTCATGATCCCGGAGTCCCGGGATCGAGTCCCACATCGGGCTCCCAGCTCCATGGGGAGTCTGCTTCTCACTCTGACCTTCTCCCTTCTCATGCTCTCTCTCACTCTCTCTCTTTCCTAATAAATAAATAAAATCTTTAAAAAAAAAAAAAAAAAGAATATAGAGATTTGCCCACAATTCCATTACCACCCAAGCACCTCCATTAACACTTTGGTTTCTAAACTTTCAGCCCTTTATCACTCACGTGCACTTACATATTTTAAAAAGTAAAATCAGGGGGCACCTGGGTGGCTCAGTCGGTTGAGTGTCAGACCTTGGTTTAGGTTTAGGTCATGATGTCAGGGTCATGGGGTCGAGTCCCATATCTGGTCCCGTGCTGGGGGTGGAGCCTACTTGAGATTTCGCTCTCCCTCTCCTTCTGCGCTGCCCTCTGCGCTCTCTCTCTCTGTCTCTCAAATAAATAAATCTTTAATAAAACTAAAAAAGTAAAATCAAATTAAAAAATACTATATATGCTATTTCGTAATCAGCTTTTTAAAGTCCACGTTATTTTAACTATGTTTCTATGCAATCTAAACTTATTCTCTGTAATTGTATCTTTCACTTAAAATTTTTTAAATTTTTCATTATGAAGATTTTATAGTAAACAGAAAAGTAGAAATGCCGCCATGAATCCCGCTGTAATTATCACCCAGATTCTATTAACCAAGGTTTTGACATACTTTTCCACGTGACCTTAGTTTTTGGTTGTTGTTAAAATAATATACAGCACATCCCAGAAACTTCCCCTACTTATTTCAACACCCTTCCTCAACATAAATGAGGGAAATTCTTCCATCACAATGCCATTAGCACACCTAATAGATCTTTGGTATCATCTAATACTCACTTCATAAGATAATTTGCCAAAACTCCTAAACAACGCATTTCTTAAGTTGGTTTGTTTGAATCGTGAACTCTAAATGAGACATAAAATGATCGGTGCCAGCAGGCCCTCCAGGAACCACAGCTCCCAGGAATACTGCCCAAGTCACCCAGTCACTGGGACCCCTGCAGCTTGAAGACTGTATGTCGGTGGTATTTTCATGGCTTCTAGAGAGATCTGTCCTACCTCTTCTCTAGAGAGATCTGTCCTACCTTTTCAGGGTCTCCAGAGGCTCCCTCCTGCTCATGACGCCGGTGTCCGGGTCCACCGTGGTTAGAATGCACCTGGACACACACACACACAATGGCATACAAGGGACAGAGCAGACTGGCCTTGGCCCTCCCCTCCCTCTCCCGGCCAGGGCTGGACGAGCCTTACCTGGAACAAGCCATTATTCTTTTCATTATCACGTCACCAATAAGCAGCTCATCCCACGAATCCTAGGGGACAAAGCACAAAATTCCTGTAAGCCCTTCTGAGACCTCACCCCGATGCATCCGTGTAAGGACTTCACATGAGGTGCCGCCTAACGGAGAGCTGCACACCCGAGATGGCAGACGTTTACGTCAGCCCTGAGAAGCCACACACCCTCCTGTCCCCTCTCTGCCCATGACACGTCTGTTCCTCTTCCTGAAGTGAAAGGCTCCCTCTGCTCTCACTGGTCCAACTGTGGTGGGAACTGCCCTCCGACAGATGCCACTGGGCTCAAGGAGGTGGGAATGGAAGGCTTGGGGCCCCCAGAGGGTGTGGGGGGACAGAGGGAAAGGGCTTGGAGGGGCCTCGGGTGGACTTAGACCCTGAGGACATTGGTGGGTTTACCTCCATCTCCCCTGGCGGAGGTTTTAAGGAAAAGATAGGATTTAAATGGAACCTTCCAGAACAGAGACTTTGGAAGGCACAAAAGAAGGGTGAGGGGACTCAGGGAATGATTAGAAGGAAGGCACTGAGGAGACAAAGGACATCTGATCATAGTCCTGAACTTCTTCCCCTGGGAGAGAAGTGTCCGCTGCCTGAGCGCTGAAGACAAAAATTCTTTTTTTTTTTCATCTATCGGCAATTTTATTGAGACTGAAGTAAAAAGGGATTGGGGTGAGCCACCGTGGGACCATTTAACACTTGCCCAATGATGATATGGTCGGGGAAAATGATCCCTTTTGCTTCACATTCCTTTTCCAAATTCTCATCTTGTTCCGCCTCCTGCTGAGCTCCTATTGACGTCAAAGAGAGGTCCATGGGGGTCCAGAGCAAGATGAGAATTTGGCCCTGCGTGCATAATTTTTGTGCTCTCGAAACACTGACAACTCCGAGGAAAAGCCCATGCCAAGTCCTTGTTATTATCCTCATCGAGTATTAGTACTCTGGTTAATAATAACAGTACTTACGGCGTAATAGAATCAAAATCTCAACACTGTAACAGCGACCCTATTCCAGCATCATGAAAAGAGTCGTTTGTACGTGGGGACGGGGGGCCGTGGGGGGCGGGACGGAGGGGGGAATACTACCAACTCACAACCTGATGGAATCTGACCATCTTGGGAAGCAAGAGGAATACGAGATACCGTGACTCCAGTTTCTTATTCACAAATGAAAGCATTCGGTCCCATGCAGACAGATGAGGAACAGGTAAAGATAAATCAATCTCCCTAGCACACATCTGGGTCCATCGTTATTTCATCCTATAAACGTCGTACCTAGGAATGTGGTTAATCTGATACCGCCCCTTATTGTTCACTGTCCTATCCTTAAAGGATAATTTACCTTCTCAAACATCGATGTCTTACTCTCTGCACCGTCGTATCAAAGATAGACAAGACTGTGGAACTGCTGAGCGCCTCATTTACTTATGTAATTTTCAGATATTAATCATTTCAAAACTTCTTGATACCCAGGATCCTTAAAACCAATGGATTTCCATCCCACTTGAAACGCATTGGTATCTTAGATGGGCGGCAAAAGTGCCGTCCCCTATTTCGAGATAAGGCCTGCAACTCACAGAACGTGGCTGGCAAACATGTAAACGGCTTCACAAGTCCATGAAGCACTTCGTGGATTGTTTGCAAAGCAGTTTCACCCGTTTTATTTCATTTCTCCTCTCAACGGCACCGCAGGTCAGTGGAAGGGAAGAAAGGGGAACTCCGGGTTACCAGAATAGCCTCCAACAGACCTCTTGGTCCTAGCAGAGAGGGCACTCCATTGAGAATTAGACATATTGCTTCTTTAGCCATTTGCTTTCTTTTAGCAGATATGTTGCATTATCCCAAGCACGTGACCTTTTTCTCAGCTATTAGCATTGCTATTAGCACACATATATGCAAGGGAAAAAAATGACAATCGCTCAGAGACACTACTTCAGGTGTTGGGGTAATCGTGTATCTACACACTGCTTTCACTCCTTGGAGATGAACACTGTGTCGACACGATATTACCTGTTTTTCTACCTTTATGACTCAATAATGCACGGCTCTGGTAATTGATCAGAGAAAACAAGACCTTCTTGATATCCCTGTTTTCCCTTCCTTGATTCACTATTTAAAATGGAATTCATGGATTTGTAGTTCTATGGGTCCCCACACCTAAGTGCTTAGGATAGAGTAGGTAATCAATAAATATTTCTGAGATGAATGAATCAATCAGTGCATATATTGTGCAGAAACACCCTTTTAAAACAATTATTTGGGTCATTTGCCTTTAAGAAGTTCCTCTCAACTTGAAGCCAGTTTAAAATTTTAGGCTATATGATTTGTTTTCCTGATTGGCCCACTACTGTAGGCATTTAAAGGTGGGCCAGGAGAATTTAAGACAGAGGCATGGAGTTGTAACGCAGGCTATTTTGTGGTCTACCAAGAAAGAAGCCTTATCTCAAAGAGGCCTTTTCTACTTTGAAGACAAAAATTCTTGAGTTAAAACCAACCTGCCCAGTCCTTTGTTGGTCACAAGCCAGAAAGAGACCTGCAGACTCAGAATTTTAACTCTGAGAGTGTGTATCATTCTTGCTAATATGTACTGCAGTTTTTAATCATAAAATAGGTCTTTGGGGGCGCCTGGGTGGCTCAGTGGGTCAAAGCCTCCGCCTTCGGCTCAGGTCATGATCTCAGGGTCCTGGGATCGAGCCCCGCATCAGGATCTCTGCTCAGCAGGGAGCCTGCTTCCCCCTCTCTCTCTGCCTGCCTCTCTGTCTACTTGTGATCTCTCTCTCTGTGTCAAATAAATAAATAAAATCTTTAAAAAAATAAAATAAAAAATAAAATAAAATGAAATAAAATAGGTCTTTGAACTGCAGGTGTCACAAGGGTCCAAAAACGCTGGGCACCCGGACTAGAGCAACCCCAGCCTGTTCTGTGTGTGTGTGCCCACCAGGGGGCACTGTGGTCATAAAAACATAAAAGATCCAAAAAGAGAAATGTGGGTTAATTTATTATTATTAAGCATTTCCAGAGCCCCTTTTAGGTACACCAGAAACGGTTGGGGGTTGAGTCACAGATAAATAAGGTAAAAAAAAAATTCCACCATAAGGAAAGCCAGAGATGTAAATGGGTCTAAGGCCTGAGTCCTGGGATGCTTGGAGCCTGAGCAGGGTGGGGTCATCTCCCACCCAGTGTGGGTCAATCACACCCCCGGGGTCACCTAACGCCCTGCACTCACCATCTTCCCGGCCAGTTCACAATCTGATCCCCTGGGACCATGATCTCCTTGGAAGAAGCAGCCATGCATCCTCAATCCTGTTTTTCCACGGGACTATACACAGTGCACGGGATACAGGGGCACCAACTCACAGAGTGATGAGGGACACGCTAGGACAAAATGCACGCAGCCAGCATTGTATTAACATCTGCCTTAAAGTGTGAAAGGTTCCCGGGGAGGGAGCGCTCAGAGTTGGAAAGAAACGAAGGCTTCAGAAGAAGATTCAGTTCAAACGAATCTAAATCTGAGGTCCTGCTCTGGGCCATCTCCTCTGCACTCAGTTTCATCTACAACCAACCATCTCAGAACGCTGGGCTAGGAAACGTCATCAACAAGACCCAGGGCTCACAGGGATCACAAGGATCGTAGAGGGAAGGAAGCTTAAGTTGGTCACAGCAGGAATGCCTGAGCCAGGCCCCTTCACTCTGCCGGTAGGACAGAAACCCTCCCCCACTTCTCTGTGACACTTTCTATGTCTAAGAGCTTTTCTGCAGGTTACTGACCTTGATTCCGACAGCTGCCCTCGAGAGAGGGGCCAGCTGAAATCATTGGCATTTAACACGTGCAGGAAGCAGGAGCCTCGAGGGGTGCCTGTCCAGGGTCACACCGCCACTTAGTGAAGCAGGTGGATTCAAATCTGGTGCCCCAACCTCGTGCACACCCCCTACAACGCTCAGAGTTCCTTTGGCCCCTGGTACAGTCTCGGTTAAAGACCCAGCTCCTCCACTTCTTGCCATGGGGTGGCCTGGGGCGAGCCAGCTCACCTCCTCGGGCCTCTCCTCCCTCCTCTTATAAAACAGGAATGATGACTTTCACCTCCCGGGGCTGCAAAGCACAATGTGAGCATTAAATGGAAACCCTTCCCCCTCTTTTCTCTTTCCCCGAAGAGGAAAACCCTCCAGAGAAACTGCTTTCTTGGTCACAACCGGGGCCAGAAGAATATCAATGAGATGGTCAAAGGCAACCCGCACTGGTTTTCCCTCTTGCCTGCGTCCAGCGGGGCCGTGCCCGATGTGAGCAAGGGCAGACCAGCCCCCTGGCCCTGGCCACAGCGGACCACGGAGAGACAGCCCAGTCCAGGCTCTTGGGGAGGGAGCACGTTTCCCGCCCTGCACTAGGAGCCGACCTGCCGTCTCTGGAAGACCTGATAGGCTCCGAGCGCTTCGCATAAGGAGGAGGGTTTGGGGTTCACCTGTTGCCCTTCACTGCCTGACACTGCATTTATACTTTTCATAAGTTACCTTAGTCAAATTGGTCCTTTAACAAACCTGTAAGGTAATCCTAAGTAGAAAGGATCCCCTCATTCTCTAGGCGGGTAGAGGCGCCTCAGAGGGAGTGCACAGGGTCCTACAGAGGCCAGCGAGGAAGCTGACGGCTGACCTCAGAGCCCCGGGTTTGAGTGTGGGCCTCAAATTCCTAGACTGCTTCTTGCAGCCCACCTAGCTGCCTCCTCGCAGCACGACTGAAAGGCAGAGTCCGTTCCCTTGAGTGGAAGGGATTACAACTCAGTCATGTGGATTCAGTTCTGCCCCCTGCCCGTCCCCTCCACTTTTCACCTAGAAACACATACACCATCAGAACTCTAGAATTCTCAGGACACCTGAGTGGCTCAGTTGGTTAGGCTGCTGCCTTTGGCTCAGGTCATGATCCCAGGGTCCTGGAATCGAGTCCCACATCGGGCTCCTTGCTCAGCAGGGAGCCTGCTTCTCCTCTGCCTCTGCCTGCCACTCTACCTGCTTGTGCTCTCTCTCCCTCTCTCTCTGACAAATAAATAAATAAAATCTTTAAAAAAAAAAAAAAGAACTCTAGAATTCTCGTCTGAGAGCTAGTGCCTCCGTGGAGTACCCACAGTTGGGTGGTTGTCACTCACCAAAACCCCAGGCCACCTAAGTGTCCCTTCGTGGCTGACGAGGGACAGAACCAAACGAAATATCCAAAGACACTGATGAAGGTAAATCTGCCGCCAGAACCACGGGGCATGGTGGAAACCCTTCATACTAAGCCACAGTGCAGCCAACTGAGCGCAGGTCGGAGGTGGCACTGGAAGAATTTTAGGGCAGTGCCATCCAGCTGTGGGACCCTGCTCCCACCCCTCAGCGGCCATACTGTAAATGCCTGTCTTCTCCTGGGGCCATCAATTGAATAGGAAAGCCAACTCCAACAAGACATGAGCACCCTCTGCCTCGGATCCATGGCCCACACATGTCACAGACATACACTTGGCTCAAAAACTACTCTACCTACTGGGAACTGTCCTTAGAAGTCTCAGACCCCGAACCGCCCCCCGACACCAGCACGTCATTTATATATGCGCCCTCCGTGCAAAAGTCTGCACTGATTAGATGCTCAAGAAATCAAAACTCTGAATTGTCTAGCATACAACCGATAATTAATGAATTCTTCAGAATAATCTAATGCAAGGTCAGATACTCTTATACCTTAAAAAAAAAAAAGTTAAATCCAAGGAAAGGGACAAGGAAGGCATTATGTTACCTCTGCATAGACATCACACCCTGAAATTACAATACTGGGCCTGAAGTTAGTCACTTTAACTTTCTTCTCCAGTCTGGAGTTGAGATCTGCCAGCGATGCCTCAGATAGGATCAAGAATGGGCTGGCATCTGAGTAGGCAACCTGGTAAGGAAATAGAAATGGTTAGAATGTGGCACAGAGAGGTCACATGTGTCTAGTTCCTGGAAGCGTCTCCTTCCCAGCCCCCCCCACCTTGCGTGCATGCGCACACACACACACACACACACACACAATATCTCTAAGTATTTCTTTTCTAAGTATTTCTTTAGTTCTTTACGTAGAAAAGTCACAGTGGTTTAGAACTCTTAAGTAGCCTTACATATAACGGGAATTACGTGATGGAATGAAAAGCACATGGCCTTGGGATGGAGAGCTGCCACCGGCCGAGTGCCCTTAAGGAAGTCACTCCACCTTTCCCAGCCTTAACTTCCCCAGTGTTGATGCGCTTGACGACCTCAATATGGGTGAAAAAATTAACTGATTCCCTGGATACCTATTTTTTATGCAACCTGCAAATCAACATCAAGTCTGTTTTCGGGCCATTTATATAATTTAACGGCCACAGTAATTGTGCTACCGTAGCACTGGGCTACCAACCCTCCTTTTGCCATGAATCCTTGTGGCCTCATTCCTGAAAGGGCCAAGCCTGTGGATCTCCATACCCTCCCACTCATGTGCCCAACGGTGATCTGACCATGCAATCACACCGAAAAAGGCTGGACTCCACATACAGCTACGGAACAGAGTGGAAAAGATACGGATGTAGAACAGTTTTGAAACCCTGTGGGCACCGGAACGCTTACCTAGATAGGTAAGGCCATGGAAAAAATGCAAGAGTCCCCCAAATCAAGAAACACAGATGAAGCTTCCAAAGGAACGGCTTTACTTTTGCCTGCTGTCTATAATCCCCAGCCGCTGGGGCCAAGGTGCAGGGGGGCTGCCTGGCCAACTGACAGAGCGGAGCTCAGCACACAGGCTGCCCCTCCTGAGGGGCTTGCACCCCCAAGGAAGCCTGCCTCCCATAGGACACATCAAGGGCCAAAGCCGAGGGATGCTCCTCTGACCTGGTCGGTGGGCCGGAAAGCATCCCATATTTGGTGAGAATTTCTCGGTTGCAGGTGAGGCTCGAAGTGCACCAGGCGGTAGGGCTGCGTCTTCAGGAAGTTAGTAATCCACTGGGCCGCAGCCTCCCCGCAGTCCCTGCCCTCGATCTCCAGGCTGTGCACTCTGCAGGGGGTGGCGGGAGCAGAGAATGCTGTGGCTTTGAAAATCTGGACGCCCTAGCGTGTCCTACACATAACCGAAAATCTGGGACGGCACTGTCACTCCTTAATTACCCAGAAACATGATTTTAGCCTGGCCCTGCCTCCAAACCCCTGTGTAAGGCTCAGTGAAGTCCGTCTCAAGCTTTGCTTTCCTCCGTTTTATAACAGAGTGATGCACACCTGTGCCTCCCTATCTGGAAGGCATGCACGGGAGGATAAAATAAGATCACGGGTTTGAAAAGATACGCAGTTCTCTGGAAGAAAACGAATACATCGGTATAAACTTGTCGTTACTGCAAACTCTGGTTCCCCCAGCTGGAGAGCAACCAGAAATCTCTCCTAACAGGCCCAGCGAAACGTTACTGGTATGATGATAATGAAACTAGAGGCAACCATGTATGCAAAAACGTCCTATAAAATCTAAAACATTAGAGACAGCAATAATAATCCTATTTCATTTGATTGCTAGCAATCAGCGTAGGATTTGAAGTCTCCCCTGCCCCAGACATCCAGGACGCAGGACTGCCTGGGAGCTGTATGTGTCTCAGCTGCAAAGAGGAAAGAAACAGTAAGGCCGGTGTTTCCCACGTGTAGAATCAGTACTACTGTGGGTATTCAAGGTAAGACCGGTACTTGGTACAACAGGAAAGAATGGGGAATTGCACAGAGAGAACGTGATCTTTCTTTCTTTCTTTCTTTCTTTCTTTCTTTCTTTCTTTCTTTCAAGATTTTATTTATTTATTTGACAGAGAGAGAGAGAGAGAGATCACAAGTAGGCAGAGAGGCAGGCAGAGAGAAAGGGGGAAGCAGGCTCCCCACTGAACAGAGAGCCCAACTTGGGCTTCTATCCCAGGACCCTGAGATCAGGACCCAAGCCAAAGGCAGAGGTTTAACCCCCTGAGCCACCCAGGTGCCCCAAGAACATGATTTCTGTTCAGTTTCATGATAGTACAACTTTAACTTGTAGCGACAAATGATAATCACCTCTTTTTAAAAAGAAAGAACAGACCTCAGGTCCAGAGACCTTTGCAGGCAATATTTCTAGCTAGAATTAGGTAACATTCCATTTTTACAGCATATTTATGATTTTAGTTACCTTCTCTACCTGGAAAATTGTATAGGTACCCATATAAAGTTTCCTTATTTTTTTTTTTAAGTAGGCTCCACGCCCAGAGCCCAGTGTGGGGCTTGAACTCACAACCCTGAGATCAAGACGTGAGCCGAGATCAAGAGTTAGACACCTAACTGACTGAGCCACCCAGGAACACCCGCAAGGTTTCCTTTTTAAATAAAAGCCTTCAAGATTGTCCTTTCTGTAAGATGACAGAAAACAGAGACAAAATTCCTACAAAACAAAACAAAACAAAAATCCATTTCAAGGAGCAGAAACAACAAATAGAATAAAGAAAACACATCCAGTATCTTATGCTGGATCCACGTTGCTCCAAAACAGTAAAATTTTACACATCTTAATTTTGAAATAAAAAAAAAAATAAAGGATCCTTCCTTTAGGGACCTGTCCACAGAACAAGAAATTATACCCAACCTATATTTTAGGATAAAATTCATAGAAATACAATAACTTCATTCTTCATCGTCTCATTTAAAATAGGAACGTGTTTTCTTGGCTGCCTATGACACCACTCATCAGAGAAAGAGGAAGAAAATCTATATTCACCTCTTCACTAGATTAGTTCCTTTCATCAAGTCCCACAAATTACTGATCCCTGTTCAGCAGGGACGGGAAAAGCACTTTCGTCCTCACTACATCAAATTAACTAATTAATTATGCTGTAAGTAAATGAACTCAACATAAAAAAACTTTTAATCTGGGATTCAAATTTAAAACCACGTTCAGAATAGCAAATATATACAAGGCAGTCATCTCATTTCTATGAGGAAATAACATGGGCCCATCTGAGGAGAGAAACCTACTGCTCATGAGCCTGTACAAAGACCGTTTGGAGACGGAGCCTGGACGTGCCTGGGGACAGAGAGCAAGAAGCCCTGAGCACAGAAGGAAAAAGGGAGGAGAAGGCTGTTCACAGGACTTAGGAGACAAGGCACTACCCCGTGGGGCGGGGTCCCAGCCCGGGGCAGCCACAAGCACCATAAGCACCACCTGCAGAATTAAAGAAACCCAAGGAATTTAGGACCTGCCCACATAATTAGCTGTCAGAATCTACTAAAAGCTTTCTACAGTTAACATCCTAATGCCTGTTGTTCCACAGAATTCCAGAATGTGCTTTAGAAAAGCTGATTCAATTCATGCTGATAGTCTATCTTATGCCTACTAAATCTAGTATGACTTTGTGAGATACACATTTTTTTTAAGATTCTATTTATTTATTTGTCAAAGAGAGAGAAAGGGGGTGCACAAGCAAGGGGCACAGCAGGCAGAGGGAGAAGCAGACTCCCCGCTGAGCAGGAAGCCTGATGTGGGACTCGATCCCGGGACCCGGGATCATGGCCTGAGCCGTAAAGGCTGATGCTTAACAGACTGAGCCCCCCAGGCATCCCGAGATACACATTTCTTACAGAATTAAAAGACTTTGCTATTTTACTAGAAGATGTATGTAAATGAACTCACTACATATCCTATAAAGAAATACGAAGAATAAGAAAAGTAAATAAATAAGTGCCTTTAAGGTCTTTTTAAAAAGCTGAATCAATTTGAAGGAAAACATTAAGTAAATACAGTTGACGCTTGAACCATGTTGGGGTTAGTGGCGTCAACCCTCCATGCAGTGGAAAATCCACATATAAATGTTGACTCCCCCAATTTTTAACTACTGATAGCCTACTGTTGACCAGAAGCCTTATAGATAACATAAACAGGTGATGAACACATATTTTGTTTGGGGGGGGGTTGGTTTTGTTTTTTAAAGATTTTATTTATTTATTTGACAGAGAGAGACACAGCGAGAGAGGGAACACAAGCAGGGGGAGTGGGAGAGAGAGAAGCAGGCTTCCCACGGAACAGGGAGCCCTACCCGGGGTTCGAACCCAGGACCCCGGGGTCATGACCTGAACTGAAGGCAGATGCTTAACCACTGAGCCACCCAAATGCCCCTATCCTCAAATTTTTTAAAAATCAAAATAAATAAACCAGCTCTTGGTTTTGTTGATCTTTTCTACGATTGCTCTGGCCTCAATTTCATTTATTTCTGCTCTGATCTTTGTTATTTCCTTCCGTACGTTAACTTCGGGCTTAGGGTGCTCTTTTTCTAACTCCTCACGGTATAAAATTAGGCTGTTTATTTGAGATCTTTTTTTTCAATTGCAGCACTTATCACTGTAAACTCCCCCCCGCCCCCCCCCCCCCCGAGAACTGCTTTTGCTGCATCCCATGGGTTTTGGTAAGTTGTGTTTCCATTTTCGTTTGTTTCAAGATGTTTTCTTGAATTTCCCTTTCAATTTCTTCTTTGACTCACTGGTTGGTCAGAAGCATATCGTTCAATTTCTATATGTTTGTACACTTTTCAGCTCTCCTCCTATTTTGGTTTCCGGTTTCATACCATTGTGGTTGTAAAAATATTTGATACGATTTCAATCTTCTTAAGTCTGCTGACTTGTTTTGTGACCTATCACAGGACCTCGGCTGGAGTAGTCTTCTCAGGTGCTTGAGAGAACGTGTAATCTGCTGCTGTTGGAGAGAATGTTCTGTAAATCTCGGTTAGGTCCACTTGGCGTGAAGTACGGTTCAAGGCCAACATTTCATTATTGATTTCCTCTCCACATGATCTATCCATCATTGAAAGTGGGATACCTAACACCAGACGATTGCTGTCTTGTCCATTTCCGTTAGTATTTGCTTAATATATTTAGGAACTCCAAGGTGCAGGGGGGGCATATTTAGTTATGATTGGTACGTATTCTTGATGAATTTATCCCTTTTCAGGGCGCCTGGGTGGCTCAGTCGGTTGAGCGTCTGCCTTCAGCTCAGGTCATGATCTCAGGGTCCTGGAATCAAGCCCCAAATCGGGCTCCCTGCTCAGCGAGGAGTCGGCTTATCCCTCCCCTGCCTTCCCCACCCATTCCTGGCTTGTGCTCTTTCTCTCTCCAATAGATAAAAATCTTTAAAAAAAAAAAAGAAAAGAATTTATTCTTTTTCATTGTATAATGACTTTCTTTGTCTCTTATTACAATCTTTGGCTGAAAGTCTGTTTTTTTTTATTAAATATAGCAACCCTTGCTCTCTCTTGCTTTTTGGATTCCAAGTGTGTAGAATATCTTTTCTCAACCCTTCAACCAGAGCCTATGTGTGTCCCTAAAGTTGATGTGAGTCTCTAAGGGGCAGCATATGGTATGTGCCTTTGATTGGAGAATTTAATCCATTTCCATAAATTATTGATAACTAGGGGCGCCTGGGTGGCGCAGTCGGTTAAACATCCATCTCTTAATTTCGGCTCAGGTCGTGATCTCAGGGTCGTGAGACTGAACCTGACATCGGACTCCACATTGGGTGTGGAGGCTGCTTAGGATTCTCTCTTGCCTTCTCCCTCTGCACCTCCCCTCCAACTGTTGCATGTACTCTCTCTAAAAAAAAATTATTGATAACTAAGATAATTAATGTCATCTTGTTCTTTTCTAGCTGTTTTGTAATGCCCTTGTTCCTTTCTTCTTCTTTTTCTATCTTCCTTTGTAAATTGATAATTTTCCATAGTGGAATGCTTTGATTTCCTTCCCTTTATCTTTTATGATTCTCCTGAAGGTTTTTTGCTTTGTGGTTACTGATAAGGTTTAATTAAAACATCTTAAAGATATAACAGTCTATTTTCTGCTATAACTTAACTCTGATCTCATACAAAAGCTCTACTCTTTTACTTCCCACTCCCTTTTATGTTTCTGATGTCATAATTTACTGGTTTTATGTTGCATATTTATTTTTTTTTAAGATTTTATTCATTTATTTATTTGAGTGAGAGAGAGAGAGAGAGAAAGCATGCGAGGGGAGAAGAAGGTCAGAGGGAGAAGCGGACTTCCCACGGAGCTGGGAGCCCAATATGGGACCCGATCCCGGGTCTCCAGGATCATGACCTGAGCCGAAGGTAGTTGCCCAACCAACTGAGCCACCCAGGCGCCCTATGTTGCATATTTATTAACAAATTATTGTAGCTATACTTCTAATACTCTGGTCCTTTAACCATTATGCTAAATTTAAGTGATTAATGCACCACATATTACAGTATGAAAGTATTCTCAATTTGATTCTGTGATTTATTTATTCATTCATTCATTCATTTATTTTAGTAATCTCTACACCCAATGTAGGGCTCAAACTCATGACCCTAAGATCAAGAGTCACATACTCTACCAACTGAGCCAGCCAGGTGCCCCAATCGTGTGTTTACTTTTATCAGTGTGTTGTATATTTTCATATGCTCTCTTCTTACTAATTAGCATTTTTCCTTTCAGCTTGAAGAACTTCTTTTAGTATTTCTTATGAGGCAGATGTAGTGGTGATGAATTCCCCCAGCTTGTGTTTTGTCTGGGAAAGTTCTTATCTGTCCTTCATTTCTAAAGGCTAACTTTGCCAAAGAGAGAATTCTTCATCGGCAATATTCTTAACCATCCCACTCTCTACTAGCCTGTAACGTTTCTGCTGAGAAGTCGGCTGATCGCCTTATGGGGGTTCCCTTGTAAGTTACAAGCTCTTGTCTCTTGCTGCTTTTACGATTCTTTCTTTTATTTTTTTTAATTTTTGATTGTTTTATTATAATGTCTGGAAGAGGCTGTATTTAAGTTGAGCTTATTTGGTGACCTATAAGCTTCACGAACTTGGAGATGCAAAGGTCTCCCCAGATTTAGGAAGTTCTCAGCCATCACTTCTCCAAGTAAGTAAGTTTTCTTCCACTTCTTTCTTCTTATGAAAGTCCAAAAATTCACTGATTGTCTCTTTAATGGTAATCCATACAGCACATTGGCTTTTTTCACTCTTTTTCATTCTCGTTAATTTATCCTCCTCTGACTGGATAATTTCAAAGATCTGGTCTTCAACCCCACAGATTCCTCCATTTGCTTGACCTATGTTGCTGTCGATAACACTCTATTGCATTTTTTATTTCATTCATTTTATCCTTCCAGAATTTCTCTTTGGCTGTTTTGGTTTGTTTTTTTGTTTTTGTTTTTTTAATTATTTCTATCTCTTTGTCTAGCTCCTCACTTTGTCCATTTATTATTTTCCTGTTTTCACTTAACTGTCTCTCCATGTTTCCTTGTATCTTATGGAGTTTCCTTAAAACAGCTAACTGAATGCTTTATTGGGTAAATCACAAACTCCGTGTCTTTGAAATAGGTTACTAGGTTCCTATGCTCTCTTGGTGATGTCATGTTTCATTGACTTTTCATGTTACTAGGGATTCTGTGTTGCTGTCTTCATAACTTCATTACCTCCTCCAGTCTTTACTAACTGCCTTCAATAGAGAAGATTCATAAATACCCACAACATGAAGCCCTTATATTAGCACAACTTGTTCTCTGCCTTCTTCCTTTCTCTTCCCACATTTCTCCTATGTTCTGAACAGCTTCAGCTGTGCCATTGGGTCCAACATTGCACTGACACTCTGTCCCAAAAAATCCAAGCCAAAAAAAAATCCAAATGTTCCTAAAACCTTTGACCAAGATAATGTAGGCATGGCTTGAGGCTGTTTGCCTGAATAATCCATTTAATGGCCCTAATTTTCTGTATCCCATCAGTGGCTGTTATGGCTTGTAAGAAAATCAAGCAACAACCTCAACGTTAAAAACAGGTGTACTGGCTTTGAACATGACCTTTTGAAAGTGACCCCAAGGCCCTAAGACTCTTCAGAAACCTTTAGGAGACTGTGGGCTGAAGTTAAAAATCCATGAGAGAATGGCCTGGGCTGCCAAAGGACATCCAGGTCCAAAAGGTCCTTGACATACTCGCCCTAAGAGTCTGGGAACTATTGTAATATGTCCAAACCTTCTCATTTTACAATTTCCAAACATGCTCTTGTTTAGTCTTTGAATATGGACCAAAGAGCCTGTATAGGGCCATGAAAAAAAGTTTCCTCATAATTCCAAATGAATTAATAATAAAGTGAGAAAAAAAATAACCACAAGAAAATATGGGTAGATATCTAGTCATGGCAAACAAACAGGAACCAGGACATGAGCAAATATACAACACAAATTGCAACAGACTTATTAAAAAGTTTGCCTCAGGGGTGCCTGGCTGGCTCAGTCCGTGGAGAATGCAACTCTTTGATCTTGGGGTCATGAGTTCAAGCCCCATGTTGGGCGTTCAGCCTACTTCAAAAAAAAGTAAAAATAAAAAGTTTGCCTCAGACAATAAATTAAATGCAAATTAAAGCAACAAGAAATTGCCATCTTTTTCCTATAAAAATGGCCAAATATTTTTTAACATAATGGTCAGAATGCTATTAGACAGAGACACCCACAAAATACTGGTAGCTATACAGTTGGTATAACCATTCGGCAAAACTATTTAGCAACATATATGAAAAGTCTATAGTTTCTTGTTTCTAGCAAAACCACTGCTAAAAATTTCTCCTTAAGGAAATAGTAAGCATTGGGGTACCTGGGTGGCTCAGTCGGTTGGGCGTCTGCCTTCGGCTCAGGTCATGATCCCAGGGTCCTGGGATCGAGCCCCACATTGGGCTCCCTGCTCAGTGGGGAGCCTGCTTCTCCTTCTCCCTCTACCTGCCTCTCTGCCTACTTGTACTCTCTCTGTCAGATAAATAAATAAAATCTTTTAAAAAAAAAAAGGAAATAATAAACATTTTGAACAAAAGATTTACACTGAGATATTCGTCACATTCTTCTTCACCCCTGGAAAGAATGGAAAACAATCCAAATATTTAATTGCAGGAATATGTTAAAATGCATTGTAGGACATACCCTCAGAATGAAATATTAGGCCAATGTGAAAATTGTTATTTTTGAAGATTTTTAGCAATATGAAAAAGTACTCAACATATCAAGTATATGGCAGTATTCATAGACTCTGATTTTTATATTATTTCTTTTAAAATATTAACTACAAAGGGCGCCTGGGTGGCTCAGTTGGTTAAGCGACTGCCTTCGGCTCAGGTCATGATCCTGGAGTCCCGGGATCGAGTCCCATATCAGACTCCCGGCTCTGTGGGAAGTCTGCTTCTCCCTCTGACCTTCTCCCCTCTTGTTCTCAGTCTCTCTCTCTAATAAATTAAAAAAATAAAATAAAATAAAATAATAAAATAAAATAAAATAAAATAAAATATTAACTACAAAGACAGAAAACATTGGTGTATTACTTATAGTTATTTCACAGGTTTTTGTTTACTCCTTTTAGTATTTTCCAGTTTTTCGTCTATGAATATAGTTAAAATGAATGAATATCATTAAAAAACATCAAATTAAAATAAGAACATATTATGTCTGAAACTCTAAAATATTACAGAAACGAGATGGGTATTGCATCTTACAAACTTTGGGGGGCCTTTAGATATTTTTCATCTAACTCGGATCTACATTTTCTGATGTGATGTTATTTTCCATGATAGGCTATGGACTCCATTCAGCATTCACAATGCATTTTAACTCAAAATGCAGAAACAATGACAGGAATACAACTCAACCAAATTCTAATTTCCCCATCATGGGATAAAAAAAATCACCTCGAAACATGAGTTCTCAGACGCAAAGCTAGTTTTCCTAGACTGTTTTCTTGCTGTTTCCTTGTCGGGGAAAGAGCGAGCCTCTAACAAAGCCCCTTCTGGGCTGAAATCCCCACGGTGGCTATCATGCAGACAGACCCCGGGGCACACGCCGGGCGGACCACCCTCCTGGCTGCAGCTGTCTCTTCTACCTTAGAACTTTCCTTTTCACTGGCACTAAATATCACAGTTTACAAAAACATTTGCACCTCCCTTCCTAACTCAGATTTGCAAGGTTCCCAGTCTCTCCAGGCATAACGGGGCAAGTCCGATGGCAATATGTAGATCTCATTTAACCCCTTCCTGGACATCATCCACTGTCACTGCCCCCTGGTCTCTGTCCTCCATCCTCTGGCGGCGTGACTTTCTCGACCCCTTCCTTACCTGCACTTGCAGACAGCGTTCGTGGCCAGCGTCTTGAGGGGCAGCAGCAGGTCCTGCGTGTAGGCTGCACTGAGGGTCAGGGCGTCACCCTCGCAAGTCAGGGAAATCAGGACGAGCCGGGGCTCCTGCCGAGCCGTAACCATGTTCCCCTTCTCATTGACCACCAGCCAAAACCTGCCGAGCTCAAAACACAAGATCCTCAGGGCCCACCCTGCGGGAGCTTCAGGCATACGCTGTCCTCTTTGTTTCCTCCCTGCCAGCCTGGCATGTGTGAGTCTGGGTGTCTGTCTGTGTGTGTCTGTGTGTCCATCCTAAACATCAGCTCAGCAGCCCAGCAAGGCTGAGTCTGTCTGTTCATTTCAAAGGGTTGAGGAACCAGTCAAGCATCCAATAGCTCTAAGATCTTCAGAACATTCTGAGCTCCTGGATGGCACAGAAACCAAAGATGTTATTGTATTTTCATCTCAACTGCCAGGAATTCGGACCCACATCGTTAAACATGCCCCAAAGAGATGCCAAGGAACCATTTCCCCGAGAGAAGCTAAGGGCACACAGAGGCACCATGCCTGGCGCACAGTAGGCCCCGGGCTCCCACGGTGAATAACAAGACAGTTACTCTCTTGTTCTCACAGCACCGAGACCGGAGTGCAGCGGGGCTGGAGGGGGCTGCGGCATAAGACGCCACTTACACCTCGCCAAATCCACCCCTACCTTTTTTTAAAAAATTGATGTTTCAATACTCAGGGCGGTGAATTCTGCAATTTGCTCCAAGGTCTACTGTTCCTATGGACAAAATATTTTCTGGCGTAATACTCCTGATCTAGAGGTACCTGCCAGAAAAAGAGAGAAATGGGGAAAGAAGAGCAACTGAAAACAGTTCGGGGCTGGGAGGTGGGGAGTCCTTTGCAGAGGTCATTCCTCAGCTACTGAGGAAGCTAACATATGGACGCGTTGGTGATTTCAGTTCACACCAGATCAAGTGATTACGGTTCTAGAAGTCAGCCTGCGCTTTCAGAATCCATAAACAGAACGTGCGGGTAAATAGGCGCTTCCTTGCATCACCTCCAGGGGTCATCGTGGCCAGATGTTGCAGCTACACTAGAAAAACAAGGTGAGTGGGAGCCTTTCCTGAACTGCCCATTTACTGGTCCTCATCCTGGACCCAACCAGAGCTCTGCCCTGCTCCGAATCCTTCATACCAGCCCACGAATATTCTCCTGCTCGTCATAACTCTTCCACGTTATGATGGCAGGCTGATCTTTCCTTTCTTTTTAATATTTTAAAGTAATCTCTATGCCCAATGGGGGGCTCAAACTCACGACCCCAAGATCACGAGTCTCAGGCTCCTCTCACTGAGCCAGCTGGGCATCCTGGCAGCCAGACCTTTCCAAACCACCAATCTAATCCTGTCACCTCCTCGTGAAAAATCCCTTCATGGCTCCCGCTTTCAGGATAAAACCCAAACTCTTCAGCAAGACAGGCAAGACCCTGCATAACCCAGCTGCCCTCCCAGCCCTCACGCAGGCCAGCCTTTCCCTTTTTAACTTTGTTATTGTGGTAAAATATATACAACATAAAATACCCAGCATGGGGGCGCCTGGGTGGCTCAGTGGGTTAAAGCCTCTGCCTTCAGCTCAGGTCATGATCTCAGGGTCCTGGGTCGAGCCCCGCATCCGACTCTCTGCTCAGCAGGGAGCCTGCTTCTCCCTCTCCTACTCTTCCTGCTTATATTCCCTCTCTCACTCTGTCAAATAAATAAAAATCTTTAAAAATATATATATATCCAGCATGCCCTTAGGTATCCTAAGGATTGAAAACAAGGCCTCACACTGACCCTTGCACACTGATGTTCACAGCTTCGCTCACAACACCAAAACATGGAAACAACCCAAGTTGTCCATCAACAGAAAAGGGATTTTTTTTAATGTGCTTTTAACCATTTTAGGTGCACAATTTGGTGGCATTAAGTACCTTCACAATGTTATGCAACCATCACCTTTACCAATTTTGAAAACTCATCATCCCAAATAGGAACTTTGAACCCATTAAGCAATAACTCCTCGTTCTCCCTCTCCCCCTGAGCCCCTGGTAAACTCTAATCCACTTGCTGTCTCTGTGAATTTGCCTACTACAACTATTTCATATAATTAGGATCATATAGTCCTAAGTCCTTTTGTGTCTGGCTTATTTCACTTCACATAAAGCATTCAAGATTTATCTATGCTGTAGCCTGTATCAGAACTCCGTTCCTTTTTGTGGCCAAACAATATTCCATTGTATATAGATGTTGTTTATCGCTTCATCTTCGGCGGAATATTTGGGTTGATTCCACCTTTTAGCCACAGTGGTGTAGACATATCCGCCTGGTTTCAATTCCTTCCGGTAATTTCCTAAGAGCACACTCACCTTTGCCCCAGCATACCAGCCCTCCAAGTCCGGGTCTTTACCCAGCTTACTCCGTGTCTCTTTCTCTAGAAAGTTCCTCTCTCAATTTACTTGCCCGGAAAGTTCATAATTACTTGTAAATTTTCAGTTGAAGTGATGACGTCATTCCTGCCCACCCCAGGCGGTTTCTGGCGCTCCTTCTCCGCGCTCCCTGGCACACTGAGTACAGAAAGCCTTTGTTGGCTTCTCACGATCATACTTCGTGGTAGTGGGTGGACAAAAATAGCGTCGGCCGCAAATGCAGGCTCTGATTGTTATTTATTAATACATGAGCTCGTAAATATTCCCAGTCCACACACTAAAATGATAACGCCCTTTGCCTCTGGGGCCTACAAAACGAATTCAATAAATTCGACCATCTTGCCGAGTTCGGGAACTCCGTACAAACCATGAGCTATCTAGGACTCTTGGCTTCCTTCCTGAAGCAAACATGCATAGCTCACCCTTCACTGATGCTGCGAGTTGCCCTCTGTCCCGGGAGCTGGAAGGGGGGGAAAGCTACAGCCCCGCTCAGCTCCGTGTTGCCTGCAGGAGCTGGTGCAGGAGCTGGGAGGGCTGGGTTGGGAGGACAGAGCTTGAAGTGCAGCCTTACAATGAGGCTCGCGGCTGGCTGACGCCCGACCCAGGCGAGAACAAAGCCGCTCGCTCGGGGCCTCTGCAGCCTTTCCTGCACCCCGAGCCTTCACGCAGATCGTGACCACCCGAATAGGACTTTAATAACAGGACTTCACAAAGCACCCGCGTGCGGAAGAGAACGAGAGTCCCGGATCCCCCGCTGGGTGGCGCGGGACCTCGGTTTCTTTATCCCTGCAAGAGGGCTTTCGAGAACTGAGGAAAAGTGCACGTGCGATAGCACTTCTTCTGCCGCCAGAAGCTTAAGCTTCAACAGCTGTCATTAGAATTATGCGCTCCACCTGGGTGTGCTCCTTGAGGGCTGGGCTCTGCGGCCCCAAGTCTCCCCAAGTTCTCCAGAAACAGCAAAACTCATGTGCCGGGGACCAATCCCCGGACGCTCGTCGCCTCCGCTAGATGGAGTTGAAGAAGTCCGCTTGCACCCTGGCAGACACCTGGGCGCCAAAACCACTCCAGGGCAGGAGCGCGGGGGTGAAAGCGCCCGTGGGAGTTGGAAAGGCAGCTGCCTCCGGGAATTGGATCAGGACACAGAGGCCCAGGGTCCCGGGCTCCTGGGGTCCGCTGTCGGGAGGTAACGGCCCCTCGTTCTCCTTGTCCTTGCCCCATTGTAAGGGAAGGAAGGACCTGCTGGCCGACTCTGCAGACCACCCCGCTCCCGGCCGCGGCCGGAGCCCACCCCGCGCAGCCCTGGCCCGGCCCTACCTGTCCCGCAGGTGGCCGCAGCGCAGTCCCAAGGCCGTGCACTCCGCCGCGCTCACCGACACCCCCTTGCACGACTTGATCGGGTAGATCCAGAGCTGCGCCACGGTGCCCACCTGCTGCAGCCGCCGGCGCCGCCTGGAGCGCGCGCGGCGCCAGGCGACCGTCCCCAGCGCCACGGCGGCCAGT
>CM052814.1:11582087-11668419 GCA_028533885.1 Nasua narica
GGTACGGAAAGAGCGCTCTGCTCGTCTCCCCGCAGTGAGCCGTCTGTGTAGCCCGCACACCGGCTCTCCAGCTGCACAAGGCGACATGGGGGAAGACTGTGTGTGGCAGTGAGCACACACTCACTCGTAAAGCCAAAGCTGTTCACGTGGTGACAAGTGACCTCAGAGGAGAACTGGGAATTTTTTCTTTTCTCTAACCAAACCCAGAATTAATTAGAAATATGTCAAAAATTAAAAAACAAAACAAAACAAAAATCCTACCAAACTGCCAACAAAGGATAGCAAAACAACCTCCACCCTGCCCTCTTCTTCCTGAGCCGCCCCCCAAAACTCTCTATGAAACGACATTGTTCAGAAGTTAATAAAGGCATCATGGAACTTTCGAAATGCTCCTTCAGAGGCCAGCTTGGAACACCCTTAACCCCCAGAGGACTTTCTATTTCAGGGCCTGCTCCTTCAGAGCACTTACCAGGACTTATTATAACCTTATTCGTTTACTTGTAAAATTTGTCTTCCACACCATTCAACCATTCATTCCATAAATTGTGAATGTTGTGCCACGTGTCCCTGTGTGTCACGAGGCCCTCAACACTCAGCTGCAGATTCAGCAGAGAACAAACAGGTAAAGCAGGGGGCGGCGGTTTCAGGTAGGGTTAGGTGCTCCGCAGAAAAACAAAGCAGGGAGAGGGCACGCTGGAAGAGGCAGGGATCGTGAAGAGGGAGGAAGGCCTAGCTGGGGAAGGGACACCCCAGCAAAGACCCGAAGGAGCGCACAAGAAGCCAGCTAGGCGGGAGTGGGGGAAGAGGGTTCCAGGAAGAAGGAGCCGCAAGCACAAAACCCTGCACAGCGAGAGCCCGATGTGCACGGGACACTCAGCTGTCCCATGTGGCCAGTGTGCGGCCAGCGAGGGGCCGCGGGGAGAAGATGAGGTCAGAGGAGAAATGGCCGGACCACGTAGGGCCTCAAGGCCACTGCGTGGGCTTCGAACCGTATTCTGAGTGGGATAAAAGCAAGCTGAGAGCTTTCAAGCGCGGACAGACACTGCTGAGCAGAGAAGAGGACAGGGCCAGAAGTGAGGAGACCTGTTAGCAGGTGCAAGTCAGGCAGTGGGGTCAGTGACAGAGGCTGCGGTGCGGTGACAGAGAAGCTATGTCTGGGAGATGCTGGGAAGGCAGAGTCAAAGCCACAGTCCACACGCCTGGCATGTGGTCTGAGAACTAGAAGGAAGGTGTCGCCGTTACCTAACGCGGTGAGAATGAGGGAGGACCGGTGGGGAGGGTGGGGAGCTGGCTTCTGGACACGGTCTGTCTGGGAATCTGTGACAGCCGCGTGGAGAGGCTGAGTAGACAACTGGCTATGTGAGTCTCTAGTTCAGAGGCCAGAGTTTAGTTGTTAACGTAGATGAATGTAAGGTCACCGGCCTGAATGAGGTCACCAAGAGAGTGAGGACAGCCGGAGGAGAGAACATGTGCAGAGCCCGAGCCCTGGGGCAGTCTGGTACTTTGGGGTCGGGGGAAAGGCGAGGGAACCTGCATGGAACCAGCAAACGGCCGGAGACAGGACAGGTGGAGAGGCTGGAGGAAGACCGAGAGCGAGTGAGCAACCCGTCTCAGCGGCGCCCCGCTGCGCGGTAAGCGCTCCCGGGAAGGGGCTCTCCGTCTCCCTCGCGGCCGGGGCGACGGCACCGGCAAGCAGCAGGGCCTCGCAGATCTGTCACATGGCTCTACGGCCATCCTCCAGCCCAGCGTCCCAACAGACTTTCTCCACGCCACGTTCTTGCTCTGACACTGTCCTGACCTCTCCTCCGGGGCTCTTCACTATGTTCCCTCTAGAATCTACATTTTCGTTGCAAAGTAAAGAGAAATATGTTAGGCGCTGCTTAATGTACAATCAGTAATTGAGCTTCTAGACTCAAAACCATTTTCCTTCACTTCAAAATTAATCCTGGCTTAACCAAGATGAACTAATCCCGGCTCTGAGTAGGCAGCCGAATTCCAGCCGGCAGAAACTCCGGCTGCGCCAACCAGGACCCTGCGGGTGGTCAGACAGCGCTAACTGTCCTCTGACTCTGCGGTGACTTCCTTCCGGCTCTGTCTCTCTCCAGGTGTCATGCTGCACGGTCGCTGCCCCGATGCTACAACAGCACCGTTGATATGGTTACACACTGATGTTGCACTTGAGCGTTTAAAGTTTTAAATTCAGCTGGGGGTCCTGGGTAAACTGGTCCATGAATAGCTCCAAGAAAAGGCGAGAGACTAAAGCTGCCGCTTCTCTTTTCTGCATCCACTCTTTGAAATCCTAGGAACACTAATAACCTGGACAATATAGTATTTAATTAATTTTTTTAAAGCATATGTAATAATTTCCTCCCTAGAATTTCTACCTGCTCAAACAACTCTATGGTATGGAACTTTAGCTGCCCTCCCCCCCCCCCACCAGTGACAGACAGCTGGGCCTTCCTCTGGCCTCCCTCACCCCTGCAGCACGCACTCTGCTTTCTGTCACGGCTGGCCGCTTACACGTCTGCCCCTTCCGGGACTGCAGGCATCGGGAGCGCATAGATGCGGTCTTAGTCACCTTTGTGTCTCGCGTGGCACCTAGCACAGGGCTTGGCACGTGTAGGATTTTGCAGGCTTTTAGGGGACCTGATAATAGATTCAATGGACATCCACCTGCATTGTGTTCAGCAACTTCTATCATCAATGTTTAAGGTTCTTTTGAGAAAAGAGCACCATTCTATTTGATTAGGAGTTGACTATACTTGTATTCATTTTGTGTTTGTTGGGTTTTGATGTTCAGCTTCTATGATGTTAAATTACATAAGTAACCTCTGTGACTCCAATACAGACGCTTGTTTCACGAGGAAGGAAAAATAAAGAGTAAACTATATACTTTCAGTGAGCAATTTAAAAGTAGTCCTAAAAAATATTATTTGAAGGACAAATGGAAACTCATTATTTCCTTTTTTTTAAAAAAAAAATCGATGCTTTTGAGTAGGAGATAATCTGTTAAACACCTATTTTTTATGTCCAGTTTTCCTCTTTCCACTCTGTTTTACAGAACTTAACAATTCTTAACTTGTCCATTTTTTTCTCTGTTTTAGGGAAAAATACTTTATGTCCTCCTTGATTTTCTTCTTTAAACTTTGATAAAATGCCATGAAACCATTTTGGAAAATCACCACAAAGGTGAAAGAAAAACAACCAAGTCTCCTTCGTGATTCCTAGAGGAAGCAAACCACCTCCGTACATCGGTACTGACCTGCGAACGAATTTGGATGTGATTTTGCTTATTATACCCGTTGACGTCCCCCTCCTGGCGTGGGCGAAGGCGCCCGGCTCGTGCGAGGGCGAGGCGGGCGGCCCGTTGTAGGCGGCGCTGCGGCGCTCCCGGAGCTGCTCGCCGTGGAAGGTGCTGCGGCTCGAGCTCCCGCGGGGGAAGCGGGTGCGGTCCGGGGTGCTGGCGCTGATGCTGTGAGCAGAGGGGGAGGCGGCGGGCACTCTCTGCGTCGCACTGTTGGGGCAAATCACGAGGTATTGTTCGGAATAATGGCAGAGAAAGCTTCCACTCATTCTAAAAACTACCAAAACAAACCAACAAACCAACAAACCAAAAAATAAAAACTACCAAAACCTTGCCATGGCTACCTTCCTGAAGCCCCGTTTCACCTGCTTCCATCAGAGATGCGTGGGGGTAACGGTACTGAGGGTACCACTGGGTGGGGAGGGGTAACAGTTCTGTCCAAAACTAAATGCCTTTTACAGAAATACAGTTAGTAAAGATGAAGAAGTTACTGAAACAGGGATACAAACACTCTTCAGGATTTACACCATTCGGGAACGGGGCCGGGAATGTCGGTATTCGTCAAAAAAGCATCTGAATGTAGGCTTGGGGGACAACACGACGCTGATGTGAACAACAAACGTTTAACTACCGATGGTTCTGAATTTGGGAAATCCTAAGGTGCGTATCATTTTAAACCTAAAAGGGTTCTTTGAGATCTGTTTCCCTGATAAATAAAAAGGCCAATTTCATTAAAAACAAACAAAACAAAAACCAAAGGAACTGGCGCAGCCAGGGTTACCCAGAGGTCTCCATTCTTAGTCTCCTGTAGTTTTGTTTTTTCACCATAAAAAATTCAATTTACCTGAATGACAAATTGGGCAGCAATCCTTTATGGATGGATTTAAAACAAAATCCTCAAAGGAAATTCCTTTAGGAATCATTAGAAAATGATTTAAACCATATGCAATATTTTTGAAAACAGGTAGGGTGTGGTGTGTTTATGTTACGATTCGACTTTTCCCTCTGCTACGGACACTTGATCTTCTCGGAAAGCTCCTGGTGTGATGGAGCTCATCGTGTATTTTTGTAAGGTGCTGGGTTCTGACATGCAGTGCGTGCAGCGCGTTACCCGGGCCGGTAAGCTTCAGAGCCGTCTTTGATGGTTGGCAGTGTGACTTTAATAGGATGGCCAGAAGTGGACATGGACTTCTGGTGGCGGGGTCGTGCTGAGGGGACGGCGGCAGCCACAGCAGAGCCTGCCGAAGATATGCTACTTGCAGACATCTCCGTAAGGCTTTCGACAGAAAACAGTTGAGAAGACCGTAGAAATGTAAAAGAGAAGAGAAATTACACTTTACTAAAATTTAAGAAATAGATTTTTAAGATCTAAATCGACTACACCTTTCCTGACTGAGACACTTATAAGAAATTAACATTAGTGGCAGTATTAGTGACAAACCACTATTCTTGCCAAAAAATCTACAGAGTGAATTTACCACCACCTTCCACGGAAAAGATCCCGCACACGCTTGCTCTATTAACTGTGAACCTGAGAAGGACAATGAGATTCCTTTCACGACTGGAGACGTTTTTCACTTTCCAGAAGCCACAGTTTGGTGGAATGTATTGCTGTGGTTTATTGTCCCTTATGCAGTAAGAATTCATAATTATGACAAAAATACTGTCTCTGGAAACATCATCAAAACACTTTCAGCTCATATTATTAATCAACAGGTTAACTGTCACTATGTTAAAGGAGCTGCAGGTGAGGACTTGGTGTAGGAAAAGTAATAAAGTCAGAAATCAATCCCCACATCCTTTCCTAGCCTAAAGAATCTTATGTCCGAGGAAGATACATTTATCTCTGTGTGCCTTACAATAACACTTACTTTATGTGTCTATTGATCGGGAGGGGACAATATTAAGCACAGTCTGCCCAGTCCACTGACATGACGAGGGATGGAGCTAAGAACAGAATTTTATGAGGACAGGCTCCCTGCCCTTCTGTACTATATTGATAAAGAGCCCTTAAAACTCACGATGAAAAGAAGCTAAAGGTTTTAAAAATAATAAACATAATATGATTTGTCATTATTTAAAATAAAACATGCTGAGAATTCCATGGTTCTCAATGATCAGTTAAGATGGCCACATTTCTTTAGAGGAAGGAAAACAGAACCTTCATAGTTTGGATACAATAATGCCTTGATGGGAGGGGGAAGGGTAAGGAGTGAAGGCTTAAAAAAAAAAAGTAAAGTAAGAGATAAAAAGGAAGCAACAGGTATATAATAAGATTCAAATTAAGACGATCAGATTAGGAAAGTATAATCTGCTTTACCACAGGGAAATATTTACTATCAGGTTTCACGTAGCAATCCTCAGGTTAAGAGATTTACCTCCTGTTTGTCCTAAGTATGCTCCCGCCCTTCCATTCTGCGACAGAAGGGGAGATGCCTTAGAAAGAACGGTGGGCTGCCACTGTACCCTCTAGTTGTCCTTTGCTCTCAACCCATCAGCGACAGGGGTTCTAGCAAGAGCAGTAACACATGATGACAATGAAGTGGGCACCACGTGACGCGGTGACAGTTACCTGCTGTCTTTTCCATTCTGCAAGGCTGCGTACCGATCTGTGGTCCTTTCACAGACATATGTGTTCCTTCTTGCCATGCTACCTCCAGGATATACATTGCTCTTTAAGAAGGAAAAAAAAAATCCATCTTAAAATTCTAACTGTAGCTGTAGAAAGTCAAAGAAATGAATTCACGAGGCAAAGGACTTAAAAAAAATATCCATGGTAGAATTTTCATTTATCAGACCTTACATGAACAAGCTAATCTCACACTGCCCTCTCTCTCAGTTACATGGCAGGAGGGACAGGCAAGCACGACCAGCCCATGGTGGTTTCAGCTTGTCCTGCAGCAGCAGCGAGCGGTTGTTTGGACCTGACGAGAAAGCTGGGTTTTTACTCTCTCCTCGGTAAGCTGGCAGTAGGGAGAAGGGCGGGGGCGTGGAACAGGCAGCTCCATGGGGCCAGGAGCAAGAGACAAGTCCACAAGAAACAGGATCACAGACCGGAAACCTGTGGCAGTGACAGCGGTGTCCCCAAAGCCTGCTCAGGGAACCCCCACGGCCCATGGTAACGTTAAGGAGACGCGGTCTCCCCGGTCAGAGGCATGCCCCGCTGCGGCCACCAACAGAGGGGTGTGCTGGGCCTCAGAATATTCCCTCATCTAAGGTCTTAGCCAGGAGGCAAGCCAAGTCTGAGCAGCTCTGGAGCAAAGAGAATAAGCACAGAGGGACAGCATCTCCTTATCACACACACAACCACGGATCTGTGACCCCCACTGTTATGCCCGCCAACGTCTTGACTCGTTACCAGCACTAAACTATGCAGGCGTAATTTCCAAAAGGGATGCATGCTCTTCTGTTTAATCCTTACTCCAACAGAAAAAAAATTCCCTAATACTCGCTAATCTGGCTTTCACTGTTCTCTAAAATATATAACTAACTTAAACTTTGTTTAATTATAAGAGCTAGGAAGTTAATAGATACATCTCTCAAGTAAGTTTGGAGGCGCAAAAAAGCCTCCTATAAACAAAAGTGTTTAAGTGCAGATTTCAGACTTTTCAACGGCCCAGGTTCCTAGGTGGAAGGAATTTTGTCACTATTTGCATAAAAAACAGAAATTAAGAGCTATAAAAGTGTGGTAGCAGAAGAGTAAGATTATTAAGAACACTTTTTAGGTAAGACACTGTCCACGTTAAGTGAAGGCAAAGAAGCTGGTTTCACTCTGGAGAGATCCATTATGAAACTAACTGCGTTAAGTTCTTAAAGAACTTTTATTTTTATTTTTAAAAGATTTTATTTATTTATTTGACAGAGAGAAAGAGATCACAAGTGGGCAGAGAGGCGGGCAGAGGGAGAGGGAGAAGCAGGCTCCCTGCTGAGTAGAGATCCCGATCCGGGGTTCGATCCCAGGACCCTGAGATCATGACCTGAGCCGAAGGCAGAGGCTTTAACCCCCTGAGCCATCCAGGCGCCCCAAAGAACCTTTATTTTTGATAATTTCATCGTTTTAGCTAACTTGTCATATGAGTAACCTAACCGTGAACAAATTTCTGGTCAATTCCTTCTGGTCACTTGTAGTAACACTACTTTGCTTCTCAAAGTGTGATGGGTGAACAGTTTCTCTTTGAAGACTGTGCCTTTTGGGTTTGCCGCCCTCACACGCCACCTCCCTTCCTTCCTTCCCCTGGCTGCCAGCGATACTCAGGTGGAGCAGTGCCCAGGGAAACTGAGGATATGATCGTGTAGGAGTTACAGAACACAGTCTCACTGATCCCATGTGACAGATGTGCATCTATATTAACTTTTAGAATTGACCTTCAGTGAGACTGTCTGTTTAGGATTTGGGGACTAGATCCCAAACCACCCTTGCAGACCCCTGAACTCTCAGCTTGGCAAGTTCCCTAAAGTGGATATACACATTTTTCTGCATTTCCCAAGAAACCAGGCCTGTGTAGACAACCTCTCTGGGCCTATTTCATACTAACATGATTTTACATAATTATACTATAATTTTTAGGAAAATATTTTATATTATAAACATTACAGCATTCTCAGCCTTTCCGAGCCTCCCTGAAAGAAGTAGTATCTCTTTCCCTTTGTTTTTTTAAAAAAGGTGACTGATAGTACTTTTTTACAGGATGCAAAATTTTATATTTCTTATTTACATGTGATAAATAATATTGAAAAACAAATTTACAAATTTCATTGTCTTTTTGATGAAAGAATAACGTAACATATTTGCATCTTCAAAACTCAACATTTGGCTTCCGAGTTTCTAGGCTAGCCAAGAGCTTATCACCAACTCCTACATGCAAAATTTCTAGAAGGGAAAAATATTAAGTTTGTTCTTCCTGCATATTACTGCGGAAAGACCCCTAAGGTCTCTCACAAATAGAAACACTCCCATTATTGAGAGTCTGTAACGTTGTGGGTGAGAACAATAAAAGAGATGATCACCAGCAAATTTCACCAACCAACCATTACATCTATTTAACTACTTACCTCAGAACTCCCGCCACTGCCATTATCGCCCTTAAGTCACACGGTAGACTAATGTTAAGTCAGACTGGCAACAGAATCATACTTAGAAGTAAGAGCTTTTACCATTGGTTAAAAAAGGCTCCTGATTTTATAAACAGTAAAAATACTGTTAAACTATACCACCTGCTAAATTATGCATGCATCTTAATGGTATTGTTTATTCTTCCATCAGAAAGTAAAAGCCATCAGAGGGGAGGTGGGTAGGGGGATGGGTCAGCTAGGTGATGGGGGCTAAGGGGGGGGCACCTGTGACGAGCACCAGGTGTCGTGTGGACGTGCGGAATCACTCTATTGTACCCCCGAAACTAATACTACACTACACTGTGTGGTGACCAGCTGGGATTTAAATAAAAATTTCTAAAAATAAAAAGTGAAAAAAAAAAAAAAGTGAAAAGCCACGTTATGTCATGTGAGTAGATTACATATTTTCTTTTTTCTTTTTTTTTTTTTTAAAGATTTTATTTATTTATTAGGAAAGAGAGAGAGTGAGAGAGAGAAGGTCAGAGTGAGAAGCGGACTCCCCATGGAGCGGGGAGCCCGATGTGGGACTCGATCCCGGGACTCCGGGATCATGACCTGAGCCAAAGGCAGTCGTTCAACCAACTGCGCCACCCAGGGGGCCCTTTTTTTTTTTTTTTTAAAGATTTTATTTATTTATTAGGAAAGAGAGAGAGTGAGAGAGAGAAGGTCAGAGTGAGAAGCGGACTCCCCATGGAGTACATATTTTCTATTATACTCCACTTATAGACAAATGATAGAGTCCCTGGTAATTTTTTTTTCAATCAATATTTTATAATACAACAGAGCCTGGATTATAAACGCTCAAGTTCCTTTCTTTTAGACATTACATCAAAGAAAAGGGATTAAAGCTGTGTATTTGGCTTTTGTACTTTGGGGTCAGCAAACTTTTTCTGTGAGGAGTCAGATGACAGAGCACTTCACGCTCTGCAGGCCACGCCATCAATGTCGCCCATAGTCTGGGAAATGCAAATTAAAAACAAAAGGATATATACTTTTTTTGTTTTTTGCCCCTCAGGCAAAGATTTTTAAAGAGTGACGATATCCAGTTGTTGATAAAGCTTGTGGAGATATAATGGCTCTCTGATTATTCCAACCATTAAAATTACCCTGGCAGTATTTGTTAAAAATTTAAATGTGCCTATTCCAAGGGTATACACATAGCCAGGAGCGTCCATTAGCGCCGGGGCTCTGGGGGGGCGGGGAGGGAGACAGGATGGAGGCTTATACACTTGGGGGGACCAGGGGCCACACAAACTGAGGAGGGCGATGAGCCACATGAGGTAAACATGTCACCCAGAAAGGAGATTTCTGAGAATGTACATAACAGAAATACAATAATAACCTAAGTGTATGAGAATGAATATTCTGAAAAACTGAAAACTCTGAATATCCCACAAATAGTTGAAAAATTATGATACACATGTCTATTAATACAGATGAAATAAGGCACAGGCCTTAAGAGGAGATGTAAGTGTTCTGATGTAAAAGAACCTGATAATATTAGAAAAATTAAAATCTAACAGATATAGTATGATCTCATTTTTATGAAAAAATAAATCCTGTATGTACATATATGTTTTCTTTAAAAAGGAGATTCTATAAAGAAATTCATCCTAAATGATAACACTAGTTATACTGGAAGGTGAGAAAAGAAGGTAAGCGATAGGAAAGGGTAAACTATTAATTTTACCTGAGATGCTTCTAAACTGTTAAAATTAAATATTTTTTTTTTTTTAAGATTTTATTTATTTATTTAACAGAGAGAGAACACAAGCAGGCAGAGAGGCAGGCAGAGGCAGAGAGAGGAGCAGGCTCCCTGCGGAGCAAGGAGCCCGATGTGGGACTCGATCCCAAGACGCTGGGATTATGACCTGAGCCAAAGGCAGCTGCTTAACCAACTGAGCCGCCCAGGCGTCCCTAAACTGTTAAAATTAAACAAGATATATTATTTTGGAAAAAAAAAAAGATATATTATTTTGGTTTCTCACATTGTCAAAATTAATACAGTAAATTAAGATAAATTTAGTACTAAGTGGTATAGAACAAAATTTCTCTACCAGAATCTCCTGGCTTATGTTTTTATTTCTTTTTTTTTTTTTTTTAAAGATTTTTATTTATTCATTTAACAGAGAGAGAACACAAGCAGGCAGAGAGGCAGGCAGAAGCAGAGAGAGGAGCAGACTCCCTGTGGAGCAAGGAGCCCGATGCGGGACTCGATCCCAAGACGCCAGGATCATGACCTGAGCCAAAGGCAGTTGCCCAACCAACTGCGCCACCCAGGCGTCCCTATGTTTTTATTTCTTAAAGATGATAAGTACATCTGGCATGATTAACTGGAATTCAGACCAAGGTCTTAGTTTTTATGCCTTCTTTAAATTAATAAATATGCTCGGAATAACCACTAAGTGTCTCAGCACTAATGATTCTGAGGAAGCTACTGTGTCAACATACAACAGGAGATTATAATTCAGGGGAGATAAGGTTTACACAGGGAAGCAACAAGACAGCATACAACTAAGGGCTAAATGACGTCTTACAACCATCAGACTGATGAGATTTGGAGCCTTCAGTCACAGGAGGCTCGACCCAGGAGATGGGGCTTGAAATGATCTGCAGAAATGGCATTTTCATAATGTGGGGGGAGGGACCTTCAGACAAGAGCAGCACATAAAAACGGAGGGAAAGAGGCAACTAGTACATCCATGGGAAACTAAGATCAGCATGAGATGACATATGCTATATATGCTATAGCAAGTGGCACAAAATAGGGGATAAAATTCTTTCTGTGTCGTCGGGTGATGATGCCCCAGAAACTGTCCTAGTTGATGTTTAGATAAAGGAAAATGTGGCCTGCCTAGGAAAATTAGTTTTCTAAATGATGTCTTAGACTCTATAAAATTGGCAGGTAAAGGGGGTTGTACTTACTAGTTCTGAAAATGGGTATGCACACCCATTTCGGACTCTGGGAGGCGATAATCAAATCACATTTTTAAAAAAGATTTTATTTATTTATTTGACAGAGAAGAGAGAGATCACAAGCAGGCGGAGAGGCAGGCAGAGAGAGAGGGAGAAGCAGGCTCCCCACTGAGCAGAGAGCCCGATGTGGAGCTTGATCCCAGGACCCTGAGATCATGACCTGAGCCAAAGGCAGAGACTTTAACCCACTGAGCCACCCAAGTGCCCCTAAAAGTTATAAGTTCTATTTTTATTCTTATGTTGTTTGCCCTTAAATCCCTGAACTCATGTTTGCTTAGCACTAGTGAGTTTTTAAACTTACCCTAATCTTCCCATCTTCTGCTGAACAAGGCATGTGCTCTTCTTCCTTTAACCTTCACCCCATCCCTATTTCCTGGATAGTGTCCAGAACATTGTTTCTGAATTTTCATTATTTTTTTCTTTTTTTGCGTATGCTACCACATACATACCTGAATAAGTTATCTGATCACTTTCAACTCCATGTATTTTATGGCCCCTCTCCAGATCCATTTCTCTTCCTGTAAGAGTGCAGTGCTCCTCAAACCACACAGTATTAACAAATGGGTCCCTATGTAACAAGACTGGACATATTTTACGCCTAAGAGTATGCTTATCATACCTTCACATTTAAATGACAATTAGATTTAAATTTCTGGGTAAAATGTGATTTTCTTTTAGTACTTAAAAAATATTGTCTCACTGATCTCCCTGAATCCGTGCTACTGTTGAGTAGTTTGAGGTCAGTCTGAATTTTGTTCCTGTTAAGGTCATCTGCTGTCTCATCCTGGAAACTTTCTAGAAGTTTTCACTTTGTTTTTGGTGTGTATATGTTCCACTTTAATGAGTGCAGGAGTAGGTTTTCCTTCTGGCTTTCTGAGTCTTATTTATTTATGTATTTGTAAGAGTGAGTGAGCAAGGAGGGGTAGGAGCAGAGGGAGAGAGAGAATCTCAAGCAGACTCCCTGCTGAGTGCAGAGCCTGCTGTGGGGCTCAAGTTCATGACCCTATGATAATGACCTGAGCCAAAATCAAGACTTGATGCTTAACTGACTGAGCTACCCACATGCCCTCTGAATCTTTCTAATACTAAGTTTTTTCATCTTTCCTTTTTTCTTCAAATATTTCTTCCCCTTCACTGTGAGCCCTTTTCCTTCTAAACTCCTATTACTAGATGCTTCCAATTCTACTTCTATCCTTAGTATACTGTAGTTTTTTCTTTTGTATTTTCTTTTTAGTCCTTCCTGCTGTCTAACAAGAGAAGGCTTCAATCTATCTTCTAGCTCCCATTATATAATTTCTACAATTTGCTGGGTTTTTTGTTTTCATGTTTAAGATTTATTTATTATTTTAGAGAGACAGCATGTGTGCACAGGCGGGAAAAGGGGCAGAGGGAGAGAGAGCAAGCAGACTCCCTGCTGAGCAGGGAGCCCAACATGGGGCTCGATCCCAGCACTCCGAGATCATGACCTGAGCTGAAATCAAGAGTCAGATGCTCAACCGACTGAACCACCCAGGCACCCCCACAAATTTGCTGTTTTAAGTGAATACTGTGAGCTAACTTTATAAATTATTCATTCATGGAGTCTGCCTTCATTGAACTGTTTATTTGTAAATATAAAATTAAGTGCACCAATATGGTTTTAAATAAATATTACAAACAGGAAAAATGAGGCAGAAAAGTCTAATGTACCATTCTACAGTGAGGTTTTTAAATCTTACTTTGAGGTAAGTGTTATTTTAAGAATTCATATTTTATATTTTTGTTCTTAAAATGCGATCATGCGAAGCCTGGCCTCCTTTGCATGTTATTTAAATGTATGACTCACTTTAAAATTTTGAAATGTGTTTTTAGAAAAAGATAACGTTTTTCAAAGATTGTACAAAAAAAAAAAATTCTGACAACAAATAACTCCAGCAAACTGCGACATGCCCGAATAGTTACTCACACTTGGAATAGTTGAAGATTTTTTCCTTTCCGGCCCCACAAGAGGGCTCGCAGTCATCTCGCTTTTTGATCCAACCGTTGTGCTGCCAAGTTTACGAGCGAGGTCTTTGTCCCACTCCTCTTTCTGCTCACTCTCTACGCTGTTAGCCTGAGGCCTTTTGGTATACGATACGGCAGGGGGAATGGATGGACCAGCTACAACAGAATTAAAGAGCATAAAATTAGCTGAAAATCAACTGACACGGTCTCTCCTCACAAACAAAACTCTAAATTAAAAATACTTTTATTTGCATATTTTATACTGGGAACTAACATTAAACTGACTATAAAAATTAGGCGAGTCCCTGAAAAGGGGATCGTATTAATGGTGCAGTGATACAGATCTGTGATAACGGATGACACAAGTACATAAAGACGTGACTGCATAATGCTCAGTGAGCATAAGTTTGGGTTGGACTGGCCTGTCTTCTCGCTTATTGGACTTTCCCCCACCATGATCGCTGAAACGCCGCTGCTTCTGGTTCGCGGAGATGCTCCGCTGGACCTTCAGGTGAGCAGGGGACTGAAGGCTGCTGTTGTTCAGGTCACTGCTGGGCCGTGACCTCGGACACAAGCTTCCGCTGGACAACGATTCGCCGCCTTCAAACTATAAGAAGAAGACAGTGCATAAAGATTTAATTTATTTATTTGAGAGAGAGAGGGAGAGAGAGAGACGGTGACCAAGAGAGAGCACGAGCGGGAGTGGGAGTGGCAGAGGGAGAAGGAGAAGCAGTCTCCTCACTGAGCAGGGAGCACAACACAGGGCTCGATCGCAGGACCCTGGGGTCAGGACCTGAGCCAAAGGCAGACGCTTAACTGACTGAGTCACCCAGGTGCCCCTGCACAAAGATTTTAAAATAAAAATGTTTATGCAAACAATATGCACTCTTGATTGATGTTCAAATCTATTCCAAGCCATACAAAGCAAAATCAGAACTGGGGGAAAAAAAAAGTTTGGCTACAGAACTGCAAGCCGGTGACCGGTGGGGAAGGGAACCGGCTCTCTGCTTCCATGAGAGCACGGGCGCTTCTGCAGCCTCATACACATGGCTTTGGGTCCTTGGTTGAGTCACAACTCCAAATAACAGCTACCAATTACTGGTGGCTACTGTGGAGCAGGCGCCCCTGCTAAGTCATGTCAGGACGATGCAGGTTATTAACCGCAACTTCACGGATGGACAAACCTGCAGTTAAGGGAATCAAGGGACATCTCTGGGAGCCAAACTCAGGCATAAGTGGGATTCAAACTTAAAATAAAATCTAAAATTTTAACTCCACACACACGTTTTCTACCATATTTACGGAGCAAAATTTGGTTTATTGGCTCTGATTAAGAAAGTGCATCTATTCAGAGAAGCACAGTAAATCGGGGGTTGACACATCATCCCTCTCCTCGTAACACAGAAGATGTTTGTTGTTGGCAAACTTCTCACTGAATCACGGGCATCCCGATGGAAAAATCTAAATTCGTATGTAAAGATACTAATGGCAAATAGCAAAGTACTATTGATGATGAAATTGGGAATAGATAACCAGGAGCACACAGTAATGTGCCAGGAACTGTTTGTTCTAAGCACTGTGGAAATATTGATTCATTTAACCCTCTCGATGAGCCTCAGAGCTAAGTACTATTCATTGTCCTCATTTCATGCACCAGGGATCTGAAGCACAGAGAAATTACGTTGGGCAGTCAGTGAGCAGCTGTGCTGGGGTGGGGGCGGGGGGATTCAAACCCAGGGAACCGGGCTCCAAAGTTCAGGCTCTTCCTACTTAGAGTAGCCTCATTAGTTTATACTCATACAATTCAAACTTCACGGGTGGGTTGTATACTTGTGATGCCAGTGCTTCCTTTATATTTAAACTAATAGGAAAATTACAGATCTTAGGAGTGAAATCTAAAAGCTAAGTAGAAACAGGTCAAAGGCTTCAGAAATAACGATTTGTATTATTTCCCACTTCTTAAAATTCTCTTGATTGGCTCCTTTGATACCACTTCTCCAACCATCAGTGCCTCCACCGAACCCCTCTGGAATGACAGGACCCACTGCGTAGGCCCGAGAGGGTGAGAGGAGTTAACCAGAGGGAAGTCCTCAGAACAGCGGCTGGCGCGCTAATGGTGTGCTCCTCTGACCACAGCTCCCAAGCCTGTTAATGCTGCTCGAGTCCCTCCCTCCAAGCCTGATCCGTGTATCCAAACGTCTCCTGGATAACTCCATCCAACAGGAAACCTCAAGTTCAATCATCCCAAATAGAATGAAATTCCCCCCCTTCCCCGGGAAATCCACTCTTTTCATATCCTGGCAAATACATCTGACAAAATGAGTCACCTATGCTGGAAACCTGAGGGTCTCTCACATCCTCCCTTCCAAGGGTTACTGCGTCCTGTTAAATCCAGCTGCGTGGGGGCCTGTCCTCCTCCATGTCCCAGAGTCCCCGCGCCTGCCGCCGGCCAGGGCCGCCGCCCCCTGTACACACTGCTGATTGCGTATCCCCCCTCCAGACCCAGGGCTCCAGACTTTCTCATCCTCCTGGTCCCAGGACACAGCACGGTGTCCAGGACAGAAGAGATCCGATAAATGTCAGCGGAATTTCCTACTTCATTAACAGCTACTATCTAATTAAAAATAATTTCAGCCTATTTCTATAAAACACCTTCCACAGATGTCTAATTGTTAACAAACTGTCCATGCGCTCGGCTCTGTTCTTGACTCTCAATTTATACCTTTATATTCGCTGTCCCAAAGGCGTGTTTGCTTTTATGGTTCAACCACCATCTGTACACAGTTACTTCTCGAATCCCCCTCCTTATCAGAGATCTCTCCTCGCCTTGAGAATTTCCAACTGCCAGTACCAAGGCCACCTGGTGTTCTACAAGGCAAAATATCACCAAACAGCCTTTTCCTATTCCCAGCTTTTTAAATCATTTCAGATGTATGTTTTGTCTTAAATGCCGTCCTTCCTCTGCTTCGGTCACTGTGTTTTCTGCACACCCAGAATGAGCACGTTAGCTGTGGCAGGCCTGCTGCTTTTGGGGACACAACTCCGGGGGAACTCATTCTCGAAGACTGGACTGCATGAGCCTCTCGGAGCTAAGTAAGGCACATGGTCTGCTCTTTTAGAGCAGGATCTCCCCTGGTACTTGGAAATGAAACCAGTTCGTAACTTAGCATCTGGAGTTTGAGTTCTAAAAGTAAGAATGTTAGGGTCTTTATATTATTATTATTATTTTTTAAAGATTTTATTTATTCATTTAACAGAGAGAGAACACAAGCAGGCAGAGAGGCAGGCAGAGGCAGAGAGAGGAGCAGGCTCCCTGCAGAGCAAGGAGTCCGATGCGGGACTCGATACCAAGACGCTGGGATCATGACCTGAGCCAAAGGCGGTTGCTCAACCAACTGAGCCACCTAGGCGTCCCAAGTCTTTATATTATTTTTGATACCACACAGAATAAAGGTGTTTTATCTTAGCTGTCACTTGTCTCAAAGAAATAATTAACATTAATCTAAAAAGGTAAAGAACTTACTTCAGGTGGTTTTCTACCTAGAAGAATATAAGTAGCCATAACTTCATCATATTTCTGATTTATTAAGGCGTCATTTATCTCATCTCGTGCAAAACCCATGGTGACCATGATGTCTAGAAATAAAAAAAGAGTAGTTTTTCTGAAAATGGGTTTATTTTTGTAAACAAACCAACAAACATAAGCAAGCTTGCCAACATAAAATACGAAAACTAAATTCTGAACTGTTAAAGTGTAACATAACTCTAAAAGCTTCTGGATCCTTAATATACAGATACCGCATATTTAGATCCCGTACACTGATAATTTTTCACGCAGGAGCTATCCATCATGGGATCCGTACTCAGGGGCGAGTCTGCGTCTCGGCTCCTAACGCATTCCTGAGTCGACTGCCTCTGTCCAACCACACTATCTGTGACCCCAAATCCCTTCTCTCTCTCTTTACCCACTCTCAGCCACGCATGGTGTGGCTTCTCTCATCTCTTTAACAATTTCTGCTTTCTGATCTGAAGGCAGGTTGACCCTTCTTTGGAAGGCGTGAATTCCACAGTGGTTCTGATTGGATTCCAAATACCCTAGAATCGAGAGCTCTCCCTCGCCCGTCTGCTCTCAGGTCAGAGCGGGGCACGGCGGACATGACTCAGTTGAGTCTCTGACAGCTCGGGTGACGGAGAGAGAAATGCAGAGAACAGGGAACAGGTCGGAAGCAGAGCACCCGGCTGGTGTGGGAGGAAAAGCCCTGCAAGACACTGGAAAATCCAGAGGGAGCGCCAAAGTGCTCATCCCTTCAGCTGAAGTGCCTCCACATTTTCCGTTAAGACACATGCAATGTTTTGCTGCTACTTATCAGTCTGATCAGTGCGGATACTTAAACTAGTCATTCCTCCTGTTAGGGATGGCTGAAAGAAAACAACGAGGGTCATCTAGATTATTTTAATTTTTATATCACTGTTGCCAACGACTGAATTAGATTGTAACATAAATGTGGACAAACCTGAAATTTGTAAGGTTCGGTGTATATTGATAGGAAGAAAAGATGACAATGCAAGTATTTTTCACATTAAAATTGTTTCCTATTTATATTTTTAAAACCCCATTTTGGTAAATGCCTGGTCTCTCATAGGTTAGGGCCAGCACATCTCATGGTGTTTAAATACTTACCTATTCTTTTTGTGTCATTGAAATCTGGTTCAGGCTCAGTATATGGCTTTAGCTCTTCTTCCTCGTGACCAACATTCATCCACCGATCTTTCATTATTTGCTAGGAAATAAACTTCACATTATGTTTGGCCAATCAGAACATTCCACCACTCACTTTAGTTCTATTTCAGTAAATGTGAACTTTATTGTTTTGCTCAATGAGAACCATGATGTTTTCTATCTAGTTAGTTTCCAGATTGATTAGCAGGCCAACAAGAGGCGTAGGACTTTGGGACACACATATCTTACAACAACTACAACTATCATCTCATACACTCACCAAATGTAGCCATTCAAATAACTTGCTGCCCATGTTCCTTTAAAAGGAGTATCTTCTCATTTAACCTAAGGACCTATTGATTTCAACCTCTCCTTTGTAGTATTACATTTAGAAGAAACTGTTCCTTTTTCCTGGTCTTTTACCAAATATACAAACACCTGTATTTTAAAATTACCATTTGTTAAGACATTAGGGAAGGAGAGATCATGGGGTGTGAAAGAAGTCAGGGTTAGTCAGTAAAGACAGCTCAGAGAAGATGGAAGGGGAGAATGGCCAAAATGGAAGCCTAGAATCAGGGATGAACAACAATCAGGATGAAGACGGGGACTCGTGTGAATTACGAGTCATATTTAAGTGAAGTTGTGAAACAACAGTCAGTTCCAGGTTGTTAAAAGGCAACCTAGTGGGGGCATCCTATGGAATGGGAAAATATTCACAACCATATACCTGATAAGGGGTTAATAACATTCACTATACGCAGGGAAAATCCTACAACTCAGGAACAACAAAACTGCCTGATTAAAAAAAAGGGCAAAGAACTTGAACAAATATTTCTCCAAAAGAATACATATCAAGGGCCAACAAGCATATGAAAATATGCCAACATCAGTAATCATTGGGGAAATAAAAACCACGATGAGGTATCACACCTCATATCTGTCAGGATGGCTACTACTGAAAAAAATGAAAATAATCAGCACGGGTGAGCACGTGGAGAACCCGGACCCCTTGTGCACTGCTGGGGTGGCTCGAATGGTGTCACTGCTACTGTAAACAGTACGGGGGTTCCTCGAAACATCTAACTATAGACATGACTGAGTAATTCCATCTCTGGGTACATATCCAAAAGACCTGAGACAGGATCTTGAAGGGTATTTGCACACCCACGTTCCTGCAACGTTACGCACAACAGCCGAGATGTGGAACCACCTCAATGTCTGATGGGTGAATGCACAAGGAAAATGTATCTACACGCAATGGCATGTTATTCAGCCTTAAAAGGAATGCAATTCATATGCTATATTGTGGATGAATCTTGTGGCCACAAAAAGACAAGATAATCATTAGATGAGGGTATGTAAAGTAATCAAACTCCTAGAAACGGGCAGTCGAATGGTGTTTGCCAGGGGCTGGGATGGGGAGCAATGGTTCAGTGGTACAGAGTCTCACTCATGCAAAGGGAACAAGTTTCAGAGATCTGCTGTCCAACAATGTGCACAGAGGTCACAATACTGTAATGCACTCGTAAAACTGTAAAGAGTATACATTCCTGTGTGTTTTTTTTTCTATACACACAAAATGGTAACTAGTGAGGAATAATTCTGGGGAAATGATTCTGTATTAATTTAGAAAATTTTTAAATATTTTATTACTATTGAATTCTATCTAGGTTTTCATTCAGGAGCATTTTAGGTGTTGATATATTAGTACTCTTTTTCCAGGTCCTGCAAAGTATATTCTCCATCTCTAAACTTTACTTGCCAATATTCTACTAATCAGAAAAATAAAATTCCATATAGAGAGCCTTCTGAAGCTAACTGTTTGCCCAGATACCCTCCCCTCATTTAATAATATTTAGCTAAAATCATTCACTAGAAGGCAGAACTCCACAGCAGGCAGGCCTCTAAGAACTGGAATCTCTTAGAATACTGCTGTTCTGGAGGGGAGGAATTTTCCAAAAGTTTGGGTCACATGATACATATTTCAATGCAAATTTGTACATAATTCATATATGCTTAAAATTATGCAGACATGTAACTCTTAACAGTTCACCACTAACTTTCTTCCTGCCCCCCTCTTTTTAATGAGATATAAATGAAATATAACTTTGTATTAGTCTAAGATATACGACATAGTAATTTGAAACATAAACATATATATATATAAATCTCATGAATCGATCATCACAGTTAATATCCTTCACTTCAGTTACAATTTTTTTCCTCATGATGAGAACTTTCAAGATCTAATCTCTTTAATAAGTCAGTCAGAGAAAGACAGTTTTCATATGATCTCACTGTTAGGTGGAACTTGAGAAACTAGGCAGAGGATTATAAGAGGAAGAGAGGAAAAAATGAAACAAGATGAAACCAGGAACTAGAAAGGGAGACAAACCGTGAGAGACTCTTAATCTCAGGAAACGAACTGAGGGTTGCTGGAGGGGAGGGGGGTGGGAGGGACGGGGTGGCTGGGGGATGGACAATGGGGAGGGTATGTGCTATGGGGAGCGCTGTGAATTGTGTAAGCCTGATGGATCACCGACCTGCAGCCCTGAAACAAATAATACGTCCTCTGTTAATAATAACAAAATGGATCTACTCTCAGCAACTTTCAGATATAAAATATAGTAAATGAACCACAGTCCCTATGTTGTATGTTACATCCCTGTAACTGACTCATCTCATGACCGGACATTTGTACCTTCAGACCACTTTCACTTATTTCATCCACCCACCATCCCCACCTCTGGCAAACCCCAATCTGTTCTCATTTCTCTAAATTTGTTTTTTGTTTAGATTCCATATATAAGTAAGATCATACAGTTTCTCTCTTTCTCTGACTTATTTCATTTAGCATAATGTCTTCAAGGTCCATCCATGTTGTCTCAAAAGGCAGGATTTCTTTCTTTTTTCCACTTCTGAGAATATACCCAAAGGAAACAAAAATCACTATTTTGAAGAGGTAACCGCACCCCCATGTTCTCTGCAGCAACACTTACAAGGCCCAAGACGCCCGCGCCATCTAAGTGTCCACTGGCAGATGAATGGATAAGAAATACCATATACATTCACGTCAGAAATTTAAGTACCTTATCCAACTCATTTAAATAAAAGTAGACCCATTATAAACATAAGAAAATAATAATGCCGTCACTAAGTCTTTAGTGATTATTCATCAATAAAGAGAGTGTTGAGGAGGGTGCCCGTCGGGATAAAAAACCGGAGCTGCCAACACCAGCTACACGATTTCGCAGCATATTTTGGCCCTTCCCGTCCCTCCTCTCCCCCTTCTCAAAGAGTACGTCTGGCTGAAGAGCGGGGCCCCAGGATCTGCAGAAGTAAAATTCTGCTGTCGGTAGAAGTTCCTAGGTTGGAAGGGGAATACATAAAACTCCTCGAAGCCTACACCGGCCCACATCCGGGCAGCTCCACAGCGCCTGCGACCCCGACCTCCTCGCGCGGATTCCGGCCGTCTCCTCCACGACGCCCACAGGGAGGCACTGCACGGCCGCCTCCGCTCAGGGGGGCGCTCCACCGGCCCAGCTCAGCTGAAGCGACACATGAAAGCCTTTAAACCTGCTTAAAATAAACACAACCAACCCCACCTCTCTCCACACACATGCAGGCGCACACGCACATCCATGTGCTCACACACGTGTGCACACCCCCCCCCCCCCCCCGCCCCGCCAACACGAAGTCTAACTGTCCTTGCATCAACACATTACTTTTTAATGGGAATTCTTTGCATGTTTTTTGATATTACGATGAATGAGGCCGGGCAAAGAAGAAAACGAACATAAGCTAGACATAAAGATTTCCGGTTTTTCAAATGAACTCAAATTAAGCCCCCAGTGATGTTCTCAAGTTTAAGGTGACACTGTTGAAGGGTCCAAAAATAATAACAAACGGGGTGAGAGCTATCAATGGTCAAATCTTCGGTAAGTGGAAGGTCGATTCTGGAAGAGTCAGAGTTCATCACGCACCAAGGAACTGGAAGGGAGGGCCCGAGTGACCAGGGCAGGGGGCACGACGGGTGGGCAGAGGCCCAAGAGCAAACAACGGTGGCCCGTCTGGGGGGCAGCAGCCTGTCTGAGCAGAGTGCTGGTGTGAGATGGGTGGGGAGGCAAGTTAAGGGGAGAAAATTGTAGGAACCGGACCAGGACGGTTTCTTTCAAAGACGTGAGGGGCATCTTTGGGGAGTATGATCCCGATGTCTCTCCGCCAGAGTGCAGAGAGGGCACTGGAGGGGTCACAGCTGGAGGCCCAGAAATCAAGGAAGAGGCTTTAGCGAGAATCTAGGCGAGATGATGCTAGTCTGAATGAAACGAGGTAGTGGCAATGGGAAAAGAGACATTTTCAGTAGTCGGCTGGCAAAAATCAACAAAACTTTGTGACTGGTTAGGAGGGGGTATGAAGAGGTGAGACAATCAGAGAAAGTGAAGCCGGTGCCCAGGTTCCTAGTGTAGATAGCTGAGGAGGGGTTGACACCATTTACTGAGAAAGCCAACTAGGAAAGAGGAGGAGGCTGGATGGGAAGCACGCAGCTGAGTTTTGGAGCAGCTGAGCGTGAGGTGCTACGGGTCACCCAAGTAGACATGTTCTGTAAACTCCAGGGAAGCTCAAGGGAAATCTGGGCTGGGGCTGGACATTCAGGAACGGCCGACACATGACGACAGAAGCTGTGGAGCGGGTGGGACTTCCCAGGAATGCCGAGAAGCCTGGGAATGAGCAGAAGAGGGGCCGTGGCAGAGCCCCGTGGAACACTGGCATGCGAGGGTTAGAAAGAAAAGAAACCCACAAAGTAAATGGAGGTGGAAAATCTGCACAGTGTGACCTGGGACGCAAGGCAAGAGTTTTTGAAAGAGGACACAGTGGCGGCCTGTCAAACAAGGTGGCCACTAAGCCAGTGACCGGCTGTGTTGAGGGGTTGAGGCCAGGCGGCTTCCCTGGGGGTGGCTCCAGCGGAGAAGCAGGGCTGGGAGCCAGAAGGCAGAGCGCGGAGAAACAAGGCACAGGCCAGGAACTGCTGACTCTACGTGAGATGCTTCTTTAAAGTCAGGCCAGTGGATGCGGGGTGGCTTAGTCGGTTAGGCGTCTGCCTTTGGCTCAGGTCAGGACCTCAGGGATCTGGGATTGAGCCTCGCACTGGGCTCCCTGCTCGCCGGGGAGCCTGCTTCTCCCTCTGCCCCTTCCCTTGCTTTTACTGTCTCTCTTTCTCAGATAAATAAATAAAAAAACATTAAAAAAAAAAAAGGTCAGAAAGGGAAGAACAAGAAGGGATACTAGATGAGGACTGTGGGATGAAGGGTGCCTTTGTCTAAAATGGAAGCTATATGTACAAAGGCTGAGAGATAAAGGTGCCAACAGAGAGGAGGTGGGATGGTACAAAAGAGGGAGCTTTTCTGAAGGAGATACTGAGACGGCACATATGTATCTCCCACACCATAGTTAGAGTCCTTGAGGATAAAGACTGTGCCTTGTGCTATCTTTCCCAGCACACATGCTTGTTGTTGCTTTTGAACTAGGCAGTATTTTAAAATAACGCTGCTACAGAAGCCCTGGGTACAGTGAAATGTCGAGAGGGGTTTGGCAATGAAGATGGCTAAGGAAGCTCCTAGAATGTCCGGGAGACAGAGAGCCGTGGGCTGCACTGGGCATGAGGAAATGGAAGAAGGAAAACCTAGAGGTATAATCCGAAGCACCTGATGACAGAATCTGTTCGGGGAACGAGGGAAAGAAAGGCTGGAATCCAAGAGGGTTCTTAGGATTTTAACTCAGGTGCCTGGTAGAATAAATAGGGCATCCATGATTTAAGTTAAGAAATATAGGAGCAATAAGAGATTTGATAGCTGGATGATAAGCAATTAAAAGCAAAATGAAGATAATCCAAATATTCTGATGTTTCTCAATTAAACTGTGATTATCTGGTGTTCATTTCATAACCATTATGTACCCGTCCACATCAAGGAAAACTATGTATATGGATCAAACCCTCAGACAACTTGTCTTTTATTTGGGGAAAAAAGATTTACTCACGAAAACTGAAATAATCTGAACACACAACAGAATTCACTATTCGAAACTGTGCTATTACCAGTATACATTACTGAAGACCAAAGGGGCAACTTGCAGCGTGGGCTGGAGTTTTCAGGAAAGGAATCATAAAGAGGGAGAACATGAAGTGACTCTGGGAATACTAATCGTATCTGGATCAGTGGGAGAGTCAAGGCAGAAGATGTAAGGAGGACATCATGAGGAAGCTCTGACTCAGAACCAACGTAATATGCAATCAAAGAATGGGAGACATAGTGTCTTCAGATGATGAATTTAAACCTGATCTGACAGGCGATGGAGAAATGCTCTCTTTTATTAACAAGGATGATACGCAGCATTTTAGAAATGGCACTGTGAGAAGAACAATCTGAGGAAACGCAGCAGGAGCCTTGAGTCCGCTCACCCTCATGCAAAGTCAGATGCGAGGCAAGGCTGATCCAAGGAAAGTGGGACAATTCCAGCGATAAGGAAAGACAACAGGGCAGCGAGGAAAGAAGGGACACAGTTTTGCTGTTCTCTCTTCTTGCTGTAGTCACCGGGGATCTCCAGGAGTCCATTTGGAAGAATCTGTCTCGCAAAAATAGTTGGATTTCAAAGCAAGATAAAAAATAATCTGAGGAAAATTTTCCTTCAGTAAAGGGAATGGAAGGCAAAGGTGGGGAAGGAAATCTGCTTAAAGGAACATATAGGGACATTCACTCTATAAATTCTAAATGTGAAGGTCTTTTCCAAGACTGAGATACAGAGAGCAACAAAATATGGATGTATGTGAGAGACCTGTGTAGAAGAAGCCTGAGTTGTGTGAACCTCATGCTCATACCAAACTCTTCTGTGGGAACCAGCGTTTGCATTGACACCAAGGCAGAAATGCACCCAGAAACGGAGGTGCTGCACGACGGGGGCGTATTCCCGTCACCCTTGCTGTGTGGTTTCAAGCAGGGTACAAATCACCGGGCCAGCAAACTGCCCCAGACCAGCTGAATAAACTAACCCGTTTTAGATTTCATTTGAGATTATGCACGCTCTTCTTTTTCTAAGTCATCTCTACGCCCAACACGGGCCTTGAACTCACAACCCCGAGATCAAGAGTCACATGCTCCACTGACTGAGCCGGGCAGGTGCCCCTGAGATATCTCAAAACGAGAAACGAGGTCAAACAAGATTCCACACACAGTCTACTCTGGTTAAGGACTAGAAAAATTAAAGAAGACACAGAGGGGATAGCAGCAAAAAATATCTGTTTTTTAAAAATAAAAAACATGCCAATATTCCAGTAAATAAGAAAAAAAATAGTGTATAACATAAAACACAAATCCTTTTTTTTTTAGATCATGTGTGATTCCATCCCTCCCATTATTAGTGCAATGAACAAGCTCTGCCGGCATTCACATGTACTACCAGAAAAAATTTATGCAACTGTTTAATTCTAGAGACAGCAATAGGTCAAGAAAATAGAATGTGAAACTAATTTCATTCATTTTATTTTCATGGGGGATAAATAAGGTACTTAACATAGAAGGCTTTAAGGAAGACTTTAATAAAGTATAGAGTCCTATTAGAGAAGGAACAGGAGGATATTTGAGTTAAATGAGAAGTTTAGTAAGACAATAAATAGCTGCATGATTCTTTAAGTTGAGTTTCAATATTAACAAATTATATAGTGAAGGAAGACTAGCATTTATTCTCATCAGTGAGTCTTGATACTCAAGTTAACACCAAAAAATACATAAAGTTCCATTTTAAACAAATATAAGAATTAACAGAGGAAATATTTCAAATTGAAATGTACAAAGCTGATACAGATCTCTAAGGCTGATGAATCTGACAAGCACTTCAGAGACACAGAGCCTGTATGTAAAGAAACAAAGTTAACCTAGTCATTAAAAATATTAGGCATTATCTCTGATGAAATATAAACACATTACAGCAATTACGACAAACTATATAACTCCCATAAAGGCATCAAATACCAGAAAATATTATATCAAATACTGAATCAACTGTGGAAAACAGATATCTTCAAATGCCTTTGGTCACACAATTTTTAGCAATGAATATAGAAGACCTATCAGGCTGTTTATACCCTTTGATGCACTAATTACACTCTGGAGAATATATCTAAGATATATCTATATCCCAAGGGGGAAAGAAAGTGTATCACATTATTTTTAGTAAAAACAATGGAAACAACTCAAATGTGCAACAAGCAGGGGATGGCTCATAAGCTAAAGAGAACAACATTGCTACTAGCAAGGAAGGAGTTCATGTTTATGATAAAGTAGAAAGCACACACACACACAAAAAGTAGAAAGCACATAACTCAAAACTTTTAAGTTAAAAGAAAAAAAGTGCAACTTGACATGAAACATTACTACTGTACAAAAATTTACATTTATACGCTCAAGACTGGTGTTTTGAAAATAGCTATTTTTTTAGAGCTTAGGGATTTTTTTTTTTTTTTGCTGTACAGCTGCTACTAAAGTTGGTATGAAAAATAAAAGAAGACTAAAATAATTTTTGACATTGCTATTTCAAGGGGAGTTTCTCAAGGTTTGGTGTAAGAAATCTTCCCTTGTTTTTTTTCTAAATGGTGTCAGGTTTCTCTGGAAAGTTATTTCTGGGAACTGTGAAGCAGACCAGCCTTTGTACGGTGATATCTGTAATACCATGATAATATTTCCACTGTAACTCACGGTTCTGTGGCTGGAAAACTTAGTTTTGATAAGCTGGAACAGAAGGTTCCAGGCTATACTCAAATACATCAAGTTGAGATTCATTTTTTTTTTAAAGATTTTATTTATTTATTTGACAGAGAGAGAGAGAGAGAGAGAGAGAGAGAGAGAGAAATCACAAGTAGGCAGAGAGGCAGGCAGAAGAAGAGGGGGAAGCAGGCTCCCTGCTGAGCAGAGAGCCCAATGCAGGGCTCGATCTCAGGACCCTGAGACCACGACCTGAGTCGAAGGCAGAGGCTTTAAGCCACTGAGCCACCCAATCTCAAGTTGAGATTCTGATGATCAAATGTTTTAATATAATAATTTGGCTTTTAAATAACCCAGAATTCGAATACTTTAATCCTTTGCATTTTAATGCTAAGGATGAAAGACTTAAATATGTGGCTACTGTAAATCAATCATCTTTAAGTAACTACACACTTAGACATACAAAGATTTGTAACATTTATAATAATAATTTTTGTATGTTCTTTTTGTTCTTCTCATTAGCTGTGCTGATGTCTCAACTATGGACATTTTATTAAGTGATATTCAGGTAAAGTAGGTTCCTATGATAAAAGGGGTCATAAAGCAGGATTAAGAAAGACTTATGTTGCCATAAAATTTTATTTATTTTTAAAAGTCTTTTTTTTTTTTAATTAAGTGAGCTCTACACCCAACGTGGGGCTTGAACCCACGACTCCAAGATCAAGAGTCGCACACTCCTCCAACTGAGCCAGCCACGTGTCCCTGTTGCCATAAAATTTTAGAATTATTACGAGAGTCAACAATTTTAACTTTTTCACTGTTTCACGTAACTTCCTATGAGTAATGGTCAAAAATAAGTTTAGAGAAGCAGTAACATGACAGAAGGCTTTTCTATTTCACGGGCCTCGCTCTGAAAACATTACTAACATATCCTTTTACCCCCAAAGGGAAAAAAAACCCACAAAAATTATGGGAATGAACTAACTGCATTTAAACAAATAAGTCAGTAAAAATTATCTGATATGTGATTCACTGACATAAAGCACTTAAGATAATTTCCCAATAGAAGTCACCATCCCTTAACTTCCACCAAAACATATTATATCTTTTAGTGGAAAATATCTGTAAAAATAAAATAAAATAAAATAAAATAAAATAAAATAAAATAAAATAAAATAAAATAAATAAAATAAAATAAAATTACAAAGGCCAAATGAATCCGAGAGCTCTGTCCACAGGGATGGCTCACTCCTATGGAGGGAGGCAGCATGGAGTCTGGGCCAGAAAGCCCCATCGCTACACTAAAAATAACAGCTTAAATGGGGTTAATTCTCTGAATTTTCTACCCCATCTGTTAATGTAAATAAATGAAGATAAAAAAAAATGCTAGTGAACAGTATATGCTGGATCTCTGAAGTTATCTTAGTATTGGTTAAAATATTCTTAGAAACAGCTGGATGAAATACGTAGAAAATAAGTTGTTTAACTGTAGTGTCAGAAAGAAAAAAGGTTAGACGTTTTGGTGTGTGAACCTCTGATGTTATTTGGCTACACCGTATGTGGTACATTTAGAATAGAATAGCGTCTATTATAAATAACCGCACATGTGGAATGTAGGTAGGTAACACAACAGTGCCTTAAGAAATGAAATTCCCATTTCCAGTATGTTCTACTTAAATTGTAAATTTTCTGTACTGATATTGAGAGGTTTCTTTAAAATTTTTTAATCAGCTTCCAATTTCAGATATGGTCATGAAATAGTCACTGGATTAGAATTTCCATTATCTTTTTTTTTATCCTCGAAATACCTATACTGCTACATACAAGGTTCCTGCATTGGAACAAGCGATTTCCGACAAAGGCCAGGTTGTCCCCCTTCTCCAACAAAAAGCCAATCTTATTTCTATCTTCATGTTGTTTTAATTTAATACTTCATTGCAGGGCAAAGAAGGAATAACCATCTTTAAAGAAACTAACTGTAACAATTTTTTTAAAAGATTTTATTTATTATTTAACAGAGAGAGACAGAGAAAGAGGGAACGCAAGCAGGGGGAGAGAGAGAGGGAGAAGCAGGCTTCCCGCTGAGCAGAGAGCCCAATATGGGGCTCGATTCCAGGACTCTGGGATCATGACCTGAGCTGAAGGCAGACACTTAACGACTGAGCCACTCCGGCGCCCACCTGTGACAACTTTTGAGTAGTGAAAGAATCATGTCACCTTCCCTAGCTCTAAACAAATTACATGACTTGTCAACTTTCCAAACCAAACCAAACCAAACCAAACCAAACCAAAAAAACAACAAGGAGAAAAATGATTTAAAATACTCTTCAGTTCTTAGAATATTTTAATTGTTAAAATTTAAATCTGGAGTATAAAAATTACTTACTTCTAAGCTGCCTCTCTTTATTGGATTCAGCACCAATAATTTCTTCAGAAGATTTTCACAGTCAGTGGACATATAGAAGGGAATACGGTACTTCCCTCGTAAGACTCGCTCCCGTAGTTCCTTAAAAAGGCAAAGGAAGCACTGATAACTGGCTACTGAAATTATCATGCTTGGACATAAAACACCAGTAGCGAACTTCATGGATACCTTCAAATTCTGGCCATCAAAGGGCAAGGAGCCACTGACTAGAGTATAGAGAATGACGCCGAGGCTCCACACATCCACCTCAGGCCCGTCATACTTCTTTCCTTGGAAAAGCTCGGGGGCAGCATAGGGCGGGCTTCCACAAAATGTGTCCAATTTGTTCCCAACTGTAAATTCATTACTAAAACCAAAGTCAGCAATTTTAATATTCATATCAGCATCAAGGAGAAGGTTTTCAGCCTAAGAGGAAAATAATAAAAAGGATAATGTTAAGTGCCTACATAAAACAAAAAATTTATTACAACTATTTAAGGTCTCAACATATATCTCTTGCTTCTCTCTCTCTCTTTTTTTTCAAGAGAGAGAGCAAGCATGCGTGTGCAACCCGGGGTGTAGGGGAGCCCAGCATGGAACCCCGCGGAAGGCTCGATATCACGACCCCGAGATCAGGACTTGAGCCAAAATCAAGAGTTGGAGGCTCAACAGACTGAGCTACCCAGATGCCCCTCTTGCTTCTCATTTTTAAGAATAATATCAAATTTAGAAGCCCAGCATGGTGCTTCGATGCATAAGTGTTCAGAATCACGCTTATATAAGACTAAATTTTAGCACTATAAAAGGGAAGCCCTTGTTTACAGGTGTATCTCCCACTATTTGAGAAAAGTTACTTAAAACACTTTTTCTTACACACATTATTTTATCTGAAATCCAAGTTTAACTTGGACTTTTTTTTGTTTTTTACAGAGAGGGGGAGACAGAGAGAGAGAGAGAGAGATCACAAGCAAGCAGAGAGGCAGGCAGAGAGAGAAGGAGAAGCAGGCTCCCCGCTGAGCAGAGATTCCCGATGCGGGGCTCGACCCCAGGACCCCGAGACCATGACTCGAGCCGAAGGCAGAGGCTTTAACCCACTGAGCCACCCAGGTGCTCCTCCACACATTATTTTAAACCTATTTTTTTTTCTTCATGGTAAGAAACATCCTGGAGGACTGTACCTTAATACGACCTATTTAAAAAAAATGTAAGTTGACATAACACGAACCCTTCTTGGGTTTAAATCAACAAGTTTACTCAAAAGTGCTCTAATAGAGCATTGTTGGTTAATGCCAAGCTCAAGAGTATACTTAAGATAACTGCCAGCCAGGGGTTCTGCGACTACTGAATTCAATCCTTTGTCCTCTCTTACAGAATGCTTCCTCAGCAAAGTTCTGTTCTTTCAGTAAAACAAAACAATACAGTAGTGCCTTCACTAGACCTTGTTTGTTTTAAGTTTCCTTTTGTTGTTCTAAAATTAGATTCTCTTCTGCAGGTATATTTTGGTAGAAAGCAGTGATTTCCACCTATATATAGACATATATATATATATATAATATATATATATTATATATATTTTGAAGAAGATTTCATTTATTTATTTGACAGAGAGAGAGGTCACAAGTAGGCAGAGAGGCAGGCAGAGGGGTGGGGGGAAGCAGGCTTAGAGAGCCTGATGCGGGGCTCCATCCCAGGACCCTGAGATCATGACTTGAGCTGAAGGCAGAGGCTTTAACCCACTGAGCCACCCAGGCGCCCCCACCCATATATTTTCAGATGCTGGTTTTCCAAAATCCTAAATCAGAAGCATTAAAAAAAGTTTTAAACATGCAACATGCCCTTTGTAAATACAAGCAATTCAATAAAGGCTTTTCTTTTTTGTACATTTTGTTTGGAACTCTTTTATAACAGATGGACTAAGGAAATGATATAGTATTTTGCAGATGTATTTTATGGGGTTACAGAAAGGGGCAGAACCGGAGCTCTCTGCATCGCTGGCGAGCCAGGCACTCTGCCCAGCACTCGGCTCGTCCCTCCCTCCCCCTCCTCTTCCTTTAAGGTGGGCTAGTTTGGGACACCTGTTTTGAAAAACGAAGGTACACCCAACACCGAAAAATACGTGATAGTAACAAGGTGTCATTTATGATATTAATGCTGTAACAGCACATATATTTGGAAGATTTATCTTAAATCCCAACATTCACGGGCTGGGTGATAAAACCAGGTTATTTTGATGTTCCAGTGTAAGGGCCTGGTCACTGTGAATTTCTGAGACCATGTGTGAGCAAGCCAGGCTTTCCTAGTTTCTGGGAAGAGGTCTGGCTGGCTGCCTCGCAAGGGCTGAGCTCAAGGGACGCTGAGGTCCGCTCCAGGAGTGCAGGGGGACCCCCACGCTCCAGAAGGGAGGGAACCTCAGGGTGTTCAACATGATTTCTTTTTTTTTTCCCCAGATTTCTGTTCATATAAGAAATTAGACAATAGGCTGAGCGTCAAACACACAGCCAGGAGGACAGTCCTCTATCTTCTCTTTCTCTGTGGAAGTGATTTCTCCTTAAAATAGAGGAGACTGAGAAACAGAAAATTTTGGAGCAGTAGAAAATCTGCAAGCTCAGAAAAGTGGAACCAAAATACAGAATTTAGACTTCTGACAAGTGTTTAAGACATTTTTTTTTTAAAGTAGGCTCCATGCCCAGTGTGGAGCCCAATAGGGCTTGAACTCACGACCCTGAGATCAAGACCTGAGCTGAGATCAAGAGTTAGATGCTTAGCTGACTGAGCCACCCAGGTACCTCTTAACACAGTATTTTTAAGTATAATGCAAACCAGTGCTAGTAACTGACTGAGGTCATGGGGAGAAAAGTAAAAAAGAAAAATAGACTCCTATGTAAGGAACGATGCAAGTTAACTTTGGAGGAAGAGAGAAAAAGGAAAAAAAGACAAATATTTTAGCGCCAGGACTTTCTACTTTCATAAAAGAAAAAAAAATAAAAGCATACCTATTTGGCCATACCACCTCCTCTTTTTAAAATTTATTTATTTATTGAGGGAGAGAGAGTGAGACAGAGTGTGCAAGCAGGAGAAGGGGCAGAGGGAGAGGAACAATCGTCAAGCAGACTACCCGCTGAGCAGGAAGCCCCATGTGGGGATGGATGTCACGACCCCAAGATCATGACCTGAGCCAAAATCAAGAGTTGGACACTTAACCAGCTGAGCCAACCAGGTGCTCCTATTTAATATTTTTAAATAAAAATGGTATATACACTTAAGGTGTACAATAATACAATGATTTTATATACACAGTGAAATGATTACAACAGTCAAGCTAATTAACATATCACCTCCTCACTTAGTTATCATTTTTGTGTGTGTGATAAGAGCACATTCATATAGATAAATCTACTCTCTTAAGCAAATTTCCCAGTATTCAATGCAGTATTATTAGCTTTTTGAATATGACACTAAAAGCTCAGACAGCCAAAGCAAAAATAAATGAGACTTCATTTAAACTCAAAAGCTTCTGCATAGCAAAGCATCAACAAGAAGGCAACCAATGGATTGGGAGAAATATTTGCAAACTCTACATCTAGTAAAGGATTAATATCCAAAATATATACGGAACTCATACAACTTAGTAGCCAAAAAACCCCCCAAACAACACAATTAAAAAATGAGCAAAAGTCTCTAAACAGACATTTTTCCAAAGAAGACATACACATGGTCAACAGGTATATGAAAAGGTGCTCAGCGTCACTGACTATCGGGGAACCGTAATCACAACCACAATCAGATGACACTTGCCACCTATTAGGATGGCTACCATCAAAACTATAAAAGAGAACAAGTTGGCAAAACCAATGGGAACCCAGGCATAGCTGCTGGGAATGTAAATTGGCAGAGCCATTATGGGAAGGACGATGGAAGTTCCTCAGAAAACTAAAAGGAGAACTGCTTCCAGATCTAGCAATCCTTCTTCCGGGTATTTATCCAGAGGAAATGAAAGAGGACCTTAAAGAGATACCTGTGCTCCCATGTTCACTGCCACAGACCTTTCCTGGCTGTCTCAATTTCTTATTCCAAACTATGCTAGTTTATACTCATCGCATGCATTCGATGTTTGCAAAAACATGTAAGAGCTCTAGTGCAGAGAATGGACGCGGGCACCTGCAGCAGACAGGCCTGGCCCTGTGTCCCTACCTTGCTGACTGAACGGGGTCTCAGGCATTTTTAGTTGGGGACAAAGTTGTGCATCATAGGTAATATTAAAACAAGCTTATTAATAGTGAATCAAACCATCTAGCCTTTAACGCTAGATAACTTCTCATTCCTATTTTCTTCATTTTCTCAGTGAAAATATTGCCTTTCGTGATGTCGCTATGAGGATTAAGTAAAAACTCCTTCGTTGGAGTGCTTGGCCCAATTCAGCAACCACAGAGATGGTGCCATTACTGCAACACATCTGTTCGAGATTAAGATTTTTCATTATAAAACCAGTGGCTTACCTTAAGATCACGGTGAACAATGCACTTTTGATGGCAATACTGTACAGCAGACACAATCTAAAATAAATGTTTGGATAAAAGATGCACAATTATTTTCTGGTAAAAATACTGCAATTTCCCCCCACGACAACCTCCAATCGAGATAAATTACCAACTTAGATTTCAAAGTAGTATTTAATAATTTCCCTGTTCCTTCAGTTCTGAAAAAGTTAAAATGAAGGAAAGTTCCGTTTTAAATGTGGACAGTGTAGATAAGCAGCATTTTCTTGTTAAAATATTTTTTTTGTCAGAGTCCATGAAGATTTCTGTGGGCTGTTACATTTCTCTACTGACCTAATCGAGTGTGTGCAGTTGGCAGTTCCTGATCAAATGGTTTACTCCGATGCTGGGATAAGAGCTTTGGAACACATGAACCAGTCTATCTGAGGAACTGTCATCAAATGTGATCATGGCACATTTTTTAAGCAAGGCCAATTTACTAAGAACTTATCAATGGAGTATTTGGCATCGTCCTGTATTTGTTCATATATAAAGAAATGGGAAAATTGTTCAGCCTGAAGATGAAACCCAATTACCAAAAAAAAAAAGGGGGCAGGAATGAAATTTAATCTTAAACTCATTATTAGGTCAGTCAGGCAAAGTATTCTACCCCAACTCGATTTTGTATGCAATTATAATTTTTAACTGTTACATAGAACTCTTCACGGACAATGACTGAATAAGGTGGAAACCAACGGTAAGAGCCAAAGACACAGGTGAGAAATAGCTTATAAAGACTTCTTTCATAGTTGTTTACTACATAAAATAGAGAAATGGAAAGAATCAGTTAGCAATCAAGGTAAGAACTACTTGGTACACGTGGTTACAGCTGATACACAGGAAGACGGCCATTTTAATGCGCAGCAGAACATCCAATCCTGTGGATTCAGTTAAATGGAAACACAATATGAATGCTGAATATTGGTTAGGCATTTACATATGGAGATAGAAGTGAGATTTTTTTAAAAGCCTAAGGATGATGTGAAGTATGACCATGTTGATAAAAATATGGGTTTAAAAAAAAACCTTCAAAGCAGAAGTGAGATCGATAGCTCAGTACATTATTCTCACGTATATTAAAATGGCTCAGACAGAAACATGAATTCAAAACAAAATCAACACACAATGAGTAATATGTAATTCAGTTAAGTTCATTTTGATTCCAGAGTCAGTTTATTGAGTACCTGCTATGTGCAAGAAAATGTGCTGAGGGCTAGGGGGACACAAAACGAACACTACGCGGACCCTGCCCTTAGGAGCCCAAAGTCTGATCGGGAGAAAACATGTACAGAACATGTATACAAGCAACCACAGTACAAGGCAGATCATAGAAGCAGAAGGACAAAGAAGTGAGGGGAATCGCATCAAATAAAGAACAATTTCAGTTAGAAATGCTGTCTGGAGTACGGGATATTTGATCTAAGCCATCCTGAACAACAGTAGCATTTCAAGATGTGGCAATCTGGTGATGGGGAGGGAGGATTAAGGTGGTGAGATACACTGAGGTTGAGGCAACACAATGTATCTGAAAAGTAGGTGGGAAAATGGTTAATAGTGGGAGTAAACGTTGACAGGTTGGTAAAAGTCTCTGAATTCCAAACTAAGCTGGTACTACAGAACCACTAGATGTTTTTAAGTAGAGCAATTGTGAATGATAACGATCAATTTGAAGTGTAAATCCCCCCAAACAGCAGAATCTTATAATAAATATTTGTAAGTATTAGTCTTCTTAAGCAATATGCTTTAAAATCTAATATCCAATTTCCATTAAAACACATTTATTTGCCAAGAGATATACACACCTACATGTAAATATTAATACATCTTAATGAATGCCCTACAAGGCTATTTTTAGTAATACTGGTTTTCAAGTCACTTTGTCTTGGTAACAGTGAAGAAGGCATGTTAGAGATAGATGCTTTGGTTAACAAACACGTATTTCAACATTAGACAGAATGGTCTCCATGAAAGCAGTTCTATAGGCATTTCTGGAATAAAATTCTCCTGAGTATTAAAACCTTAAGAATGGAAAGATAATTAAGAGAATGCTCTGTATTAAGCATTTCATTTTCCCCAAATTCTATGACCTCTGATTTCTAACAATTAAATGTGGTGGCTTATAATATTACTAAACTTATTTAGCAGGGTACAGTTTCTGCTCTCTATTTGATTCACTGCAAGAATCCCCACGCACAAGCCTAAACTTTACTGCATTATTCTATGGCCAGATCCTCCCATCCCAAAACATTCTGTACCTTATTCCGTAGGATGTAGGAACTTTATGATTGTTCTTTTATGGATCTTGAAAACATGATTTAAAATCAACCCTGCACTGACCCTAAATTCAGACCTGTCAGTGTTTAGCCATGAGGTGCAAATGTTGGGTTGCTTTGCAATTAATTTATAAATGAGTCAGGAATTCCCAAGCTTTAAGTAGTAGCCTTGATATCGGAAGAGTTGAATCAATATTGTAATTTTCTTTCAGGTCCTTAAAACGTCAGGAATGCAGAGGCACTGAACGGTCCATGGCTACTGAAGTGCCCTTGAATTATCTCTGGCTGTATCCAACAGGAGAGTGTATACACTTGTGTATATGTGCATGTGTATACACTTGATATCACAGTACATTCCTAAACTGTTAATATTTTAAAAAATAATTTCATGACACAGAGCAAAAAAATAAGTGTACATTTATCACCTTAACTACATTTATAAAGAAAACTAGGCACCTCAAAAGCAAATTAAAAAGAAACAGAACCCTTTGTCAAATGACCACTGAATTGTGTATCCCTGGTTTTTAAAAAGAGGAGTTACCTTTTTAATTCCAAAGAAAGAATACAGATAGTAAATATATTTAATATTTAATAAATAAAATATTTCCTATTATACGACATTTTAAATAGCATTTGACACTCAACCTCTGCAACATGAAGAGTATTTCAAAAATAAATCACTTTATTTTTCAAAAGAGCCAATTTGTAATTATTTGGATCTTTATGAAAACGTCCATGGTCAGCCATCGGGAAAGATGGGCAAGTTTACTATAATAGGAGGCATTGTCACTTCTCTAATTCCAGAGCACCCGACACAGTTTTCTCCACATGGTATGGTTTCAGCAAATAAATACAGCCAGATGACTAAAGAAAACTATAGTAGTAGCAGATTCCAGCGGAAATATTAACATCAAGTGTATGTATATTTCATGCTGGCTGGCTACCGGCTGCTACTGCGGGACTGATACTGAGAGCACAACGGTATTGAAGATGATGACCAGGGCCTTACTCAAGGTGGGCCTCCATCCCGGGACCGGAGAGGACAGAACAGTAAGTGCCTGAACCCCACTCAGGGTTCGACATTCCATCCTCCTTACTGGTTGTCTTTAGATTTCAGATATTTCAGGATGAAGTTTCTAGGAATCTATCCTGAATCAAAGGGGTATTTCTATCTTTTGGTACAAAGCATCTCGATCAATTTGGAGAATACTATGTCAAAAAAAGGTGAAACAGGGTTTTTTTCCCTTTCCTCTGGAACTTTCAACGTTTTCTAATTGTTTATATGTTAACATATATATAACATCTCTTAGAGGAAGATCCTATATCCATATTCAGTGTTTCCCAAACTGATCACAGGACCCCTTTAACTGGAGAATCAGTATCCGCATTTACAGAAGTACTGAGCTGTTTTTGTTTTTTTTTTAAGATTTTATTTATTTATTTATTTATTTATTTATTTATTTATTTATTTGACAGAGAAAGAGAGACACATTGAGAGTGGGAACAAAAGCAGGGGCAGTGAGAGAGGGAAAAGCAGGCTTCCCGCCCAGCAGAGAGCCCGATGCAGGGCTCGATCCCCGATCCCCCTGGGCCCAGGGATCGCGACTTGTGCTGAAGGCAGCCGCTTAATGACTGAGCTACCCAGGCGCCCCAGTACTGAGCTATTTTTAAATGAAATATTTTAAATTCACTAAGGTAAAGTTTGGGCTACAGCAAGTTGCCTGCTGAAATTTTACTTCAATAAATTTTATGAACAATTTACAATTCATTATTTATCATTTCTATGGTAACTTATAAAGTATGTTAATCGCTTCATTCCTAAAAATTAGAAGTAAAATCCTAGATGAACTTAAATTACTTTTTATGTTATAACTTCTATAACAAGTCATGTTCAATTTGAACCGGAAATATACGATCTTGCCATATTCTTCTACTCTATCTGTAAGGTTTCTTGCCTACTTGACTAAATAAAACTATTTCATGATACAGAGCAAAAAAAATAAGTGTACATTTATCACCTTAATTACATTTATAAAGAAAACTAGGCACCTCAAAAGCAAATTAAAAATAAATAGAACCCTTTGTCATATGACCACTGAATCGTGTACGTCTGTATCCCTGGTTTTTAAAAAGATGAGTTACCTTTTTAATTCCGAAGAAAGAATTAGATTTAAAGAAACAGTCTTTAAATCTAAGAGGTATGAGTTCTAATACCAAGACATCTTCAATGACAAAGGAAAATACAGTAATGTCTTTAAGCACTACGCATACATACTGAATACGTAAAGCTAATAATACTTAATCCTTTACCCAATAATTATTATCGAGTATTTCTTTTGTTTCTTCATCTAGTCCGTATTTCCAAAACTATCAACGAATTAATGACACTCACCTATAAACATTTCACTATTTATGATCATCTAAAAATAACCATATGCAACTATCTTAAATTTAAATTCAGGAAGAACAAATTTTCTTTTTCAGTTTCCCGTTCTTAAAAAGTATAAGCAAGCAGGAATTTTTCTTTTTAAAATACCATGTACTCTGAAGTCCAATTTGTGATACTATCCATTGTATATCACTAAAAACATTAGCAAAACAAAGTTAAAAACTACTTTCCATACCTGCCTAAATTTTGCACGGGCCTCTTTTTCTTTCATTCTTCCATGGGCAACTAAGTAATCAAATACTTCACCTGAATCAGAAAGGTAAAGCAGGCAGTAAAATATACATAGATTTTTTTCAGTTAACAATATAAGCAATGTCAAGTTTTTGTTTTGTTTTTAGAGAAGCTTCTGGCCCACAATTTTCTGCTAGTTTTACGTAAATCACAAACTACTACATGAAGAGAAAAAAGGGAAAAACTACACATAGAATTGTGTATCTGTAGCAGCATATGATTTTAGCAAAACTCTTTTAAAAAAATAAGTCATAAAAACAAAACCGAGAAAACTTGCTTTCTGATTTCAAGTATTACACAAAAATACAGTCAACTCTTTATTATCCATTCTAATAAAGGGAAGCCACAGAACAAGCAATCGAAAATTCCATTTGGCTTTGTATTTGGAATCTACATGTCAGATAAAGTAACAAAAGCCATATTACGTTGGATCTCTCTTTTAAATTCTACATGTCATGGAGTCTTGATCAAATTTCTTCTCACTACTTCCATTCACATTGATTTCAGCCACTTCCTTCCTATAGTCGCACTATGCTATTTTCATAATACTCATTTCATCTATTTTGGCACGTAAGTACTTATACAGAATCAAACCATCCTGTGTGCATCTCCCATTACTCCAAATAAACTTCAGTTATCATATCTGCCCTATATCCCCATGACAGAACACAAAGTGGATAGACAATACATACTTGCTAAAATAATTTAAAGTAGAAACTACAGAAATTTTCTATTAGATCCATTACTTTACATGTCTGGAAGTTTTTTCATTTTTCTCTAGTCAATACTAGCAAAAAAACCAAATTAACATTTAGTTATAATATTAAAAATAAAATATCTCAGTGTAAGAGAGAAATTTATTTTTTACGTCCTTATAATTTATACCATATAGATATACATGTATATAAAAAACTCACAAAATGGCTTAAAGAGTTCTTATAAATACAGCAAAGTGGTTAAAACCCAGGCTTTAGAATCAGACCAATTTTGATATAAATCCTGGTTTAGCCCCAAGTAGCTACTGGGAGATATCAGGAAGATTTCTTAACTTTATTAAGATCCAATTTCCAACCACTGCCTATCTCACATGACCGTTTTAAGGATTAAATGAAATAATGCATGTGCTTAGCACAGTGACTGGCATATAGTAAGCACTCAATAAATTATATATTTGTGTTTAAGTATACAGAAAATTATATATATATTCAGTATCAATCCTATAAACATGTAAGTAAAACATTAAAAACCAAATATGTAATGATGTACATCAGATGAAACTAATACATCTAGAATGTCAGACAACATATGATATCAAGCATACTTAAATGATTGAATGGGATGATGAAAACAGAAATGAATGGATGCTCTAGTCGACCCATCACAGTAGTTAATTCTATGTATGTGAGTTTAGGCTGGGAAAGATGTATGCAAGAGTTCAGAAATATGGACTGCTCTTACGTTCTGCCAAGAACATCCACACCCGAAGATGTTTACAAGACTTAGTCCTTCACTTATTATATACATTGTTTGTTTATGATTTGCTTCCCCAAAAGAATGTAATCTTCTCTTGAGGGCAGGGACTTTGTCTTTGCTCACCCATGTGTTCTCAGCACCCGGAATAATATCTGGTACACAGAAACATTTAATAAATATTGTTTGCCTGAACAAAAGAAGAAATCAACGAACCATTCCAGAGCCGCCCCAGCACCTACGTTTAACAGGCTCTTTTGGATTAAATGTGGTTCAGAATCATAAAGGAGTTCCCTGCCTACCTAATCCAAAGATCTTTTGCCCTGTTAGTGAACCAGAACCAAATGATCTAAATACTCCTGACAAAGAGGCATCTGTTTGACTCAACCCTTTGTTCATGTCAGAGTCAATCTTAAAACGTCTAGAAATTTCAGAGGAAAAATATATTAAATGTTGATTATAAAAGTTATCTTGCCATGTGCAGATTAAAAAGGCAAGGAAATGATTCTAGATTTGCCACCAAAGAACCATGATGGTTTTGTCAAAGGATCACCGATGGGCAAGACTCAAAGAAAACTTACCACTAGGAGTCAGAATGGAATGAGCGAGCACCTGGTCTGGGCTGAATTCCAGGATACAGCTCTGTAGACTGCACCCCAAGGCCCCTCCTAACTATGCTACTGAAGGAGAGCAGGGATGACCCCATGTGCTCTCTGGTACCTCAGCCATTGCTCCCCTTCATTAGCACCAATAGAGAGTTGACTGTACTTACCATTTACAGTTAAACAGCATACATATTAATATTAACACAGCCTTGTGGTAGACCTTCATAAAAACAGAAGCCTCCACCGATTTTTAGTAATAAGTAATTTCTCATATCAAAGCAGGTCTAGCCCCTTTCTCTAGACTTCAGATCAGTAAAAGGGAAAAAAAGAGTCTAACTGAACTAAAAATATCACCCAGGGTTCCCACGCTGACAAACTGTTATATAAATCTGACTAAAGGATAGAAAAATAAAGAAACAGTTCATTATATGGTATCTGTAGGTTCACTGATTTTATTATAGAACTACATCTTATGCAAATTCACATGGCTGTATTAATATATTTTTTAAATTCCATAATAATAAACCTTGATGACATAGGTTTTCAGGTTAATTCAAAAAACCTACACCAAAATACTTTCAGGTTGAGAAAAGGCTTTGCAAAAAACCAAACCTACTAAAACTTTCAATCTGCATTAGAAACAGAAAAAGCTATTAAAATATATGTAATATTTGTAGTAAATATTTTTAGAAATCTAACAGTATAAAAATACATAGTTTAGATACAATAGACTAGAATAAATCCTCTTTATCCAAGTTACATAAAATCTGAATTACCATAAATATCTATACATTTTTATTAGCTAAAAGGACTCAATACTAAATTCAACCCTTTTTTTCTATTGATTATCAAAAAAGTTAATTAGCCAGGGTGGTTTAAATAATTTCACCTGACTTCCCTCTTTTTTAATTGCTTAACTTCTTAATTCTTCAACTGCTTAAAACCTTCAAGCATTCTTTTTTTAGTTATTAAATGATTTATCTCCAAAAAAATTTAAACATGTTTCTAAGAAAGTCCTATACCTAACACAACAGTGATTTTGAGCGGACGTACCACTCATTTAAAGGAAAGTGCAGAAGATGAAAATGATTTTCTATTATATACCAGTGTTTAAAAATCGCTCCTACTTTTGACACGATGTAGTCAAAGTATATAGTACATTTTACAAACACATCCGTCTTTGTCACCTCAGTCTTCTAACTTATGTACAAATCAATACTTGTTTGAATTGAAGCATTTTACGGATTATCTTGAAAATGCATGTATATTGAGAATCTGCCATATATGAACAATCAGTGAAATAAACATCTAGCCTAGAATATGCTTTTACTATAAACTTTATTAAATACATTGTGAATTTGAGATTTCCGTATAGCCAAGTGCTTTTAATCACAGTATTATTTAGAACAGAGAATCAAAACATTCATTGATAACAATGCAAATTTAAAGTTTAGGGAAATGTCCCTAGGCAGTTTTTAACTGAGCCCAAATCTGACTTTTAAATGTAGGATCAACGGGTCTTGAAAGTAAACACTGAATTTTGCTTAAGATATATCACTTAAAGGCATTTTAATAAAACTATACATTCATTAACAACAGTGAAGACATAAGTGTTACAATGAACCTTCAGTTGTTGATAATTCTGAATGTCTCATCAAAGATAATCTTTCCATCCCTCTCATCCTTACCCCCGCTCGCGTACTCCATGACTAAATAGAGGGTCTTCTCTGTTTCAATAACTTCAAACAATTTTACTGAAAAAAGAAATTAGAGATATAACTCTGTAATTGTTAGCACATATTGGATCTGCTTTAATTTAAGCACAAATTTTCCCTAAGCCAGGCGAAATTTGAGTATTTACTGAAAATTATTAATTATAATTTTAAACTGAAAAATTATCTTAAGTGTTATTACCACTATGGAAGAAAGCTACTTACCACAAAGTGATTTGGAACCAACTGCTGGGTCAAAAGAGTTAGGTTTCTGGGATTAAAAAAATCATTACTTTTTCTAATGAGAATAATATAAAAAGGAAAAACTTAAAATCAGTAGCAAAATTTTAACGAAAGCTTAAAAGGAGACTGTATTATAATGAGCTTATCATAAAATATTAAACAATCGTTGGTAGAAAAACAAAAAAAAATTCCATAATTATGCGGTGTTATAAAAGTTTCTGGTTAAAAAACGGTCCAAGTTATCAGACTTTGGTAGTTGAAATTCTACATCATAAATAGTTACATTAACAACTCTAATAAACATAAGATTTTTAAGTGTGAAAGAAATAAGTGTTAAGAAAATGAGATTAAAAGAAAAATTACTTTTTACTTCTTACAATCCAATGACTTTCTATGTACTCAATATATTTATTTGTAAATGTAGGGAAAAATCAGAACTTATGAGAATAAGTTAACTAAAAGTGAAATAAATTCTACTTTCTTAAAAATTCAAATTAGTGATTTTTGCCTATAAACTGTGGTCAAATCCAAAAGCATATTATGTGGAATTCATTCTTTTTTAAAGATTTTATTTGTTTATTTGACAGAGAGGAAAGAGATCACAAGTAGGCAGAGAGGCAGGCGAGGTTGGGGGAAGCAGTCTCCCCACTGACCAGAGAGCCCGATGCAGGGCTGGATCCCAGGACCCTGAGATCATTAACCTACTGAGCCACCCAGGTGCCCCTCTGGAATTCATTTCTTATAAATACCTCAATGGCATGCAATCTCTATTTAGAACAATTTAGTAAGGAGATACAAAAAATATTCATGTGCATTAACTCCAAGTCATATGTATTATTTTAGTGGAGAGCACAGGACAGCAAGGAGTAGAAAATAGCCATCTGCAGCCTTCAATTAACTTCTTTATAATCTATTTGTACCAAAAACATCACTTTCTCAGATTATCATTCTTTTCATAAAAAGCATCCTTAAAATTCTATCTTTTCAAATAGCTTCAAATTAAAGAATATACTTCATCATTAATTGTATATGTAAATTTCATACCTATATTAGGATGATTCAATATCTTCATTATTCGTACTTCTCGAAACAACTGTTAAAGAAAATAGGTAGACATATTTGTGTTAAAATTATTCACTTGAAGAAATTCATCTTCTTACAAGACACTAGGAGATCCTGGTAATGAGCTAAGAAAGAAACAAGAGATTTGTTCCACAGGTTCAACTCTAACTTTGCTGACACTTGATTTCCAGGACAATTTTAACAAGATGAATTCAGATGGTTGTGTGTGTGTGAATACACCATATACCATAAAACTTATATTTTTATTTGACTACTCTTTACTACTGGGGATAATAGAAAAACACCGTAGAAACGAAACTAAATGATCCTTCACATGGTTTTTATCCAAAACCAACATTCCTTGGGAGCAGGGAGGAGACTCCTGATTCTTTAGTCATCTCTACTGGCTGATCAGACACTTTATGAAAGATTAAATGATATAAACCTACATTAAATAAAAATTGAAAAGGAAACAAAACTATTTTCAGTAGCATTTTTAGGGAAACTTATATAATAGTAGTAAAGGACAATAAAAATATAGTTACCACTTCATAGAAAACCAAAGCATACTGAAAATCAGTCACTTTTTGAAACACAAATGTTAAAAATTCTATTCCTTTTATTTTACAATATAGGGCCCATTTTTTAAGTCTGACCTGGCCTTTTTTCCCCCCTTCTTCGTTGTCTTTGAGAACATGTTAAGTTCAAAATCAAGCACCTCGTTCAAGAAAATAGAATAACTGATGATATTCCAAAAAGTCTGTATTATGACATATGTCTTATCAGAATAAATCTAAAGCTGATGCTTTCAGAGGTGACATTTCTCCAAGGAAGATAGACAAATGGCCAGGAAGAACATGAAAAGTAGCCAGGGCCTGGAGTGACAGAGGCATAGAGGTTTATTGTTTAACGGGCACAGAGCTTTCAGTTTTGGAAGATGAAGAAAGTTCTGGAGTTGGACAATGGCGATGACTGCACAATAATGTGAATGTACTCGACACCACTGAACTTACTTTTAAAAATGGTTAAAATGATAAACCTTATGTATATTTTAACAAAAGTTAAGAAAGATAAATATAATGTGGTGATATGCCTCAAAAGCTTTCACACCAGTGGAAAAACCTACTTAAGTTTTATAGACCACAGAAATCTTGTTCCAGCGATCCTTGATAATTGGCATACCTAAACGCAGGCAGTACGTAAGTCTCTTTCTTTATGTGTATGTGCACATACATAATTCGTATAAATAAACTGTAATGAAATCTATGGTCCTGTAACTTTAACAACTAAAAACTGTACATCAATAAACAGAATATGAAAGCAAGTTTACTCATGTTCGCAAACATCATGAAGACCTCCAAAATTCATCTCACATCTGTCAACTCTATCCAGCAACGCTAGATTCCACAGGTCTCTGTACATTCATTCTGCAATCCCTTTTCTATACTCCCACCTTCCAGTCCATTATCCACATAGCACTATACTATTTCAGATCCACTGGTGGTTTCCCAGTGCCATTAGCACAAGATCCATAATCTTCGACATGGGCTACCAGGCCTTGAAAATCAAGATCTTGCTTACCTTGCTATGCTTATCTCATGACACTCTAGGTAACATGTAGATAGATGTCTCCTAGATGGACTTCACTCAAGCCAACCAGCATCTTTCTCAGTTGAACTTGCTAAGATCCCTCTCTACTCAGGGCCTTTGCACAAACTGCTCCCTCTCTGCCTAGAATGAATGTTCTTCATTTACGTTTTGAATTATGAAATATTTCAAATTTGTTAAAAAGTACAGAAATAAATATAGCAACTACCTTTCTACCACCAAGAATAAATAAACAACTTATGCTAATATTCTGCCATATTTTCATAAGATTTTATTATTTAAAAAAATTTATTTTTAACATTTACAATTTTACGTTTAAGATTTTATTCATTTATTATATATATAGAGAGAGAGAGAGAGAGAGAGAGAGCGCGCACATGCAAGTAGGGGGAGGAATAGAGGGAGAGGGAGAAGGAGGAGGAAAGAATTTCAGGCAGACTCTGCACCGAGTGCAGAGCCTGGTGCGGGGCTTAGTCTCACAACCCTGAGATCATAACCTGAGCCAATATCAAGAGTCGGATGACCAACCGACTGAGCCACCCAGGTGCCCCATGAATATTTAATTAATAATTTATTTAATGAAATATTGTTAAGACATTAATCATTATAGTCATAACTAGAGACTCATCCCTACCTCTTTTTCCTCCTTCCCACCCTAGATATAACCACTGCCCTAAGGCTGGTATATAACAAGCTACATACTTTTATAATTTTCTATGTGTGTATATATAAATAGCAATATTACTTATATAAATGGCAATACTACTTTTTTGTGTTTCAAACTTTATATAAATGGAGTCATATTGAAACTGTTTCCCTAAACTTATTTTTTCTCCAACATAATGTTTCTTTGTTCCATCTCTGTTGTGTATAGATCTGGTCCATTTACTTTAATTGCTGTGTTCCATTACAAGAAGAAACCAGTTTATACACTGTTCTACTGAGGATGCTTACCTTATTTATATATTTTCACTATTGTAATTAGTGTTATAATGAATATTCTTGACACGTTTCCCTAAATACCCAGAAGCTTAATTTTTTGATAGTGGTGTATATACACATTCAACTCTGTTAGGTCTTTGCCTAATTTGCCCTCCATCCTCATTCTGTACTTGAAGGCCTAGAACTCAAGAAATATTGAGTGCCTATGCTGCTTGGTCTTTTCTATCTTGAGGCCCCCTAGCCCTAATGACCCCTTTGAGCTATAAGTCTCTGTTACTGGTGGTTTTTGCTGACTGGAGCTTCTGAAAAAGGGAAACAATCTCTACTTAGAGGGGGTCCCATAGGGTTTTGGACTCATTCCCTCCCTAAGATGGCTAATGGGTTTTAAAAAGCAGCTATTAGTTTGCCACCAGGCTCTTGTCAAGAATGAACACCTGTCTCAGAGAGGTATTCACTGACCAAACTGCCTTATTCAGGTCCACGGACTAGGAGGGGTGAGGAACATAGCATTAGGAGTGTGTGGTGTGTGTGTGTGTGTACGTATATCGATATTACACCTAAAATATACGTATTCATTTTTAGGGTAGTTTTATGTTCACAACAAAACTGAGCAGAAAGTATAGAGTTAGGCTGCCCCTCCCATCCCCATACGTGCACAACTTACCCAACCATCAACAACCCACACCACAGTGGTACATTTCTTACCATTAGTGTCTCTATATTGATACATTATCACTCAAAGTCCATAATTTACATTAGGGTTCATTCTTGGTGCTATCAATTCTGTGGGTTTTGACAAATGTGTAATAAAGACATGTATCCACCATTACAGCATCACATGGAATAGTTTCACTATTATCCCCCGTGCTTCATCTATTTATCCTTCCCTCTCCATAAATCCCTGGCAACTACTACTCTTTTTACTTTCTCCACAGTTTTGCCTCTTGAGAAGATCCTATAGTTGGAATCATAGTATGTGGCCTCTCCAGATTGACCTTTTTCATTTAGTAATATACACTTAAGGTTCTACCATGTCTTTTCAGGACTTGATAGAGTATTTCTTGTTAGCTCTGAATAACATTCATTATATCAGTGTACCAGTTTATCCATTAACCTACTGAAGGAAATCCTGATTACTTACAAGTTTTGACAATTGTGAATAAAGCTGCTATGAACTGTTTGTAGGTTTTTGTGTGGATGTAAGTTTTCAACTCATTTGGGTAAATACCAAGGAGGATGAATGCTGGATTATATAGTAAGCATGTTTTTTTTTTTTTTTTTTTTTGGCATGTTTGGTTTTTTAAGAAACTACCAAACTGTCTTCCAAAGCAGGCATACCATTTTGTATCCCCACCAGCAATGGGAGTCCTTGTTGCTCCACCTCCTTAGTAGTGTTTGGTGTTGTCAGTGTTTTGGATTTTCACATTCTAATAGGTGTGTAGTGGTATTTCATTGTTGTTTCGATCGTAATTCCTAATAACAGATGGCGCTGACCACCTGTCAAATAGGCTTATTTGCCATGTATAGATTTTCTTTGATGACATGTCTGTTCAGATCATTTGACCAGTTTTTAATCGGTTGTTTGCTTTCCTGAGTCTTTTCAAGCCAATTTTTGAGCCCGTTCCAAACTCTGACAATACCAGAAGCATGCTCATAGTAGCAACCATGGATTGTTCATCAAATACCTTGTCGATTCTACTCTGCAACATCAGAGAATGGCTCATTCGCATGAGTAGCCCTGGAGGCCCTAGGCAGAGGGAGCCAGAAGTCACATCCCCTCACTTTGCCCTTGTGGGTCTCAGGGAGGTAAAAGGCCTTGGTCTGAGTGCGGTGGCCTCAGGTCAACAGAGTGAAGGGTACCCAGGGGGTCCTGGAATCCAGGTAACTGTCTCCCCTTGCCAGGACCTTGGAGGACTGACAGCAGGAGTGGAGCTCTGTGGGACCTCCTGTGTTCTGGGTGTGCAGTCCCCTCCAAACACACTCAGGGTATTTATCTTAGCTTCTGACCCCACCGAGGCTTCCTCTGCTTATTTGATGAACCCTCCTCCAAATAAGACCCTCACCTCCCTGAGAAAGAGGAAATAGGGAGCCTAGCATCAAATAGGGAGCCTAGCCTAGCATCATGACCTTTGCCCAGGGACTCCCGTGGCTGATAGCAGGGGCAACACTCTGTGGGTTAGATTTTCAGAAAACTTATACTTCTGCTTTCACCCTTTTTTATAAAATTCACATGTAACTATAAAATCACAATTCACAAATCTGATGATCTTGGGTTTTACTGTAAACAAAGAGTTCCCTTCCCCCCAGAAAAACAAGTCAAATACTATGCCCAGCCTCTTATTTTTCTCATGGCTTTCACGAAGTCATTTTACAAGCACTGAGTAATAAATCAACCACCTAAACATTAAAAAAATATTTTATAAGGAAAAAGTTATTTGTAACTAAGGTATAAATATATCTTTTTAGATAATGAACTTTATTTTTTTTAAATACTGATTTTTTTCCCCTCTGAACTGCCACTCCACACCTGGAGAATGTATTGTACAGAATAAACACAAACCGTTCTTATTTTGGTTTTGCTGTACTCTACAGATTTTAAAGTGGCTAGACCTGTTATTAATAGGAGCAGCATTCCTGTAACTGTCGTTTGCATTCACAGGGTCATAGCTACTGTGTGTTTCTAATAGAAAAGTCCCCGATACCAATCTGGCTCTCCTACACTTACACATAAGTAAATGACCTCTGTTTGCTTCATTTGGTCTTGCTTTCTTATTAAGACTTCCTCTGTGAAGTTGTTGTATTTGACTATAAAATCACGACTCCCAAGCACTGCGGTACAGATGCTTATAAGTGGGCTCTGCTTACTCAACCGTTACACTGCACGCCCTCTGCTACTCTGCCTTCCAGGCGACGCCCGAGCACCCTCCACGCTCACGGTCCGGGGTGCTCCCTGCACCCTCGCGCCCCCGAAGCTGAACAGCACGCTTACCACAGGTTATCTAGGCCCCAAACATACTTGTCAGCTATAGATGTTAACTGTTACCGGGTAATTTAACTCATATATTAGTTTTCTATTGCTGAATAAGAAATTACCACACCCTGGCAACTTGGAACAACACACACGTATCATCTCATGGTTTCTGGGCAGGGCTTCGTTGGGTCCTCCAGCTTCCATCAAAGTGATGTCCTCTCATTTGAGGGCCCCACTGGGGAAGAATCCATTTCCAAGCTAACCCAGGCTGCAGCTCTAGGACTGAGGACTCCGGCTTCTGGCTAGCTCTTGAGTGGAGGCCACCCTGACCTCTTGGAGACAGTTTCCGTGTCCTTGCCAAGCAGGCTTCTCCAACACGGCCGTTCACTTTATCAAGCCAGCGAGGATAATCTCCAGGGCGAGTTGCCGAGCAAGACAGGCCTGCATAACACAACGTAATTGTGGGAATGAAAGCCCATCACCTTTTCCATATTCTATTGGTCAGAAACAAGTCAGAGGTCCTGCTCACATTTAAGGAAAAGGGATTATACAAGGGTGTGAATACAAGAAGCAGGGATCATTGGGGCTTGCCTTAAAGTCTGTCCAATACAACTAAATGTTACATAAACCAATGAATTAAAGTTGGTTGCTTACCAAAATAAGCCAAAGAGAATAATCTGTAAATACCAGATAAGAGCTGCTAAAGAAATTGCTGTCCACTTAGGTGTGGGCAAGATAAATGTCAAAGATGCAAATACAATCTAGCGGTCTGCTCTCAGACCGTTTCTGGGTGTCTTTAAATTCTCCCTTTATTAACTAAAGAAACAAAACAAAACGAAACTGGAAATAGCAGCAAATGTGAGTTTATGGGTGAGACCTGTGCAAGACAAACGAAGCTGAACGCCAATCAACAGACCCAAACTAGGAGTATAGAGGGGAACCTTGGCCTCATGTGAAAAGACTGGCCAGGGGTTACGTACTGTATTCAGTTTAAATGTTAAATGTCCGCCTCATTTTTAATACTTCCTCCCGTTAGCATACTTCTCCAGTTAGCGGCTCCTCCCTGCAGTCGCAGAGGGCTTCCGCCTACTCCCGCACCGGCTCGGGCACCTCCGGAAGGCGGCCCGGCGCGCGCAGCATGGCAAGGCCACCCCGGCTCCAGTTCTAGCTCTTCTTCGTCCTCTTCTGCCTCAAGAAAACACGTCAGCTTGTAAGAGTGGAGACATGACTGCCAAATGGGGAATCTCGAGTTTATTCTCATCAATTTTTATGCAATTATTAGCAAATTTGATAGTTTACTCTTGGAAGCAAACTGGTTGAGACATAGCATACGACAGAACGAAAACACACTGATGTCTCCCAGCAGCTCCGTGTTTGAGAAGCAGTAATCCAACAGAATGGATTAGATGCATATCCTTCAGGCACTCCGTAAATACTGGTTTTTGTTTATTTCATAAGCTAGGTTTTTGAGTGGCAATGAATGCATGAATGCAGTCCCTGACAGGAACCTAGAATTTAGCCATTCTGTTCTACCAAGAACAGAGATGAGCTAGAGACAGAATTAAGATTATCTTCTGAGGGCTCCTGGGTGACTCAGTCGGTTAAGCATCTGCCTTCAGCTCAGGTCATGATCTCAGGGTCGGAGGGACTGAGCCCTGTATCAGGCTCCTTGCTCAGTGGGGAGTCTGCTTCTCCCTCTGCCTCTGCCCCTTCCCCCTGCTCCTGCTCTTTCTTGCTCTCTCTCAAGTAAGTAAATAAAATCCTTAAAAAAATTATCTTCTGAAAATAGGGGCACCTAACAAAAACGTACCTAAATAGGAGGCCACTCTATTGCCCTCTGGAGATGAAGTCAGGGGAACAGTTACAGGAAGGGCCAAAGTTCTCATCAGAAAGTAATTTTTTATTCCAGTGAAAAGAATAATACACAGCCACCTCAAAGACGTCTTCAATATATTGTTCTATCCTTAGTTTCCTCTCCTTCAGTAATTCCTGACAAGGAGTGAAGAAAAAAGCCTAATAATCAGTCAGAGCATGAATGGGCCTGCGTGGGTTGGGCGTGTGCAGGCTGAAAACGACAGGCGGCTGTGGAGAGAGGAAGAGTGGTGGCTGCTGGAAGAAGTGATTAGTGGGTTTTACGGGGCCTACTGACCGAGGACCATGAAATGCCAGTAGCCTGACCCACCAATCACCCTTCTTCCCAAAGAAACACTTCTATGGTCCGCTAGATTCGGGTCATTAACACTACAGATCCAGAGAATTGGGGCCAACTGAACAGCAGCACACAGCTTCAGCAAAGGGTCACAACTCCCCTCACCCCTTCCCTAAACTGCAACGTTCCAGCCAGTTCCAGCTGGCTGCACACAGGAAAGGGATGGGACTAGTTAACATCAGAGCCTCCACATCAGCTGCCCGAGTCAAAGGAAGCAGAGAGAGTGAGAGAGAGAGTGAGAGAGAGAGAGAGAGAGAGAGAGACAGTAGGCCACATACATATACACGCGTGATCTCTTAGCCCAGAGCAGACCTTTACCAGCGAGACTGCCAGTCTTCCCAGTGCTCGCTCTTAGGAAACGTGGAGATGGAGGGGAGAAGGAGAGCTGAAAATTTAGAACATCCTAAGAGGTTTACCTTGAGGTGGACAGTTATTGTTCCAAAAAGCCAATTACTATATGCATCGTATGTCAGGTACAAGCCAGGAAAACAAAGGTTTGCAAATATGTTAAATAGTCCCACACCACTATTTGAGTTTCAGATTCTAATTTTTAGTTCATTTTTTTCTTGCTCATTTTCAAACTGTGACATCATGATGTTTCTAGCATTCTTCAACTTAGCAGGAATACTCAGAATTCACTAACACTCACCAAACTTACTGTTTTAGCTTTCCTATGGGCCGAAATGAAGGCCAGAGTTTGCTGGAGTCTTGCGTTCAATCAGAGAAGGGAGAGCTGCGTGAAGGCCCGTGAAGGCCCGAGGCGGGCTTTCTCTGCGTGGGGGGCAGGGAGGGCCTTCACTGCTTGGCCTTCATCACAGCTATTCTAGTTGCTTGTTCAGAGGCCTGAACTGTCTCCTTCTTGGCTCTTGGCTTTGTTCCAGGTAACTAAAGTGCGTGAACAAGAGAGATAGTTACTTTAAATTCAGTCCTTCTAGTTAGGGCGTAAGGTCGGGGTCAGTCAAGCCCCACTAGTGTTCATCAGTATTTGCCTCATGTATGAGCACTTTGTTTCTCCTCTCAACTGTTCTCTTCCTTCCTACCGCTTCTATTCCTTTTGCTTCTTACTCTTTTTTTGATGATGGGGAAATCTGTTATATTTCGAAGTAGCCACGTGGACATGGCTAAGACAATCCTTGGTTCTATTTACACCCTAAGCACCACAGTCGGGGGCCAGTTAAATGCCCATCACCCTCCTTCCACCAGACCTGGTCACCGTATTGCCCTTGGCTTCATCAAGGTCACAGGACTCTGACACTGCTTCTTTGGTTCTGAGGCAGATGGAGAACGCTGTGGCCACAGGGAACCTGACCAAGGCAGAGTGGTCGGGCTGGTTCCCATGGGGAGAGCTCTTCTAGGCTGTCACGGGGAACTGGGCTCATAGGGGAGGAGGGTGACGTTCAGATCTTCTTGTGACTTTTGACACAGCCTTCTTGGCCTTTCTAATATTTTGTTCTGATCTGGGTTTGGTGAGGGGCAGGAGCCCTTCTTTGCTTTCACTGTAATCTTTATAAAAATCCTATCTGTATCTTTGATAGTCGTTTACCGGTCTATCAATGAGAGGTGTGGCCACTGCTTTACCCTGCAAGTGACATTCAGCTCCTAGAGACTGCTGGGTCCTCGTTTAGACTCTCTTGGAGGTGCCCATCCACTGAAGGATTTTATATGTGATATGCCTATGTTAATAGAACCCTATAGATTACACTTTCAGCTTTTAAATTTTGAGGATCACTTCACTCTTTTTTCAGCCTTCAGACATCTTATGGACACATCATATATTTTATAAAGTTATTGCTAGTAGTATAACAACTTAGACAAAATTCTTAAGTTCTTTCCATGAAATAGTAGTTGCAAAAAAGAGATCTGAATACAAGTAAATGAATACATATTAAATGATTTCTAACTAAAAAACAATAAAAGGGTTGTTCAGTATTGCTTCCCAACCTTGCTAACTTGTAAGTCAACTGTTTGTTGCAACGTTAAGAAAAGGAAATGCTTTTTAAATGACAGGCTGGGCCACTTTCCCAAGTTTCATCTAGACAGATTATAAGATTCTTATTTCTTATAAACTGGTACCAATTTTATATTGCTTGAGTCCTTCCCAAGGCCTTGGACAATTTCAAGCTCAAGCTGGTGCTAAATAAATGTACTGTTTGAGATAGCAAATCAAGTAATTTCAGATACAAGATATTAAACATAAAATAGATCAAATTTGGGGCGCCTGGTGGCTCAGTCGGTTAAGCATCTGCCTTCGGCTCAGGTCACGATCCCAGGGTTCTGGGATCGAGCCCCATGTTGGGCTCCCTGCTCAGCAGGGAGCCTGCTTCTGCCTGCCATTCTCCCTGCTTGTGTTTTCTCTCTCCCTCTCTCTCTCTGTCAAATAAATAAATAAAATCTTTAAAAAATTAATTCTTAAAAAAAATAGATCAAATTTGAAAACAGTTTGAATTAGAAATGATGGAAGTTAAAATGAGATTAACATAATGCATTCATAAGGTTGACAAAAATTAAGAAATCTGATAACATAAGGTACAGGCAAAAATGTAGAGCAGCAGTAAATCTCAGTGTTAGCAGAACTATAAACTGGTATAACCACTCGGAAGAGCAACGTGACAGTATTTAGTAAAGTTGAGGATATGCATGACCTTCAACCTAGTAATTCCACTTAGAGAGATATATCCTAACAAGTCTGCTTGGGGACATATATCCTTTTATACATCTTCACAGAAAAGATATATATAATAATGATCACTGCAGCACTGCTTTTGCAGCAAAAATGGAAAGCTAACTAACAAGGAGAAAAAAGTGAAACACAAAAACACCAGGAACAATCTACATACCCACCAAGAACAAAAAACGAACTGTAGTATGTCTATTAATAAGAAAACAGGTAAACTGTAGCATACTCATGCAGTGGTATGCAATAATAGTAGTGAAAATAAATGCACTGGACTATATATACTAACATGACTAAAACTGTAAGACAATGTTACTTGAAAAGAGCGAGTTACAGAAAGACAAGAGGTTTAAAAATAAATAATATGTAGTATTTTACATATAGAAACACACGTGAAAAAATGTTTTAAATTTGAATGAGAATAAGAAAGATCAAATTCAGAATAGTAGTTACTTCCAGGTAGGAAAATACAGGACTAGAACCCAGAAATAACACCTAAGGCTTCAGTTGTATCTTTAATATTTTATTTCTTAAAAAAAAAAAGAAACGCAACAGTTTAATCTAACAAATGCACATAAGAAAGGAGTTTTTTTTTTTTTTTTAGAATGGGAAAGACATTTTGAAGTCTCCATCCAAAAATTATAAATAGGCCAGTTTACTATGTCAACAAACTGCCCAAATTAGAAAAAAAAAAAAAGAGTATGACTCTTCAACTAACAAAATGACAATATGACTTTTAAAATAGCCAGATGAGGGGCGCCTGGGTGGTGCAGCTGGTTAAGTGGCCGACTCTTGGTTTTGGCTCAGGTCACGTTCTCAGGGTCCTGGGATCGAGCCCCACGGCAGGCTCCACCATTAGTGCTCACACACTCTCTGATAAATAAATCAATCTTAAAAAAGTAAATAAATAAAACAGCCAGATGGTTTAGTCTAAAACTCAAAGGTGCTTTAGATTTCTAGCCAACCCCATTTCCAGAAAAAAAATCCTTCCACGTCTACACTTCAGTAAATCTTACGTAGTTTCTTGAGAATATAGAAATAGACATGCAAAGGCCAAGCAATTAGAATAGAGGTGGTTAAGAGTCAGAGACAGAATACAAACACCAAAAACAAACAAACAAACAAAAGTACTGCCAAGAGTAAAACAAATAAAAACTAAAGCAATTCTTTATGAATAATCCTTGGTTACGGGTGCCTAATTTTAAGGAGGGCAGAGAGATTTCACATTCTTGTGGAGACAGCAAAGGTTTCCCTGCAGAAATGACTCTAAGTTTGAAATGTGAGGAACGAATAAGGATGACTTAAGGAAAGGGGGGTGGTGTGCCTTAGGCCGAGGGTGGGGTGAAGAGCTGCAAAGGCCTGGTGGCTGGAGTGAAGAGGGCGAGTAGGAGCCGATGACAGTTCTGAAACTAGACGATCGGTAGATGGGGTCGGGCAGAGTCTGCGGAGAGCTGGTGCACCAAGAGGCGGAAGAGGAAGGCGAGGCCTTGTACACCTTAATGAATTTGATTTCCAGATGACCAAAAATGGAATGCCATCTAAAAGTTTAAATGAAGGTATTTTGTATTCTTGATGACTTTTTAAACTATGTGTGTGTGTGTGTGTGTGTGTGTGTCTGTGTGTGTGTGTGTGTGTGCGCGCACACACGTACGTTTGCATGGATGAGTGCGGAGGGACGCAAAGTGGATGTAGGAAGACCAGCTGGAAGGATACCGGGCAGTCCACAGGAGAGACAACAGGAGATTTGTCTACAGCGGTCATGATGGGAAAGGATAAAAGCAGACATTCTCAAGAGATAAGTAAGACAAAATCTGCACAACTCAAGGACAGACTAGAGGGTGGGAAAAAGGAAGAGTGAGGAGTCAAGGATTGTTCTGGGCTTCTGGCTTGCACAACTTGAAGACAGTGTCATTCACTGAGAGGGGATGCTAGAAGAGCATCAGGTGGGCGAAGTCCTGAGTAAATGGGGCAGAGTTCAGGAGTTCAGTTTAGGACATGATAAGTCTGGGTTATCTTTGAGAAATTACAAGAAAAATTTAGGGGATATCTTAGTTGACGGTATAAATTTGTGACTCTGCCTACAGTTGAGACAGCCCAGGAAGAGAATACAGAAAGGAAAGAGGACCAAGCTTTGTGGAGTTCTAACATCGAGGTCAACAAAAAAGGCAATGACTCTACATAAAGGAAACATAAAAGGAGGGGCCAAAAAACCAGAAGAAAATATATGGAGAAATACAATCATCTTTCAATAAATTTTTGTTAGATTAAGAATTAATTAATGAACACATGTATCTGGCTCAATGGCACGTAGCTTAAACCATAAGAGAGTTTCCATTTCAAGTTTTTTTTAAATTTTTTACTTCTACTGAATTAAAAAAACCCCAAGTCATGATCATATAGATGGGAGAAAGAATCAGACGATGTGTCAGCAATGTTCAGACTGATTGCTTTACAAAGATATTTCTCCCTGAAGATTATGCACAGCTCTCCGACAGGGTCTAGTCTAGGTTAGGCTAATTCTATCACACTGAAAAGTTGGAAGGCCAGAAGTTTTTCAGTGGAAGGATAATAGTAAGTGGATTCTTAATATACTCTTTGGATATGCTTGCTCTGGAAGGTTATCTTTCGTATTTGGATGTAGCATTTATGTATTAGACATGCCCAATGATAAGTCATTGAGACTTATTCTGTCCAATATCTAAAGAGAGCCAACAAGTTTAGAAAAGTCAAATTTTTGGTCAGTGGACGACTTGAAGCCATTTTGTTGTTGTTGTCCTCAGAAAATCTGGTTCTCTCATCTTCAACATATTTCTAGCTAGACATTAACATTATTGGTATCGCTTTTTAAAGGAATCTTGTTTGAACACCTTTTCCCTTGAAATCCATCATATTTCAGTTTGAAGATACACTTCCCACCAATTCTTCACACTGTACACTAAAGAGACATATTTTAATAGCCATGATTTCATGATAGCCTGTTTTCAATATTTCCTTCAAAGCCAAATCAAGAGCAGAGGTGTGTCGCTAACCACTAATTTCATGGTGAACGAAATACTGAGTGACTGGGCATTAGGTATAATCTTATTTATTTGCAAGGCGGTATCATTCCTTGCAGAATTTCCACCCCCATATACACTCTCTGAAAAAAAGGCCCTCCTGGTGTTTCATCATTACTAATTCGAAGGCAACTTTTGCAGTCCACAACCCAGCTCATAAAATGCTAACGCTTATCACTTAGATTTTCACCAAACCACAAAAGAATTGGTCAAGATTTTTCCTTCAAATGGCCCACACATATGAAAAGAACAATAAAGTGAAATATGCTATAAAGCACGCACAAGTGATAGTAACTGGTATTTCAACATATGCCCAACAGAGATATTTGTTAAGAAACACTGCCAAAGAGCCTCTTCTGTTTTCTCCTTGAAAAAAATATATGTCAATAATTGTATGATTGCTTTTACAAGTTTGGTTTCTTGATTTGGTAACAGAAATTTAACTCTGAATATTGCTTCCAGAATTCTGTCCTCCTCTCTAGCTGTAGTGACCGTGGTAAAAATTATTTTGCAGATGATCTGGAAGACTTAACTAGCTTACCAGAGAGGTTGCTGGGCTTTATCTGAAAACTCACTGAAGTTTAAACGGCTTAGGTCACCAGTTGACAACATTTTACACGACAGATAACATACCAGACGCTAGGAATAAATGGATTAGTCACCTAATACGTCTAATTCTCAGATGCCAGTTATTGAAAAGTGATTGTGCTTTCCCTGCTTGTACAAAACCACTGTCCTACAGAGATTCACAGTCTATGTCGCTGTAATGCTGCAGCCCTCTTTATTACTTAAGGACATAATTCTGAGTTACGACAGTCGTTATCTCCATTCTCATTTCAGGCTTTACTACTCGGCAAATCACTTCAGAACCACTGAGCTGTTTTTGTGAGTTGGGACTATAATGCAACATAGTAAAACAATAGAAAATGCAAATTAATAAACACAACGCAGAAGATCGATAAACTGCACCCCCGTGGCTACGAGCTGAGAAAGGCTAACACAGACTTTGTCATCCATGTATAAACTAATGTGTCCAAGTTTAAAAACTTAGTGGAATTTCTGAGAAAATAATTAATCTTATATTTCGAGCATGTGAAATATCAACAAAATTGCTTCATTGTTTTGCTTTTCTTCCAACATTATTAGGCTGCTTAAAAGATCCCCAGGAATTGCTAGTATAGTTCATAAACCCTAACCCCCAAAACACTAATTAAAATATGAGGCAAGACTCATGGTCCAAAGAGGAAGGGGTGAATATAGCCTCGAAATCAAATAATTTTTAAATGATGAAAACTCACTAAATTGGATCCCACTAATTCAAAATATGTTATACAAATAATATGAGCATATTATGTGAAAAACGTTGAAGCCAAAGTTGCTTAACAATTCCAAAGACCAAACTATTTTTGAGAGCTCTGTGTTTTAGAAGTTTTGAACAGTTGCGGTATCAAATTTAGGTCACTTTGTCTATCACTGATGTTGGCAAAGGAAAGTACTATTTCCTATAAATATGTTACACACAGAAGAGAATATAAAGGATGGGAATCAGCTTAAATTCAGATCAGGTCCAGAATAAGATTTAACCAAATGCTTTTGGAAATGAGATTAAAATGAATTCTTATTTCAGATGTGTGTATTATCATTATCTGCCTTTTAATAAGCACACCTAAGACACAGACAACATATTTTGCTATTTTTTACCTATAGGACTTCACTGTCAATGCTAAGGAAAACAAACAGATCACTTCTCATCCCATTATTTCTTTTTTATATATAAAAAAGACTGGGAGATCCTACCGGCCAAATGTTAAATGTTCTACAATGCATGGGAGCTAACCAAACCTTGTCTGGTGTTTGTTTTCAAAACGCTTAACTGACAGCAAATCTATGAGCATAAATGACAATTATTTCAGAAATGACGACATATACACAGTGTACAGGCTACATTTGGCGAACTCTATCTTTCCTTGGATTTTATTTTCACAGATTAAAGAAAACAAAATTGCCATCATTCTTTTTATACCTATTTGGAAAAGCAACACTTCGGCAGCAAGATTAGCACAATTTACAACAGAAATTACTTGTCATCAAGTACATTTCTTAGTTATTCAGATAAATAAAGCAACATTCAGCTTCACATTTGCGTGTTTCAACAAGTGCAACTGTGGTTCTACAGCTTTCTCTGGGCCCCTTTGGGAAAGACTGAGTGGGGGTCATATTACTGGGCATCCAACACGCAAAAGAGGCCTCAATCACTTAATGTCACTTAAAATCACTCGGTTTACCAGAGTAACTCGAAGATTAATCCAGGAAGAGTGGAGAAGCCAGATGGGGGATGGAAGGGGCCACTCAGCACACTTAAGCACTTTGTGCATTTTTAAAAGATTCCTGGCAGAGAGGTGGCAAATTCTGCCCCACTGTGGCTCCAGCCCAGGAAAAGAGCATCTTTGGGTAATTCATCTGCCCAGAGAGGATGCCTTTTTGTAACTCATACAACTGCATCATAATTAGCTAACAGACTGGTGCTAGACGTTTCTCCCGAAGACATCCATAAGGTATACCATCTCACAGAGGGAAAAAAAAGAATGCAGCCAACATTTCGTTCTCCCTGATCAGAACTATCAGTGCTATGAAAGTTACATTGATTGCTGAGTTTAAAAGGAATCTCAGTAAGTAGTACAAAGATCTTTGAGTAGAAGTAAATAAAATAAACGGAGTTATCTGGCACTGAGCCAGGTGGGAAAGCCTTGATGTCAGAGACCCAAATTTTTAATTTAATGCTAAAATCACGGCAGGTATAGTTAAACACACCATAATAAAAAGTTCTTACATTAAGATCCAACCTGTTTTAGGAACTCAAAGTTATTTGTCACATTTTTATATGTGACCACGATCCTATTACATTCTAATAAAAATCACAATGTATACTAATTCGCCATATACAAACTTAACACATAAGGCGTAAGTGTTAAAATATTTGCTTCATTCTTAATGTACTAAAATGTGTATCTGAGAAACTTTTCCCACATACGTAATGAGCAACCTGAAAGAGCTTTCCTAGGTTTAATCAGGGCAGTCTCCACCCTAACTCCTTTCTTTTCCTCCCCTTGGTGTTTTTTATTTGCACTATTTGAAGAAATGTTCCTATTTTTCACTCTAAGTTAGCTGAGTGTCTAGTTCCTGTGGAAGAAGGAAAAAAAGCAAGTGAAGCAATAAAAAGAAACCGTCTATGGGCAATATTAACTATAAATAGATTTTTAAACAAAACAGAATCCCGAGTGTTTCAAAATACTTGTGACAAAGTTTTATTCTGTTGAATTAAAAGACATAAATTCCTTTCATATGGTGTATGCATTTGAGTTGTAGACACTTCTCAAACAACTACTTGATAAGTATAATTGAAGTATTAAATATAAATACTATGTTTTATACCATGTCTTGTCTTCAGATATTGATGACATGTGGTATTTTACCTAGTAGGAAATTTAGGATAATTGACTTTACAGAATATCATATATTAATAAACCCATATTTTAATTACTTACTATTAAAATAATTAAATACCTTTTGTAGACTGGTAGGATTTAGCTGAGTTTTGTCTATTATTTTCACAGCAACCTGAAAAAGAGAATCATTAAACTATATACTTGAGAATATGTATTTTGATGGATTAAAAACTCACAAAGAAAAAAATCTTTAGTCTCATTCCTAACTAGCTGTAACTTAGTTATACTTGGTGTTCACATCACTGATGTCTTACGAAGTATTCCGTTGACTTATGTCTTTAGCACACCGGATTCTGAGTCAATAAAATGACACCTTTCATATTTCTTCCAAGTCTCCCCTTTAAAGTAAAAATCATTTGTATCTTAATCTTTTACTTATGATCTTAGTAAGTTACAGTTATCAGAAGGGAGGGGCTTATAAGCTTTCGGCAGGTTAAGTATCATGTGAAAAAAATGATTAGAGAAATCAAACACCCAAGTTCACTTATAGCAGCAGACTAATCTGCTGGATTAAGTCTTAAGTCTCCGCCTAATAGAACCTGTGTCTGAACTGCTCCTAGAGCCCGAACAGGCAGAGGACTAAAATGACCCATAAGTGACAATAATACTATGCATAGAGCCAAAGAAAAACTTAGTAAGAACAAATTATGACTGAGATCTTCATAATGTCCTAACTGGATCCAGGAAACATGAAGTAATATTAACTTTTTTAGTCTTTACTATACAAATTGTTAAATATTAGTAACAGTTATTAAATACATAAATTTTTGCTATCTACACACACATAATTTAAAACACATGGGATTTTAGAAACCCAGTTCTCTTATTACCTGAGAAAAACATCTGTTTTTAACCACAAGTGCAATGTGGTCTCTTGAGAGATAAAAATTAGTGGGTGGCTTTATACACATTTATACGGAATTTACCTTAAGCAGTAATTAACGAGAACTTAACCCTGGCCCGGTTCCTAGGGTCAGGGAACAAAGGTAGCCAGAAATGTTTACAGGAACCATATGAAGAGGACAGAAGTCTGAGGAAGGCTCAGCTGAAGTACTCCTGATCGATGAGACGCTACATGCAGGGATGAGTCTTTTCTGAACCTTCAAAGGCCAACTTTTTGTGCCACAACATAGCTGTCTCCGGATGTGCCGTTCACACATATCTCAGCGTTTACCGTATTTCAAATGTCATTTATTCTCCGCATCAGCTACAGGAAAGCCTTGTAACAAGACTTTGGAGAGGTCCAAGTAAATATTAAAAAGCATCATGAAAACTTACCTCTCTACCAGTTAGAACATGTCTTGCCAATTTCACTTTGGCAAAATTTCCCTTCCCTATTGTTTTCTGTAAACGATAATTTCCAATGTGAGGCTGTTCGTCCGCTGCTGACGTAATGGAGTTCCGACACCGAGGGGTGCTCTGCCTGCTGCTTGCTTTGGTGGGCGGGATATGCGGGTCCGTGTGTCCGTCCACGGATGTGTGCTAAGGAAAACGGTACAAGATTTCATTGTTAATGAAATTATATCTTATAAAAGGACAGTTAGGCTACAAATAATTTTCACTAATAATTCAACTTCAATGAAAATACATTGCACTACGTCTATTGATAATTTCTACTTGACTTTTAGCTCGCTTTGCCAGACGGAATGTAACTATTTAAAATGAAATATTCTGCAACTCTTTAGGCATATGTTTTCTTTTTTTTAGAGAGAGTGCGCCTGCCTATGAGTAGGGGGGAGGCGTGAAAGAGAAGAGGAGCAGGAGAGGGGGAGAGAATCCCAAGCAAGCTCCCTGCCTGGTGCGGAGCCCGATGTGGGGCTCGATCTCACAACCCTGAGATCGTGACCTGGGCCAACATCAAGAGGTGGATGCTTAGCCGACTGAGCCACCCAGGCGCCCCTCGGTATATGCTTTTGATTAAAAAATAAATGAGGAGATAGATGGATAGAAGTCATACAGAACATTACTCCTCTAAGGGTTTTATCCCTTCGGGTTGAGATGACAACCCAGTCCAGGATCGAGACATTAAAAGGGCAGAATGTCTTTAATAACAAGACAAACAAGTTCATGAGTACAGCTCTGCTTCTCCACACTGGCCCCGCTCCTTGTCACGTTCACTTTTTAATTTGCTGGCATACAGCTCAGTCAACTGACCAACCAGCTGCCTGCTTCGGGTGCCCTGATCGCTCCCTGCCCAAGCCCCTCGCTCAGCTTCCCGAGCTCGACCCAGAGCCACAGCCCCGCCCGGGCGGGTGACCTAGTGCCACTGCATTCCTCCTCAGCGCTACTCTTGAGGCAAAGGTCTGGCTCTAGCTCACCGACTCGCGCAAGCCCACGACTGTGATGAATCCCGTTCAAGGGCAGGCTCAGAGCCTGAGTCTCGGGACCAGATGCAACTGTTTCACCAGCTCTGAACGCTCCCGCTCTCGTTCCCTTTTGCCTGCGTTCTGACTTACATATGTTTCTAGCAGTTTCAGTGAGAACACAGAGTCACACATAATAAATGTCACCTCTTTCTCCAACTAACTTCTTTAAAATAGCTGAAGATGAGCAGCACAAATTAACAAAAGAAAGAAAGGAGTATTTTTTACTTGCAAAGTAATTAATTCAGCCTCTATTGTCCTGCCTATACAACTACAAGCTTGTCCACAAAAATTTTGATCAGAAAATTTTTTTATTATTTTATTTTTTATTTTTTAAAGATTTTATTTATTAACTTGACAGAGACACAGCGAGAGAGGGAACATAAGCAGGGGGAGGGGGAGAGGGAGAAGCAGCTTTCCCACTGAGCTGATCATGACCTGAGCCCAAGGCAGACGCTTAACGACGGAGCCACCCAGGCGCTCCTTGATCAGAAAATTTCTTAAAGGTAATATTAAAGATGACTCCATTTACCAAGTTCATGCAAAGCATGACTCAAGGTCATTTTTCTCTTTTTTAGTACTTGAGGATTTTTTTTTTTTTAAACAGGAAAATATCAAATTTAATTATGTATGTAAAAGGGCTCCATAAAATCTGAGGCCTCTACTTTCAGATTTTTTTTTTAACTTGCATCAGATTAAAGGGCTGTCGCTGGGTCTTACACACACCAGCGGCCCCCGCCTTGCTGTGAACTAGCGCCCCCTCTTCGGTGCATTTGCACAGCAAACCGCTTTCACGGAGCTCATCACCCCCTCCACTGCACTATCATCACACGCTCACTTCTCTGCCTCCCGACCACGAGCAATTTGAGGACAGCGGTGTTTTCTTTTCATTTTTATACACTCACCACATTGCAGAGCGCCAGACACAGAGGAAAAAAGCTCAATAAATCAATACTTCTCGAAGTGGTGCCCCTGAACCAGCACCATCAGCATCATCTGGAAACTTGTTAGAAATGCAAATTCCCTGGCCCTGTTCCAGGCCCACTGAGTGAGCCGCCCCGGGGGGTGGGCCCAGCAGTCTGGGCTCTAACAAGTCCTCCGGGTGATTCTGATGCAGGCTGAAGTCTGAAAACTACTGCAATAAATAATGTAAGAAGGACGTAAATGTGAAGTTATCCACTGACTCTTAGAGACTTTTCTATCATCTGAGTACAAACAAGAGATGTTAATTATAATCAATTCCTAAGTGTTAACAGGTTGCTGTACTTTTCCCCATAAATAGCACTTCTCTACCTGAACTTGTTCTGCAGCGCATGCGGACCTGTCCATGCCTCAAGATTGAATTTTTTCTCCTCGACAAAGCTTCCCATGTCCTTCCACAAAGCAGAGTTGATTCCCTCTCTCTTCTGTTGCTATTTTTGTATCCAGTACAAATTTCTACTACTGGAACGATCACACCATCTTCTAAGTTTGTGTCACGGTCTGTTTTCACTGTTGGACCTGAAGCTCCATGAGCCCCATAACTTAATATAGTGTTAGGCACAAAGAAGGCACTCAGTACATAAAAGCTAAATTGAAGGAATTCAGGGCCCTTGTACTCCTAATGCCCTGTAGAGAAGAACTTTTGAGGAATGGCTGCCTGCTGTCCAGATCTTTGATGCATATAATACCCACCTCCTAATACTGGTGGCAAGTCACACCCTGACTTTAAGCCGAACTATGACAGACTGCATTAGTGGCCTCAAATTTTCATACCCTTTGCCATGTGACTCTCCAAAGTCCTTCCACTGAGAGTAGGACTTAGTTCCCCGCTCTCTGGGGGTTCAGTCACGTGATTTGCTTTGGCCAAAAGAACTGAGCTGAAAGTGACAGGAGAGCTGGTCCGAAGCTAGTCACCAAGAGACTGCTGCGTTTCAGCTTGCTCTCTTAGACTTCTGCCATCACCCTGAGAAGGACCTGCCCAGGCTGACAGCAGAAGGAAGTTGAGAAACACATAGAGGAGAGCCACTCCTGCCTGAGCCCAGATTAAATCAACTGGCTCCCCAGATGACCCACTGGCTCGTGAGAAATAACATACGCTTGTTAGTTTAAGCCACTGGGTGCTGGGAAGGCCTGTAACACAGCCAATGTCAGCTGGTACACACAGCTTTCACTATTTTTAAATCCAGAGGTAAACATAAGGGAATAATGAACAATTAAGAGATTCTTATCAAACATGTTCAAATTCTAGTAGTCTGCAAACATAAAAAAAGAGGTTTTCATCTATGCTATGCTATATTATCAATTCCCTGAAGAGAAAGTCTTGATCAAATAAGCAACATATGGGTAGAATCTTTGATTTTTTTTGTAACCCTAGCAAGTATGGTGAAAAAGAGGGGTCAGCAAACGTCTGTAAAAAGATGGATAATAAATATTTTTTCAAAAGATTTTATTTATTTATTTGATACAGAGAGAGAGATCACAAGTAGGCAGAGAGGCAGGCAGAGAGAGAGGAGGAAGCAGGCTCCCTGCTGAGCAGAGAGCCCGATGCGGGGCTCGATCCCAGGACCCTGAGATCATGACCTGAGCCGAAGGCAGTGGCTTAACCAATTGAGCCACCCAGGCACCCCGGATAATAAATATTTTAGGCTTTGTAGACTATTAACGGTCTCTGTTGCATTTGTATTTTTCCCCCTAGCTTCTTAAAAATTTAAGATCCTTTCTTAGTTCGGGGCCATATCAAAAATACCAAAAGGCTGGATTTGGACCATTGGATAACACATGACCCCTAGTGTAACATATCAGGATTAAACTGTTTCTGGATGATTTCACTACCAGAATAGGAGATTCTAGGAAAAGCACAAGTATGGTTGTGTCCATACCTGGACAGCAGAGGAGAGGATAGAGGGCTCATCTAAAAATATTATCTTTCTCATCCCACCACCTAAGTTACAAAAGGTAGTATATTCTCCAAACTCCTTTTTAAAAATAAGATCTCAACTTTTGACATTAAGCATGAACATTTTATGAGCCATCCAACTTATTCAGAATGCATTTATGAGTCTTAAAAGTTAAAAGAGAATATTTAGAAAATATATCATATAATTCTGTTTATAAAACACCCACCCAAAAATATTTTCCCCCAAACCCCATCTTTTCTTAGGATTGCCACAGCGCCACTCAGGAGCACACTCTTTCCCTGAAGAAACTCTCTGAAGAATAATTTGGAATAACTGATTTCATTCCTTCTTGATCAACAGCTTAACTCTCAAACAGAAAACCTGGCAAGAATATGAATTCAGCTCACACTGGATTAAACAGTGAGTTTAAGAATTATCTCAGCCCTAAGGCTAGTAGATATAAGAAATTATGTTAGCTTAATTATAGACTATCTACAAGTTTTTGTCCCCATCTTTAGCTGAAAACGCAAGGTTAGATCTTGGCATTTCCTTCTTCACATTGTCCACTCAAGCCAGCAGACCTTGAACTCTGTCATTCCTCCTGCAGCAGTGGCAACAGGACCTTAAAGCCTGCCCGGAGTGCAGCGTATTCAAAGTAATGAAAGGTCATAGTTTCGTTAGTTCTTCCAGGCTGCACCCCTTGGACCCACACTCCAACTCCTGAATAATAAAGGGATTTCCCCAGCCTTCAATACCAACTTAAATGAAATGAGTTTTTCTACTCACTAAGCTATGAATCCTTGGGCAAGCTGTTTAGCCTTTATGTACCCATTTCCTTCTCAGACAAACTGCTAGAAATAATGTCTTTGAGGCAAGGAGGGGGAACCTTACAAGCATCCAGGGAAAAACAACACGATACACACAAAAGAATGACAACTCAAATGGCAGCTCACTTTTCCTTAGAAACAGGAGCGGTCATGTGACAATGCAAGATTTTTCACGTAAAACCCAAACTGAAACCCCAAATTCTTTATCTAGTGAGAATATTCTTCAAAAAAGAAAACAAAGACATTTTTAGATGAACGAGAGCTGAACAAATTTGCTGCCAGAAGACATACACTATATAAAATGCTAAAGACAGTTTTTCTGCCTAAAGGGAAATGACCATAGATGGTAACCTGAATCTACACAAAGGAATAAAGAGCTCTGGAAATAGGAACTATGTGAGTGAGTATAAAAGAGTATGTATTTTTTCATCTCTTACTTTCTTTAAAAGACATATGACTGTTAAAAGCAAAAAGTGTAACACCATACTATGGGGTTTATAATGAAAGCAGATATGAGTATATGTGAAAATACAAGTATAAAGGTCAGGGGAATTAAAATACTCCTACAAAATGCTTATATTTTATCTGAATGGGTCCAATATTAACACTATGGAGATTGTAATAGTATAGGAATGTATTGTGTAATCCCTAGAACAAGCACTGAAAAAATGCATGAAAAAATGCAGAGACATATAGGTAAGAAGTCAACAGAGGAATTTAAAAGGAATACTAAAGGGACGCCTGGGTGGCGCAGTTGGTTGAGCAACTGCCTTTGGCTCGGGTCATGATCCCAGCGTCTTGGGATCGAGTCCCGCATCGGGCTCCTTGCTCCGCAGGGAGCCTGCTCCTCTCTCTGCTTCTGCCTGCCTCTCTGCCTGCTTGTGTTCTCTCTCTGTTAAATGAATAAATAAAATCTTTAAAAGGAATACTAAAAAATACTGATTAACTCAAAAGTAGGCAAGGAAGGAAGAAGAGAGGAACAACACAATAACAACAACAAAGGGATGGGACAAAAACAAAAAAAGCAAATTATAGACTTACCAAGCAGATCAATAATCATATTTAACACAAGATAATTATTTCAATTCTAAAAGATTATCAAATGAATTTTTGAAACAGGCCCAAGTGTATGCTGTCTCCCAAGAGATGCACTGTTAAGTATGAATACACAGATAGACAAAGTAAAATTATGGGGGAAAAATATACTATACTATGCAAACACTCAGAAAAAGAGAGGTAGGGACACTATAATGATAACCGACAAATTAGACTTCAACACAAGGAGCTTTGTACTAATGAAGTAAAAAGAGGGCGCCTGGGTGGCTCAGTTGGTTGAGCGACTGCCTTCGGCTCAGGTCATGATCCCGGAGTCCTGGGATCGAGTCCCGCATCGGGCTCCCAGCTCCACGGGGAGTCTGCTTCTTCCTCTGACCTTCTCCCCTCTCATGCTTGCTCTCTCTCTCTCTCAAATAAATAAATAAATAAAAATCTTTAAAAAGAAACACCACATAATGCTTAAAGGGTAGACATAACAATCCTAAATATAATTGTTCATGTGCTTTGTAACTGAAGTTTCAACAAGCAAAAATGACAAAGAACAAAGTATACAAATCCATGACCATAACTAGAGATTTTGACACGACTTTCTCAAAACACACACACACACACACACACACACACACACACACACACACACTAGGGGAAAAGAGCTCTTCTCAACATCCTTGTTGCTCTATGTATCAAATTACCTCAGAAAACCTGTACACACATACTATTTTAGTTCTCTTTAGAATGACAACTTTGGGTTTTAATCAAAGGAAAATTTATTTATTTATTTTTTATTTTATTTTATTTTATTTTTTTTAAAGATTTTATTTATTCATTTAACAGAGAGAGAACACAAGCAGGCAGAGAGGCAGGCAGAGGCAGAGAGAGGAGCAGGCTCCCGCGGAGCAAGGAGCCCGATGCGGGACTCGATCCCAAGACGCTGGGATCATGACCTGAGCCAAAGGCAGTTGCTTAACCAACTGAGCCACCCAGGCATCCCTCAAAGGAAAATTTAAAGAACAGCCACATCTTGTATGGAAGCATGACTGAAGATACCACTTATAATGAGTAATGCTTATTTTGTGAGGGGCCAGACAATAAATCTGATTTAGTTGCAGAAAAATGCTCTCCACTAGTATGCTTCCTTTATTATGTTATTGTACAGTAATGCCTCCCTCCTTCCCCAATTTTAGTGCTTCAAGGTAAATTTTCATTTTTTAAGTGGCAAAATAGTGAATGGTTTCAGTGAAAATCGTAGCTTTATGAATGACAAAAACTTTTAAATAGCAGAAAAAGAATGTTTATTGAAAATGGAAGGCCTGTGGTTTCTCTTCCTGTGTTCCTACAGCACCCAGGCCATTTCTTTATACAACACTTAATACCTTACAGTGTGATTGTCTTTTTTTTTTTTTTTAAGCTACCTCCTAAACTATGAGTGTCTAAGTGATAAAGCACTGTATCTTTTACATTTCTTCATCATTCAAATAGTGGTTGCTGCATGAATGGACCCACTAAGTAGTGCCTTTTATTGTAAGTACCCCATCTAAACTACAAACAGAAAAAAAACCTATTTTATCTTCTATCTTAAAGCTTATTTCAATGAGATGTCAATAGATTTGATAAGACAGTCATCATTAAAATAAAATGCCTCCAAAACTTTCCGACAGCTACCCTGCCTTGCACGGCGTGAATGCAAAAGGCAGAGCTGCACAACAGGGTATCCCTGCTTGCCCTTAAGGAGTAATTGCATAATTTTTCAAACTTCGATATTATAAGTGATCTTTCAGCTAATTGGTTTTAAGAATCAGAAATGGGTATGATTTTATTTTTTTAAGATTATTTGAGAGCACATGAGCGCACTAGCGGGGCGAGGGGCAGAGTGAGAGAGAGAAGCCGACTCTCTCATGAGATCACGCTCTGAGCTGAATCCAAGAGTCAGAAGCCTAACCGACTGAGCTACCCAGGCGCCCCCAGAAATGGCTATGATCGTAAAACCTTAAAAGGATGATACCAATGAAAAAAAGTGGCCAATACAGTTCATTAACAGAAGCCCAAGGAACCAAAAGACCATCTTCACCAACATCACGCAATGATATATTAGAGAATTATCATTGTAGTCAATTAGGAATATGACCAGAAGGAAAAGTTTATATGAGAAAAACAAAATTTATCACCAAAGTTGAAAAACATGGAGTAGCACTGAGTAATAAGCCCGAAAAAACACAAACAGGATAAGAATATCCCATCAAACATTCACACTCAACATGATCGTAGTGCTAGATAGACCAGCAATGCTTTTTAAGAAGAAAAATATACAAAAGAAAGATTTATTTGTGTCATCATTCCACCACTGGCAAGAATATAAACCTAGAAAATGCAATAAATCAATAAAGCACCTTTTGGAAGTGCTGCTTGAGTTTAACAAAGTTACAACAGAGAGGAAAGAACCTTAATAACGGGCGATGTTCTGCAGGAACTCCTTGGTGTGCCGGAACCCAGCCTTTCACATTCAGCCTAAACATCATGTCCCCGGAAAAGCTGTCCATCACATCAGTTTCCACTCTCCCTTCAGTTAAGCTGGGTTCAATGCCCATTTCCAGGCTTTCTGGTTATTTCTAGCAGTGCACTGCACCAAATTTTAAAATTAATTTTTATTAAAATGATATAGGCACATGGTCCAAGCTGTAAAGGAACTCTAACAGGTTGCTAAAAAAACATCAGTCTCCTGTACCATGCTTCCGGACTCCAAGTCTGCCTCCCAGAATCTTCTTTAGCTTTTCCTTCCAATTTTTGCTTAGATGTTTCTAAACTGCTTTCATTGGTAATCCTCGGTTCATCAGTCCTAGACATTCTCTCAATTTCCGATTAATGGCCAATTAGGATTAAGATCTTTTAGCTCCCCTTCCCCTCCCGTCATCCTCCTAATACAATATAATCAAATTTTCAGTTAGAAAGTATTGTGTTTACATGATTATGACTTGTAAATACGAACTCACTGGGAGCCACATATTATATTATGCTTTCTATTGAATTTCTTTTTTGTCAGCTTTGCAGTGCTATAAATAACACAATTAAATTCACCAAATCTAAGTATACAGTAGGAGTTGTGAGAAACACAACAATTAATATGTAAAACATGGGCTCATGAGAGAAGTTCCTGTGTCCTGCCTGCGCCGTCGATGTCCTCCTCTTAATCTGCTTTTTGATACTATACTTTTTGCCTTTTCTAGACTATTAAGGAAATAGATAATACCATACAGTTTAACCTTTCAAGTACACTATAATTACTGACATATTTGGAGTGTTTTTAAATTTTGTTTTGTGTTTTAAGTGTTTTATTTTTCCTATATACATCAGATTTTATTTTGTTCCTTTATTTTCTCTTGTGTTTATTCTACTGGTGGTTATTTTTAAAATGTTAAGGGTAAAAGTCAAGGTGCAGTGGGCTTGGGGGCCAGTGGGAAATGAAATGGAGGTAGTGAGGGCAGGTAATGTCCCTGACAAGTTTGACCTTGAAGATGCGTCAACAGTGTAACAGCTGGAGAAGAAAGACGGGTGCACTCAACAGAGGTTCTTGTTCATCTGCTTCTTTTAGGACAGGAGAAACTGAGGCGCATTTAAATCCCAAAGGAAGGATCCAGGAGAGACAGAGAGAGAGAGAGAGAGAGAGAGAGAGAGAGAGAAGCTGTTGAAGCAGGAGGGGGGAAAGATAGTGCTCCCGGAAAGTGGAAAGACTCAGAGTACATGGAGAGACTGCTCTTGTGCAGGAAGAAAGACACTTCTTCCCTGTAAGAAGCAGGAAGGAAGAGAAATCATGTAGAAACATGCAAACACTGGGAAATAGGAAGTTGAGGGAGTTCTACTCTGAGGGCTCTTACTTTTTCTGTGTGATTGGAGGTAAACTCATCTGCTAAAAGTGAAGAGAGGCCACACAGGTTTGCAAAGTAGCAAAGATTTGAAATAATCTCTGTAGAAAGAGGACAAAATGAGTTACCCAAAGAAGACCAGTAGTGCTGCTGGGCAGTACTATCTAGACGAGAATGGTGCCCATGAATTTATAGTGGCTCTCTCCGTCCCGTTGTGCCTTGTCTTCAGCGATACTCAAATGCCAACAGACAGGTTACCAAGAAAGCAGATACATGAGTTCATCCTGGTCCAGAGTTTCACAAACAAGTACCAACAGAGAGAAAGTGGCGACGTGATAGTTATTGGTGAGTTACCGAAGTGATGGATCATAAAATCTAAGCTGGACAGTGAAGAAGATGAAGACAAAAAAGAGGTGATGGATAGGGAGAAGGAGAAGCCAATGTACTGAAGGGCTTGATGAGATCAGAAGATCATAAGGCAAGACTAGCTAAGAAGAAAGCTGCTCGGCGGCCAGATACTTGCAGTCAGAAGTATGGGGGACCGGATTAGTGCTAATGCAAGGACAACTGCCAGGTGCAACTAGTATGCAATGTTTTATTAAAAATCACCAAGAATTATTCTGCTTTTGTTCCGATTTATTTATTTTTAAAGATTTTATTTATCTATTTGTTCCGATTAATTTATTTTTAAAGATTTTATTTATCTATTTGTTTGTTTATTTGTCAGAGAGAGAGAGAGAGAAAAAGAGCACAAGCAGGGAGAGCAGCAGGCAGAGCAGGCAGAGGGAGAAGCAGACTCCCTGCTGAGCGAGGAGCCCAACACAGGACTTGATTCCTGGGATCATGACCTGAGCTGAAGGCAGATGCTTACCCAACTGAGCCACCCAGGTATCCTTGTTCTGATTTATTTTTACATGTGCGTCTTCTATTTTTAAAATGTTTTTAAAAATTGCATTAAAATGGGGTGCTACTTTCTGCAATAGCAAAAGACAGAACAAGCACAAATGTCCTTCAGTAGGGGACTGCTTATGTACGTATGGTATGCTCTTTGTAAATGAGCGTGCACTTACGTGTACAAGCATCACAGACTTTGATAAGCATAAGCATAGAATATGTTCAGAAGATTACACAAGTAACACAGTGTAAGTAGTTCTGCTTGGGGGGGGACAACTAGGCGACTGGGAAATGTGGAAACAGGAATAGAGGGAACAATGTCTCTTCCTAATGTAACTTTTTAGTATTTGAACTATACCCACACGTATTAACTATTCAGTATAATGAAACAAGTGATCTCAAACATTTTTAATTTTTATTTATTTATTTATTTTTTAAGAAAGATTTTATTTATTTATTTATTTATTAGGAAAGAGAGAGAGTGAGAGAGAGCATGAGATGGGATAAGGTCAGAATGAGAAGCGGACTCCCCATGGAGCTGGGAGCCCGATGTGGGACTCGATCCCGCGACCCCGGGATCATGACCTGAGCCGAAGGCAGTCGCTTAACCAACTGAGCCACCCAGGAGCCCTAATTTTTATTTTTTTTAAGATTTTATTTATTTATTTGTCAGAAAAAGAGAAAATACAAGCAGGGGGAGTGGCAGGCAGAAGGAGAGGGAGAAGTAGGCTCCCTGCTGAGAAGGAGCCTAATGTGGGACTCGATCCCAGGATCCTGGGATCATGACCTGTGCCAAAGGCAAATCCTTAACCGACTGAGCCACCCAGGCATCCCAAACATTTTATTTAAGAGAATAGGGAAGCAGCATTTAGTGAATGTCCACTATGGGCTACACATTGTGTTAGGCTGGTTGAATAACTTACTGAAATTCAATCTAACAATTAGTTGCATTACTGGGATTCAAACTCAGACGTTTATTACTATAAACATAGATGGAGGTGTGTTTTTAAAAATTAAAATTTGAAGTACAGCTTTGAGGGTAAATAGGATGACAGCATAACTTCATCTGTAGAACCCACCACAATAAAAGCGGAAAAGAAAGAAGTTATAGTATAATTTAATGCAGCCGCACTCCATTCTCCAAACTCCAAACTAAATGAAAAATGGTAAATGACCAGTTTCAGAGGGGTCTTATTAATAACCCCTAAGTAGGAGGAGGAGTAACTAGTACACCAGATGCCTAGGCAGACCACAGAAGAAATGACAGGAAGGCTACTATTTGGTGCCTGAAAAAAGAATCACATGGTAAGATCACCTTAACATTCTCCAACTCAACTTCCTAACTGGTAAAAAGGAGGGTAAATCTCATTCTTAAAAAGACCAAAATCCAAGGAGCATTCCCCTATGGGCAAGATGTAACTCCAAACCCCTTAATACTCAATAAAACTGTTCTAAGAAAAATACACCTTCCCTGAGGTCACCTGTTCCCTTCTGCCCCAGCCTCGCCCCCCTCTCATCCCTTTACCACTCACCACTTCCCTCGAGCTGCTGAAGAACTGAGAAGAGACTGTGAACCTGTGCACACTTATACCTGGCTGTCAGTTCAAGTTTGGTTTCCACTAAACCAAGAGGCACATCAAGGAGAAGCCACCCACACCACTTCTGAGCAAAAAGAAAGTCTAGCTGAAACTCCCCATTCCAAGGGTGAACTATATATACAAGGTTGCAACCCTGTAGCTCTCTGCTTAGGCCTGGAGGCAGAGGGAGGGACCCCCCCTTCTGGAGCTGAGTGCTTACAGAGAACATGTGTCCTCACCAGCTCATCCACAGGGCAGACCCTGCTGATGCCAGAGGCCCATCCATGGCTGCTCAGCGCTGCTGACAGCCAAAAGCAAGACGCCAAGAGGAAGGGATCAAAAGATCTGAGGACGGATCTTAAGGACGCACACAAGGAGAAATCCCACTGGTCTCTTCACTGCGACATGGGCATTTTCCTCTGGCAGAGTCGCCCCTAGAACTTTTGGCCGTGGCCTCCTGCGGCTCCCAATTACACTTGTGTTGTTCCAAACACCCCTCTGCAGTAGCCCCAGACCAGGGGCTCACCAAGTAGCCAAAGCTCACAGAAGAGAGCAAACACAAGCCCTCTTTCCTCTTTCAATGTCTCCTTCTATTCCTCCAGGACACTGAGGACAATCCCGACAAGCTGAGACTGTGGACCAGTTCACCACAGCAGGTATTAAAGTCGTATTCTCCAGACACTACCAACAGGAGTGCCGGTAAAATGACCTCACTGTTGTAGCATCAGCTGAAATCAGTTGTTAGCTGACCAAAGACATTCACAGGTTCTAAGTGATGGTCACTGCTAAGAAACTGATCATCCACACTATGGCTTAAAGGAGCAAGAAATGGAAGAATCTCTGATTGATGTGATTAAAAGATAGTAATTTGGCCCTTGAGTTATACCATTTTCCACACCTAATATTCCATTCTTGATGCAAGAGCTGTTGCAAACGATACCTTACTGAAATATAAAAGCAGAATCGTACACACTTGGGATTTTATATCCTTTTGCCTAAAATAGATAGCTTTGTACTGACCTAAATTAAAATATAAGCAGAATTATCCTACCTCAAAAACAAACAAAAAAGCCCCCCCTCAAAAAAAGCCTCAAACCCCACAATCTTATAAGGAAGAGAATGAGAATAAAGAAGAAAGTATTTTGAGAATTTCCTCTTTGGTATTTGAGTAAACTGTCTTACAGATGAAAAAAAACAGTATTATCGCAGGAATAAGACAAAACCACTACACTTCAACATTACCTTGTTAAGTTTGACTTAACAAATATATTTTTAAAAGATTTTAGTTACTTATTCGATAGAGAGAGCGGGCGTGTGCGAGCACAAGCAGGGGGAGTGGCAGGCAGAGGGAGAAGCAAGCTCCCCGCTGAGCAGGGAGCCCGATGTGAGATTCGATCCCAGGACTCTGGGATCATGATCTGAGCCGAAGGCAGACGCTCAACCAACTGATCCACCCAGGTGCCCTAATTTAACAAATACTGACCAATAACCTTTTAATTGATAAATATTAATTGCTGAAGGAATAAACATAATTATAAGAAATGGCCCTTATATTCAAGGTTAGTGGGACAACTAGTACAACCTGGCTAGGATTCGGGGATCAGTAAGACAGGTATACCGCACCAAGTGCTACCTTTCTGTCAGCTAGAACTGTTTTCCAACATTAAACAGTTATTCTCAGGCTACCCGAGCCGTAATTAGTAAATCTTCTTTTACCCACCTTGTACCATATGGGACCTATTTAGAGAATATATATAGGAAACAATTTGCATATACATCTGGACTTTCGCCTTCCCAGCAATTATCAGTATAACTAAATAATTAATTGTACGTCCCCGGAGGGCAGAGAAAGTGCTGATTTGTCTCACCCCAGGCAAAGCACTGTGTAAGATACCTGGCCTACCACAGGCTCTCGCGTGAAACCAATGAGTGAACGTCCAAAAATATATAGGCCTACGTCTGGGCTCCCTCGATCTGGTCTCTGACACTCCTCCAACTACGCACAATCTTAAATACAGTTAAATACAGTTTCACTCTGAGCCACAAAAGAACTTCTGGACACCCGCCCCCCCAAAATCATGAAACAAAAAACTCTAAGGTATTTGTATTAAATGAAAATCATAGAGAATAGAGAGAAATTAAATCCCGAAGTTATTTAAAAGCCATTTAATGCCATGGTTTCTGCTCAGTCCCTCCCCAAGCTAATGTTTTTTGAGAAGCACATAATCCATTTTACTTGGTAGCCCTTCTCTTTTCTGCTGCTGTGACCTAAGAGAACCGCTGACTGACAATGCAGTGGCCAAAAGGAAGACCACACAATGAAGGAGAGCATTCAGTCTACCCAAGTAGGATTACCAGTGTTCCTTTTTTTTTTTTTTAAGATTTTTATTAAGTAATCTCTACACCCAGTGTGGGGCTTGGACGCTCAACCCCCTGGCCAAGAGTCACGTGCTGGAGCCCGCCAGACACCCTGGATTAACAGTTTTCTAAAGCAAAAAATGGCTGGGTTCAAATAAGACATTTCCATTGAGAGCATGACTTGCTTACTCATTTTGACAGCCTTCAGCACGGTGATACAGAGAGATGGTTCTGGAGTCGGGCTGCCTGGCTTCAATCCTGGGCCCTGCACGTAACAGCTGTGGGACCTTGGACAGGTTGTTGAACCTGGGCGTTCCTGGGTCACCACACACAGAAAAAGATATGATGATAGTACCTCCCTCAAAGAGCTAGTTCAATCGTCACCCAATTGCACAAGGGGCATTCTCTGAACACCGTTTCTTAAAGAGCTTCCTGCGCGTTCTCCACACTTTACTTTCTTCAAATGGCTTGACTATCTAAAATTATGTTGTTGTTTTCTTTTAAGTGCTGTTTTCATATGACTTCCCCTGTAACAGCAGGAATGTGCCCGACTGACGTACCTCTACATCCTTTGTGCCGAGTTAGAAGCAGGGCCCAGAATAAGCAAGGAGGACAGTACGTATTTGTGGAGTACAGGGATGAGTAATACACAACACAGTGAGGTCTTCTGAAAGCATTCAATAAATGTGAGCTGTTATTATCCAGGTGATTAATTCAGGAAAATAATTCATGCTTTTGTGTTATATCTTCTAAGTAATTTTCTTCAAAGCCACCTCCCAGGCTCTGGCTCCCATTCGGTCTTATCTTTTGAAGGGCTTTGCTCCTGCACTTCCCTCTAGCTCACCTGCCTTATTAATTCCTCCCTCTCAAATGGACCTCAACAGCGTAGAAACATACCCTCGTATCTCATTTTAAAAGAGAAGATTCTCTCAGGACCATAGGTCCCCCCCTTCCAGCTACGATTCTATTTCTCTGTTTCCCTGCACATAGTAAGTTGTTACAAGAAGGTTTTGCGGTTGTTTGTAAGTTGCTGCCACCACTTGTCAGTCTTGGCTTCAACCCACTCCAACCAGACTTGTCTCCATCATTTCACTGGCACCAGTCTTGTCAGGGTTACCAGTTACCTCTTGTTAAAAGATCCACGTTGCCTGGGACACAACGGACCTTTTCCTTTATTCACGTGGCTTCTGCAACACAACACTTTCCAAATTTTCCTCCCAAGTTACTTCAGTCTCTTTTGCTCCTCTTTTCTAGCACAAAATGTTGGCATGCACCAGAGCCCTGTCCCCAACACCCCTTTCTAGTTTATTCATTTCAAAGAGTCAGTTTTTGGCGTTACTGATTTCTCTCAGTCTCCTTTGTGTTTCTACTTCGTTAGCGTCTGCTCTAATTTTCATTTTGTCTTTCCTTCTATTTTCCTTTTGTTTAACCTGTTAAGTCGTAAAACTGACCTGAACCTATTTAGTTTTCTTTCTAAAGCTCGCTAATTACTTCTTAGCCCCTTATTTTCCAATATGTGCTATCAGGATTATAAATCTCACCTTAATTGTACTTTAGCTGAAATTATTCCATATATGTACAGAGAGGGGAGTATATTAAATCCATCTGGGGTATACAATTCTACATGTATCCACTGAATAAAACTTATTCTGTCTGTTCCATTTTTGTTCTAATTTTTAAAATTATTATAAATGTTTTTAAAAAACCATCTATTTACCAATTTTTAAACATACCCTTTTTTGGGGCTTTCTATATTTGGAAGCCACATTGTTATATACTTACAGATTATTGACTATAGCTCCTTATAAGTATTACCTTTGATGATTTGCAGTACTTACCTTCTTTATGCCTAATAATGGTCTTTACCTCATTGGTCTGATAGTAACATTAATAAAACAAGTTTTTACCACCTTTTCTTCCTTTAATTGTCATACTTTAGTCACTTAAGTAGTTGTAGTGAGGTTTTATTAATTACACAAACTTAAAACCCTTTCTTTTAAACAGGAGAGTTTAATCCTTTTATATTTATTTTGTGATTATTTTACCTAACTTTTGTTCCCCTTTTCTTTCCTCTACTGAATTTAGTCTACTTTAATTTTCCTCCCCAGCGCTCACTTCAGCAGCACATATACTAAAATTTTCCTCCCGACTCCAAGCCAGCATACATTCTATTTCTTCTAAATTTTAATGTGCAGTATGTGCCTTAAATTTAAAAAATAATCCATTTCCCATCCTCCTCCCAAGCAACCAAGACCTCAGAAGTTTCCACTTCGATGTTTCTCCTATCATTTTCCATGTTATTCATATCTAACATTTCTGTTCACTTTTCTCCCATCATTCTAAATACAAGCAATTGCTCTTTGTTAGTTCTATAGTCAGTGTTTATATTCATCAACCTGAAATGTCTTTACTTGTTCAAATCACTTACATCCAACTCTTTCTAATTCTATTTCCTTCTTCCTCACTTATATTTTTTTAGTAGTTTAACTAAGGTTGTGTAGGTAGGTCTTTATTTGGTCTTTATTTGTCTGAAAATACCTTTTTTTTTGGCCCTTACTCTTAAAGGTTTGTTTAGTTAAGAAGAGAATTTGAGGCTGAGAGTTATTTTTTGTCACGTTAGGTAAAGTTGTTATCACATTTTTAATACATTTCTTTTTGCTGATGAGAACTCTACTGTTCATGTAACCGTTGTTATTTTGGAGATTATGCTTTCTTTTTGACTACTATTCAGATTTTCTTTCTATTCTGATTTGTAATTCCAATGGATTTTTTGGTTTATTCTACTAGGTATTCAGTGTGTATCAATCTGAAGATACATCTCTCTTCAATTCTGGAGAATTCTTAGCTATCACCTTTTCAAAGATTGCCTCTCAAAGATTTCTGCTATAACCTCTTTCTGGAATGCCTATTAAATCTAAGTTGTACTTTTCATTCTATTCTCCATGTTTCTTAGTTGCTCTGTAATATTCTCAATGTCTGCTTCTCTATGATTCACTCTAAGTCACTTCCTCAGATCTACATTCCAGTCCATCAAGGCCATCTTTGGCTTTTAGGTATAACCTGCTACTTAGCCATTCTACTGAGTTTTTAACTTTAAAGACTATGTATTTCATTTCTATAGTTTCTATCTAGCTCTCTAATTAGCTTATTTCGTTGCATTTGTTCATTATGATTTTTATCCTGCCTTAAAAATTATCTTAAACAAATTTACATTCAGATTGTCCCATTATTTCCACTTCTTGGAGTATTAGTTCTCTGTTTTTTTTTGCTCATTAATGCTCCACAAAGATGATTAGTTTCCTCACGTAGTCTGTAAAATTTTGTGACAGTCCTATGAGCTACAGATTTTGAAACTAATTCTACTAAGCACTTTTTCATTTGTTTCTACCAGAGTCTACCAAAGATATGAACCTATTTTTTTTTTGATATGAAACTATTTTTATGTTAATTTCTCAGTTTGGGGTTTCCAGTCCACAAACAGAAGAGTTGTTTGATTTCTTTAAAGTAACCTTTTTCCCTTAAAACTTTAGGCATTAGCTAGATGGCAGCTCCCTCAACCAGGCGTATCAGCTTTTCTGTTCCCTTTGCATGGCGATATAGCTATCTAGGCTGTAAGCTTCATATAGGAGGCTCATTTTCCCTAGTACAGGTGGTGTTGACGCCACATCTCTTGTCCCCATGAGGATGCTGAAACTTTATTTCACAGTGCTTACAATGGATCCAAAACCCTGAGGACTATCGTGCCGTTGGCTTATACTCACCATCATGGATTTGATTTCTCTTCACTTTTGCCTCCTTTAAAGCTCAGTAAACTTTTAAAAAATTATATTTAAGTCTATATATTTGTAGCAAGAAGGGAGGAAACATGTCAATTCAGTCCATCGCAGTATTGGTACTCCCCTCTTTTTCTAGCTACACATTTTCCCTAAGTGAATTTAATCAGTCATGTGACTTTTAATATTATCTATATGATAAACTCCCAAGCTTTTATCTCCAACTATCACCTTTCCTTGGATTTTATTTTATTTTTTAAATTTTTTTGGACCCCTCCTTGGATTTTAGACATATTTTCTGACAAAAAACTTATATCTAGAATATATCATCATAAACTCCTCCAAACCAAGAGCAAAAAGAGAGCCAACCCAAACTTAAAAATAGGCAAAGATGTGTACATACAAATCACAAAAGATTATATACAAATCGCATAATAAATAAATAAGCATACTAAAAACTGCACATCATTAGTCAGTAGGGAAAAGTAAATCACGAATTGCAATGAGCTACCACTATATACCCACTGGTATGCCTAAAATAAAGAAGACTGACAACACCAAGCGTTGGTGAAAAACAGAACTCTCATACATTGCTGGTGGGAGTATAAAATTTTACAGCTGCTTTGGAAAACATTTTTTTAGTTTCCTAAAAAGTTAAAAATATGCCTCTGCTATGACCCAACAATTTCACTCCTACATGTTTCCCCAAAACAAATAAAAATGTAAGTCCAACAAGACTTGTACAAGAATGTTCATAATAGTTTTATCCCTAATAACACCAAGCTGGAAACTGCAACAAAAAGTAATAATTTATTGATATATACGACATGCATGAATTTGACAGACAAGATATACTAAAGAAGTAAGAACAATGTGCTACTTGATTCATCTAAAGGAAGTTCTAGAACAGGTAAACCTAATCTGTAGTAATAGAAACAAGCAGTGTTGAGTATTTGGGGGAGTGTGCTGATGAGAAAAAGGCAGAAGTGAACTTTTGGGGATAATAATGTAAATATTCTTTATCTCTATTGGGGGTGATATATACTTTTGGCAAAACACACTGGACTGTACTCAAAAAATGTGTGCATTTCTCTGTAGGTAAATGTTACCTCAATCTGAAACAACTACCTCCCAACTTTTTACTTAACTGTAACTTAGACGTCTGGTTTTCATGTGACTGTTACATGAAAACCACAGCACAACGTTCAATACGAATATACACACCCTATTGTTCTAAATATTCATGTAATAAAATTATGACTTTCAGCCATTTTTTAGGAAAGAGGAGACTATATTCAGAATCCTTTCACTTGCCAAAGCTACCATTTTGAACACTGTCCAAAAGTTTAGAGAAAAAAATCTCCAATGTGCTATTCAAACAAATTGTACAATATTACTTCCTTGCAAGAGTAGTTATTAAAAGCTGCGACTTTCTAAACGCACATCACCAGTTACCATTCTGGTCAAAAAGAGCTCAAATCATCAGAAGCCAGGAATATCCTCGTCATGTGTCGGTCACACACTGAGTCACACATTAACCCTAGCAAAGCTGATGTGTTGTGCAACTCCGGGCTGCAACTTATACGTCCTAATCCATGTGAACGATGCTCCTGGACTTAAACACAGCCACACTTAGTGACCCTGATCTCAGCTATTCCAAATGAGTAATAAACCGAGGCAGTAACTGACATGAGTATATATAAGCAACATAGATCAGTGTGAAACGTCAAACCACTCATGGTTAACATGAGTACTAGCATCTCTGTGTTCAATGTAACTGGTGGTTTGGTACTTGTCACCTTAGCTAAGCTGCAGTGTTTGCCTCAAATTCCCTTCCCAATACGTTTCTGAGTTACTGGCCATGAGAAATTTGTGCAAGATTTGGCAAGTAAAAACTTTAGGCTCCACCGGGTCTAGGTCAGGTGCTTTTGCAGCTCCCACTGTGACTTAAACCAAAATACAGTCACAAGTCCCTCAAACAGTTCCCAGCCTTAAGTTAGTTCAAAGGCCCAGAGACCCTTGAATGAAGGGTCTTTGAAAAAGACAACCCTAGTTACCCCAAAATGCAGACCATAAATCCTCCTCTTAACTTTCCCCCAGAGGGAACTGTGGCAATTTACTAGAGTGATTATGCATTGGAGGATGTGGGGAAAAAACTGAAACAGTCTCCAAACTCATAATAATTCAAGACCCAAAACTCCACTGTGTTAAACCAGTCAGAGAAGGAGCTTAAGGAAATCAGATGATCAATGAACTTTTGGACTGGGCCCATTTCACAGTGGAACCAGTGGGTCCCCCAAATCCATCCTGTGGTTACTTCCTCAGTTCTGGACTACATAGTTGGAATTGACATACTCAGCATCTGCTAGAACCTAAACACTGGTCCCCTAGCCTATGAATGAAAATACGGGCTAAAATGCCAGGAAAAGGCAGGTGAAAGAGATCAGAACTACATGGTCTTAGCAAAAGAGTAAACCAAAAGCAATCCTCCGTCATGAAGGGACCACAGAGATGAGTGCCACCATAAAGATAGAGTGATGCCAATTCCCACATCTCCATTCAACTCATCTCTCTGGCCGGTGCAGAAGACAGATAAATCTCAGAAAATGGCAGTAAATTATCAAAACTTAATCAGTTGGTAGTTCCAATTATAACTGCTACTCCAGACGTGGTTTCCTTGCTGGGTCAAATCAATGGAACCCTGGCATCGGGTATGCACTCAGTCACCGAGCAGGGGGAATGTTTTTTCTCTCTACCTGTTAGTAAAGAACATTCGAAGCAGTTTGCAGCCTCTTCACTATGCCACTGCAGGGTGCTTCAAACTTCCAGCCCATGGCATCATCAAGTCCAAAGCTTCTCATCTCAGCACCACAGACATTTGGGGCCAGATAAGCCCTTGTTGCAGGGGGCCGTTGTGTGCACAATAGGGTGTTTAACAGCACCCCATACCTCTACGCACCCAATGCCTTGCCCTCAATTGATGATAACCAAAAATGTCTCCAGACATGGCCAAATGTCCTCTAGGACGCAAAAGCGCCCCCAGTTGAGAACCACTGACCTAGTATGCAGGGACTTTCATCACCTTTCCTGCCACAGGACATCACACCGCTGCATTATGTTGATAATATTATGCTGCCTGGATTAGCTAAGCAGGAAGTTAACAACTACTCGAGACACTGTGATAAGATACATGTATGCCAAAGGGTAGGCAATAAACCCCACAAAAATTCAGGGTTCTGCCTCCTCAGTGAAATTCCTGGGAATCTAATGGGAGCTATTGAGATCTCTTCCAGAGTGAAGAAAAAATTGCTCCATCTGGTCCCTCTAACCCTTAAAAAAGGAGACACCATGGATATGAATTTTGAAAGTAAATTATACATCATTACCAGTATAGATAACCTGGAAGCTCACCAGTTTTTTAATAGGGCCCAGAAAAACAGGGCTCAGTAACAGGTCGAGGACTGTCAACAAGCTACTCTACATCGGAACCCAGAAAACTCACTTATGCTTAAAGACTGGGCTACAGAGAAGTCAAGTACTGAGCCTTTGGTGGACCCCACACGTGAATCACAAGGCAAACTTTCAACATTTTGAAGCAAAGCTATGCCATCCTCTGTAGATAACCATTCTCTTTGGGGGAACCTTCTGGCTTGCCACGGGGAGTCAGGAGAGACTAAAGAGTTGACCATAGACCACCAAGTTACCACTCAATGTGAGCTTCCCATTAGGACCTGGGTGTTGTCTGATTCTTTAAGTTAATAAAACCTGGGCTCACACGGCAACATTCCACCATCAAATGGAAGTGACATCATGTATTAGAGAGGCTTGAGCAAGTCCTGAAGGTACAAGGCCAGCTGCACGTGCAGGTGGCGGAGCTGCCCCATGACCCCCACTCCTGCTACGTTGCTTATGTTGTCTACAACCATATCTGTGGACTCCCAGGGAGACCTGCTGAGAAATGTTATACAAACTTCCAGTCTAGTTTCCAGCTGGTTCTGCACGATACGCAGGCACCACGCAGGAGCCGACCGCGGCAACACCTCGGCCCCACTCTGGGTGGCACTGAAGGAACAGTGGCCAAGAGAAAATCCCCCAGGAGGTGGAACTTTAAGCAGTGCACCTGGTTGTTTATTTTGCCTTGCAAAGAGAGTGTAAAGTATGGACCTACAGAGATTCGCAGACTGGTGCTAATGGTGTGGCTGAATGATCAAGGGCTGAGAAGGAACAGGATTTGAAAATTAATGACAAGGAAGAAGAATGTCATTCTTCTAGGTCTCTCCGAATGAGCACAGCATGTGAAGATAGTTGTGTCCCGTGTGAATCCTCACCAGAGACGACTCATGCTAAAGATCTCAGCCTCTTTCTCCAGGCACCCATCTTCCTAGCAACATGGGCTAATGGTCAACAAGGCTTATCTGCCAACTGCAGAGAATACTACTGAGCTCCCCCAATGACACCACAATTCCTGGGAGGAAGGGTGAAGTTAGCCAGTTACCTGGGGGCAGGTTGATTAAATGAGACTACTTTCATCACAAAAGGGGCCCCATTTTTGATCTCACTGGAATAAACACTTGCTGCAGTTATGAATATGCCTTCCCTATTCACGATTCTTATGGCAAACCCACCATGGGTAGACTTACGGCATACACTTTCACCATCATGATATTCCACAACCGATTTTATAGGATATGAAGCATGGCAATGGGCTCATGCCTGAAGAATTCACTGTTCTTACTATATCCCCAATACCCTGAAGCAGCTGGCTTAAGAAACCAGTGGAATGGCATTTTAAAAATTCTGTTATGATGCCAGCTGGATGACAACACCTTATAGAGCTGTGGTTACACCTTCCAAGACACAGTACATATTCTGAATGAGTGACTAATACATAGGACCATTCCTCCTATAGCCAGGATTCACAGGTCCAAGAATCAAGAGATAGAAATTGGGAGTAGCTCCTCTCCCTGTCACCCTTAGTGATCCATCAGAAAATTTTTTTCTTTCTAGTTTCTGCAACTTTGTATTCTCTAGCATAGAAGTCTTAGTACCTAAGACTGAATGTTTCCGCCAGGTGTCACAGCAATGGTCCATTACATTGCAAGTTGAGAACGCTCCATGGCAGTGAACCAGTAGCCAAAGAAGAGGGTTCTTATACTGGCTAGGGTGAGTGATCCTGACTATCAAGGGGAAATTGGGTTGCTATTACATAATGGCTTAAGGAGAAGTAAGTTTAAATGCAGTTGATCCTCTGGGGCACCTCTTAATACTCCCTTGTCCTGGGACAAGTCAATGGAAAATTACAGTAACAGAGGCATGATTTCTGATGGCCCTAGACTAGACTCTTCGGGAATCAAGTTTGGGGTTACCTCAGCAGGCAAGGAATTATAATCACTCAGGTGATTGTTGAGGGCAAAGAGAACATGGAATTAGAAGAAGGTAATTATAAATGCCATCTGTAACCACATGACCAGTTGCAGAAACAAGGACTGTAATATTTGGGAGTATGTTTTATTTTGGTATGAATATATTTGTGTATAAATTAACCAATTCTTTCTTTCTTTTAATGCTCTTTCCCCATTTCCACGTCACCTAATATTGAAGTGCTAATATTAGCTAACTTTGTATCTCAATACTGAGGTAACAAGGTATAAAAACACAAGTGTGACTCAGAAGATAAAGGGACTTCGTATTTTCTTTTGAGGAGAGGGTCAGCATATTCTAGAATGGTTGCATCATATAGGCAAAAACATAATTTTGCTATTATCTTCATTTGGAAGTTAACTGTGGTTAAAAGAAATGTGGCCAAAAAATCAACAAGACAGTTAACAACAAATGCTGGAGAGGATGTGGAGAAAGGGGAACCCTCCTCCACTGTTGGTGGGGATGCAAGTTGGTGCAGCCACTTTGGAAAACAGTATAGAGATTCCTCAGGAAATTAAATATACAGCTA
>CM052814.1:11668519-11696169 GCA_028533885.1 Nasua narica
GTTTAGCTAAGCTGGAATTATATTTCTCAAAAGTCCCTTCCTCTATGGTCGGTCCTGGGTTAATACTGGACACAAGAGAAACGTGCCCAAGACCTAAAAGGCAGAACTAAAACAGTGGCCACGGACATGCTCTGAAGGTCAGTGCCGAGCCAGATGCAGCTGCAGCTCATCCTGGCGGAGATGATCTGCTGGCACGTCTCGTGAGCATGGAGCAGCAGTCAGGCCTCAGAGCTCTCCAGCTCCCGCCGGAGCACCTGCTCGGGCTGCCGGGAATCCCAGCCCAGGTGCTCAGGCAACTCTGTGATGAAGGGCATTGGCTCATCCTGCAGGTCACCATCTCAGAGCTTGGAAAGCAGCGAGAGAGAGAGAGACGAGTTCCCCTTCGTCCTCACAGGCTCCACTGAGTCCCGTTCTTTCCCACTTCGCATTCGTCGTTCTTTCTGACTGGCGCTGTGGATTTCAGCCTCTTAATACCAGACTCCAAAGCAGCAACCATATACAGAATACTAAACCACTGCGTCACTTTAATCCCACAGTAAAAGTCTTAATCTATATGGCTCACACGATGCTGCTTCCCCAGTTGAACTCAGATGTAATAATAGAGGTAACACTGGAAACGTTCTTTCTTTTAAAAAGTACATGAACATGGGACTGTATTTCTAATTTAACTATTATGGAAACTTGACTAAGGTGAAATTAAATCCCTTGAGTAAAAAAAGACCTATCAAGTATTATTTTCTAGAAAGATGAAGAGAAATGTATTTCCTTAAAAGGAGGACAAATACAGAATTAGAAGAACTTTCCATAAACCCACCAAAACCTTGCTCATCAAGCTTTTTTCTATAACTTCTAAGGGGCAAAAATATAAGCACTATGATTCAGAAAAGACAAAAGAAGACACTACATTCCAGCATACACAGTGGCATTATCAAAATTATCTTCAACATGTAAAAGCCTGATTTAAGACTTGCCTTTATATCTGGGTTCAGTAAATTCAACGCAGTCTCAAGAGTGAGATTCCATTAGCATGTTTACAGCAGTAATCAATCCAAGTATATTTGTACTCAGCCTGAAGAATGAATGTATTGACATGAAGAAAATGGTGAGCATGGGAAAACAGGAACCCCCGAGAATGTGAGTTTAGTTGTGCATGTTAGGACCACAGGGATAGGTAAAAGAATATGGTCCCAGGAGCAAATGTGAATTTCCTCAACACCCTGGCTTTGATTCTTTGTTTCCTTGGTACCATCACTGAACACCTGCTATTGCAAAGTATGTAATATACACCGGATAACTGAAAACCAACAACGCCCCCAGCCGGGAATGTATTATTCTCATTGTACAGATAAGGAAATGTGCCTAATGTTATATACCTTATAAAGGACTAAGCTGGGAACAAATCAACCCCAGGGATGTCCTGTCTACAAGCTGGTGCTCTGAAACGTCACACAACCCTACAGGTGTATCCGTTCCCACTGAGAACATAGATGTCAACACACACCTATCCTCTTCTGTACCCTGCTCTGATACTGTTCACGGAGCCACCTGGAGAAAATCTGGCTTCCCACTTGGCTTTCTGACATGAAGACAAGCATCCCAGCAAACCAGGAAGTTATACTTCCCACTGTAAATGTATAATTTTAATAATTTTTTGGTATAAAAAGGAATATGAACCCATGATTTAAAATACAGAAATTAAAAAAAAATTAAAATCATGTATACTCCAGTAACCCTGACATAAACACTTAAAACTCTGGCATTTCTATTTCCTTTACCTAAATGTCCTACCACCAAGACCACCACTGCTGCTAGTAACAACAGCAGCAGGAGCAGCTATCACCTCCACACCTTCTACTAGGTGCTGGGCACCGTTCTAAGGGCGTTACACACGTTCCATTATTTAAACCTCACAAAACCCCAAAAAGCAGGTACTGCTGTTGTTATATTTTACAGATAAAAATCCCAAGGAATAAAGAAAATAAATGGCTTCCCAAGATCACAGAGCTCATAAATGGCAGAGCTACGACTTGAGCCCACACAGTCTAACTTCAGAGCGCGTACCCATAACCCAGACGTTCTACTGCCTTTACATCTGAATTGGAGATACAGAGGGCAATTGCTTCCCTTCAGGAGGCAGACAGGGAGCTACTGAGGCTGTATTTTATTTCTAGAGGCACTCCTTCCTGAGATATTCCCCTACCCTCCCTGCAACCCCCCCTCGGAGGTCTTTCACTACTGCTTGCCAGAAGATATTATGAGCCAACACAACTGAGTCCTCAGGGGATAAAAAGAAAACATCTGCTTAAATTATATCTAAAAATACGGTATTAAATTCTTTCAGAAACTTCCTAGTTCTTTCACTCCCACGAGTACAAAAACCTAACAGTAAACTCATGCCAGAAATTACAATGGATGTTTGTTCTTTAAATCATTAGATTTGATTTAATTTAACACTCTAGTAGTCAAAGCTTGATTCTAAGACCTTCAGGTTCTGATATATTTAGTAAATCTAACAAAATCCAGTAATTTTTCCCTAACATAAGCTAATAATCATATCACCTTAAATGTCAATACACTTTCTGCATAAATTTTTTAAAGTACAATAAAAATTGAACTGATGACTTTAAATTATGAACACGAATGCCAGGGGTCAAAGGAAATCTCTCTGCAAAACCCCTCAGATGTTCATAAAACAATGACCAGAATGTAAAAAGCAAATACTGTATCTATACAGCACCACCTCAGATTCTGAAAGTACTTCAAAATTTTCCAGGGAACGAGTGCATCTTAATTGTACACATTTACTAAACCTCCATCAAACCCCCATCAAACTGTGCATCAAACTACGCGCACAGCACCGTGCTGAAGTACTTCAAGAGGGGGGAATGTAGTTTACTGATATATTCTTGCTGTTTTTTCTATAACACAGCAAGCAGTTCTGAAAACTTCTGAAAGCCAATTATGCCAGACAGCGAGGCTGAACTGATCCGGGAATCAGTACCGGGTTCCTGGTCTCAAGCAGTTTGCAGCCTGGCGCGTGGGACAGGTTTAATGAAATCAGTGCGATTTGAAAGCACTGTCACAAAGCGCATATGAGATACAACCAGAAACATGACAAATAATTCACTTGTGGCAGAACAGAGACCAGAGCCTCCTTCCCAACACACTCCTCCCTCCCCTTCATTTCTCTCCTTGCCTGGAGAGGAAGGGAAAAGAGAAAGGGGGAGGTAATCAACCACCCAACCTGGTATCAACCTTCTCTCAAGGTTTCTCTGCTTAGTCTGTTCTTTGGGTGCTCATGTTTCAGAATTTCCCGAACAGTTACTTCCTTATTTCTTCCTTATTTACACGAGTGGCCACTGGTACATAACTTACTTCCCTCTCCCCCTAGTTTTGGGTGCTTAAGAGAAATCAGAAAGAATTTAGAGTGGCCAGAAGGATCAGTGGCATGACTTAGCAGTGCTGTCCAGGAAATAAATCATCTCTATAGAAAAGAGCCCTCCGAGTGTATAGGGAAGCACCAAAACGAGATGTCCCAGTAAGCATCCGAAGAAACAAAGGTTAAACAACTTACCCAAGATAAACCGGCTAAATAATTGTCCCCCCTCAGGTCAACTGTAGTCACCACTTCTATCAAAATCACAGATAGGACACCATGAAAGAATAATGAATTACCAACCCCAGCTTTTGCTAAGAAATCCCTGTCCTGGTCTGTTTATGTCACACTATCCTTCTGCGCTAAGTCTGCAGAGGTTCTACTTTCTGGTCTGCTAATATTCTTACGGTCACTGTGGGCTTCTCTCACCTTACTCCCAATACATACTATCACAGTAAAATGTGTTTGGGATTTCATTATGAAACATGAATCTCTCCTTAACTAGTGTTAAAAAGAAATAATTATTCTGACACTTGCTAAATGGTAAGAAAGGCTTTATTCAAGATTATTGCAACAGGGGTGTGGCGATAGGGGAGAGAGATCAGCCCTGAATACAGTAGAGACAGCTGGGCATTCAGAGCTGAGGTGAGTGGATGGAAAATTACTGACATGAGACCTCAGGGTCAGGGGACTCCTGCTCAACTGGCTTAAGAGGGTGCTTGCTGACAGCAGGACAACAACTAAGACATCAAGGTGGGGGATGAGAAACTCGATTAGATACCCAGGGTGGTCAGACATCGAGGGTGTGGGGGGGGATTCTCACTTAACTAACTTAGCAGAATTCCTTGCTAAGATGAGGCCGTGCAGGTCCTGCAAGGACAGGGCAGACATGAAGGCCAAAGTCAAACCCACTTGAGAACAAGGCTCAGAGGAGCCTACCTGAAGTCTGGCTCCAGGAGAGAGTCTTTGTCACTGGCACTGGCATCTCCCCTTCACTAAGTCCTTCTCCAGTATACCAAATCCAGTTTCCAAAATACCAGACTCAAAGAAAGCTCTTTTGTGCATCTTGAGAATGCAGGTCACAAAATTTATTTTAAAAAAAAAATTTTAGGGGCGCCTGGGTGGCTCAGTGAGTTAAAGCCTCTGCCTTCGGCTCAGGTCATGATCTCAGGGTCCTGGGATGAAGCCCCAAGTCAGGCTCTCAGCTCAGCAGGCAGCCTGCTTCCCCCCCCCACCCCCACCTGCCTTTCTGCCTACTTGTAATCTCTCTCTCTCTCAAATAAATAAATAAAATCTTTAGGAAAAAAATTTTTTTTAAAGATTTTATTTTTAAGTAATCTCCACACCCAATGTGGGGCTTGAACTCACAATCCCAAGATCAAGAGTCACATATTCTACCCACTGAACCAGCAAGGTGCCCGAGGTCACTAAATTTAAAAACGAGTATGTCTCTAAAACACTTAGGCAGACACAGAATACAAATCTAATCATGTAGGCCCTTTGCTTAGTCACCCAAGGGCTACCAGCGCCCAGGCCCAGGTCTTGCTGAGACTCGTGAAGCCCCGCCCAGGCCCCCGCCGGCCCCCTCCCTGACCGCTCCCCCTCTCTCAGCCGCACACTCAGGGCCCTGGGCACAAGGCTCCTTCAGCCCAGCGCTCTCTTCTCCTTTCCACAGAGCCACCTGGCAAAGCAGTACTTATCTTTCAAGCCCTAGTTCAAGGGCCATGAACCTTCCCTGAGCGCTCGCTTCCCCCTCCCTCTTCCCTCTTTCTGTGTCCTGATCACTCAAAGGACAAGAACTCTAACTTTCTCCTGCACTTGTCTGTCTCCGGGTCTACCTCCCCGACAGGCTCTGAGTCCCTCCGGAGAAGGAACAGGTTTCATTTGCCTTTGTATCCCTTTGGTCTCCAGTTGAGATGAAACAAATAGGAAGGGAAATAAAAGCAAACCCTCTTTTGAAATTGTGAAAGTAGCACTGTTGATCCCCAGTGAAAGGTAGGCATGCCTTAAAGATTTAAAAAATAAACCAATTACCTATTACCATATCCTTTCCAGACAGTTCATTCAAACTTTGGACTGTGGCTCAGCTTCTGATTTGTTTACAACCTGAACTAAACGGAGACATTGGTCAAAATATATTAAAAATACTTTCCCAGAACAGGCGCCATACGGGAACTCCTTTGTTTTGCTGCCACCACCTCCCCTGACATGGTTCACCACATAAAGCTGGGAGAAGGAAGAACGTGGAATTCCTCATTACCTCCTTCCTCAATCTTATCCCTACAAATGCCACACACGTGTGCCTTATTACCTCCGAAACAGACAATTCCCTGGTGTTTTCTACTGCTGTCATCATCCACTGAAAGGACAGATTCGTCACTTAGCCCACCCCACTTTCTAGAACATAACCGGCAACCATAATGCCTTTTTTCATTTTACCCAAAAGATGAGATTTATTATAATGCAATCATGATCGTCATCACATAATTCAGTATTTTTTTTCAAAGCCTAGTCAGTGAATACCAGCATCAGAATAACGGAGAGGTTTAAGAAGAGAGATTTCTGGACCTCACCCTAGAGAAACTGAGTATGAACAGAGTGGGACAGAGCAGGGGTTAGGAAGTATGAATTTGAAATGATCTCTCAAGCTGGCTCAAAAAGTCACTAGAGAATAAATGAATAAACTAGAACCTTGATTTGTTAAATTGTTGAGTGCCAAAAATATGGCAAAAACTATGGGAGGTAATATAGGATATACAAAAATAATACTGGAGGTAGTCCCTGACCTCAAATAATATTCAATTTAGTTAGGAAAAAAAATTGACTCAGAGAATTCTAGAACAATGCTAGACTCTATTGTATAGAATGGTCTGCAAACTTTAGATCAAATATCCTATCATTGAAAGTTTTAAGCATGGGCTACTACAGGAACACTGACTTAAATCACACATGCATTACATTAAAACACATGATATTAAAAACATAAAATTTTTGGAAACATATTAAACTTCAATGGTACAAACTTTTCTGTGATTAAACATTGTGCCATATTAATATATTTCTTGATTTTTAATAGCTTAACAATTCGTGATACTGAGATCTGAAGGACCGACTATAAGTTCAGTTTATGTTGACACTTGACTTCAATGACTGTATTCATATTTCAATACACCATCATTTATGCAAATTTTTAATGAAAATCATGTTAGGAAATACCTTCCTGAGGACAATCACAATTTTTGAAAACGTCATTTTAATAACTTTAAAAAATGGTTTCCAAAATCTACTTTTTTGATTTAGAAGATTTATAAACAAGTTAGAAAGTTGTCCACATTTTTAAGTGTGCAGATGAGAAATTGAGAAATGACATATAATTTAGGATAGTAAAATCACATAAGTATGGACACTTCTGAACACCCATTTCCAAAAAGTTTATTCCAATCTTTCTGTAGACTAGTAGGTAAGATAACGTGAAGGGTTGTCCAAGATAAAACATACTCTAGGGGCGCCTGGATGGCTCAGTTGGTTGGGCAGCTGTCTTCGGCTCAGGTCATGATCCCTGGGTCCTGGGATCGAGTCCCGCATCGGGCTCCCGGCTCCATGAGGAGTCTGCTTCTCCCTCTGACCCTCTCCCCTCTCATGCTCTCTCTCTCTCAAATAAATAAACTCTTTAAAAAAAAAAAAAAAAAAAACATACTCTAAAGTGTACTGCTGGGCTTGAAGAGAAACATCCAAGGGAAAAATAACTCAACATTAAAAAACTCCAGTTGAAAGCAACTACAAAACCCAGCACTGTCCTGGGGTCCAAATATTAACCTCTGTACTCACTACAAAGTTGGAGAACGTAAAACTCCTTCACTGACCTGGGACCCCTTTAGGAGACTAGAATGTCCCAGGTCAGGGGTTCCTGGCTAGCTCAGTCAAGTAAAGTATGCAACTCTTGATCTTGGGGTTGTAAGTTCAAGCCCCACATGGAGAATAATTACTTAAAAATAAGTCTTTAAAAAAAAAGTCCCAGGTCAGTAGGAGCAAAACAAAGCCTCTCTAGAGGAAGTCGTCCTCAACTTAGAGCCCCAACTTTCATACAGATAAAAATCAGGCAAATATGAGTTCATCCACAAAGAACAGCAAATACAGAAACAAAGAAGCCACAGTGGATGAGACTCAACAGATACAAAAGCTAAAGCTAAAGCCCCAGGGACTTCATAAAATGGAATTTCCAGGCATGGGAAGTAAATAACTATATGTCAAATGTTTAAGGAAAGGAAGGTGAAGTCACAAAAATAAACAAAAACCAAGGGACTATAAAAGAGGTCAGACTGGTTTGAGAGAAAGAACCTACAACTTTTAGAAATAAAAAATAAAATCCATGCAATTAAAAATTCAACAATGGAAAAAGAGAAGAGTGGAGAATGCATCCAACACACTGCTAGTTTCTGTCCAGCACAACACAGGGTCTGATGGTAACCAGCATTTGCTAGGTGCTGGGGGTATGCTGACAACAAAACCTGCTATGTGTGTAAATGTGCTGCTCCTTCAGAGGAACCACAGTACAGCAGACAGACACCAGAGGGAGCAAGAGATTACAGCTCCTAAAAAGAAGAGAAGAGAAGAGAAGAGAAAAAAGAAAATGAAAAACAACAACAACAACAACAACAGCAACAACAACAACAAAAACCAGAAAATTCCTCTAATCAGGTATCTACATGCACATGTCCAGAAAGGACACATCTACAAAAAAGATCTGAGGCCCTGAGAATCTCCAGCTGGACTGAATGGTCACAATCTCTCCAGGTATGAAGACAGCCTAGAAAGACTGGGAAAGGTAACCATTTTTTTTAAATGTGTGGATACCAACAAAGAGTTATAAGGAACACAAAGAAACAGGGGAAATGGCCAATTGAGGAGAGACAATGAATCTCCAAAACCAAACCTAAAGAAACAGAGGTATATCTATTATCTGGCAAAGAATTAAAAATGATTGAAATAAAGATGCTCAATGACATCATGAATGATACATGAGCAAAATGAGAATTTCAGCAAAGACACTGAAAATATTAAAAACAACCAAACAGAAATTTTGGAGTTCAATTTACAAATGCAGTAATTAATTAGGGAGCTTCAGTGATAGGCTTGATCAAACAGAAGAAAGAATGAGCAAATGTGAACATTTGTTTGAAGCTATCCAGTCACAGGAACAACAAAACAACAGGAAGTAAAGAAGGAAAGAAGGAAGGAAGGAGAAAAGAAAAGAAAAGAAAAGAAAAAAGCAAAAGAGTGAAGAAAGCCTAAGGGAACTATAGGATACCATCAAAAAAACCAATATATGCATTATAAGAGTCTCAGAGAAAAAAAAAGAGAGAGAGAGAAAGAAAGGGACAGAAGGGTTTTGTTTTTTTAATGAAAAGTTCCCAAATATGAGGAAAGAAATGGACATCCAGATTTCCAGATTCAAGAAACCCAAGAGAAGTTAAATAGGATGAATCCAAAACAGGATGAACTCAAAAAAGTCTGTACCCAAACACATAATCAAATAATCAAAGGTCAAAGACAGAATTTTGAAAGCAGCATAAGTTACTTGTCATGTACAAATGAACCCTCATAAACTTATTAGCAGATTTCTCAGCAGAAAACCTGTAGACCAGGAAAGAATGCAAATATTCAAACTGCTGGAGGGGATGGACTGGCCAGCCAAGAATGCTATACCCGGCAAAAATGTCCTTTAAAAATAAATAAAAGCTTTCACAGATAAACAAAAGCTGAGAGAGTTCATCACCATTAGACCCGTCTTATAAGAAATGCTTCAGGGAGTCATTCAAGTTGAACAAAAAGACACTAAACAGTCACAGGAAAGCATACAAAAATATAAACTTCACCAGTAATGGGAAATACATACACAAACAGAAGATACTATAATAATGTAATAGTGCTGCGCAAATCATTTTAATTCTGGCATATAAGTTAAAAAACAGAAGTATTTACAAAACTATAACTATAAAATGTTAATGGATATACAACACAGATGTAATCTGTGACAACAATATAAAGTGTGAGGAAGAAAGAAGTTAAATCAGAATTTTTGTATGAGATTAAAGTTAAGCTGCTATCAGCTTAAAACAGATTGTTATAATTGTGAAATGTTTTACGTAAGCCCCATAGTAACCACAAAGAAAATACCTAGAGAAGATACACAAAAGAAAATGAAAAAGAAATCAAAGCATGTCACTATAAAAATAAATCAACAAGACACACAGAAAGACAGCAAGAGATATTAAGAAAGACAAAAGAACTATAAGGCAGGAATAAAAAACCAGGAACATTACATAATGATAAAAAGGTCAATTGGTCAAGAAGATAGAACATTTAAAAATATTTAAAGACCCAAATCAGAGCACTTAAAATATATGAAGCAAACAAGGACAGAATGGAAAGGAGAAATAGCAACACAGTAACAGTAGAAAATTTCACCACCCTATTTTCAGTACTGGGTAGAACATCCAGACAGATAGCTAGAAGTAAACCGAAGACTTAACGCTATAGACTAAATCTTCCTAACAGACACATTTAGAATCTTTTAGTGAACAGCAACAGAACACATTTTTATCAAATGTACGTAGATATTCTCCAGGATAGGACACATGTTAGGTCGCAAAACAAATCTTACAAATTTAATGATGCTGAGATCATAAGGAGTATCTTATCCACACTAACGGTATGCAACTAGAAATCAGTAATGGAAGAAAACTGGAAAATATGTGAAAATTAAGCAACATATTCTCAAATAACCACTGCATCAGGAAGAAATCAAAACAGAAGTCAGAAAATATCTTGAGACAAATGAAAACAGTATACAGCTCTCTTCCCATTGTGCAGACACGGCCAAAATTAAGGCTCAAGACCTCTGCAGCATGAAGGAGGAGGAGCTGCTTAAACAGCTGGGAGACCTGAAGGCGGAGCTGTCGCATCTGCGTGTCACCAAAGCGACAGGCAGCATGGCTTCCAAGCTGTCCAAGGTTGGAGCTATCCACAAATCCACTGCCGCGGTCTCACTGTCATCAACCAGACTCAGAAAGAGAACATCACGAAATTCTACAAGGGTAAGAAGTACAAGCCCCTGGATCTGTGGCCCAAAAAGACATGTGCCATGCACCTCTGGCTGAACAAGGAGGATGAAAACCTGAAGACCAAGAGGCAGCAGTGGAAGGAGTGGCTATACCCCCTGCGGTAGTCCCCACTTAAGGCCTGAGAATCAGCATCAGTAAAACACACACACAAAGACTGGGGGTGGGGGGAAGAAAAGGAAACAATATATAAAAACTTACAGAATGCAGCAAAAGCAGGACTAAGTGGGAAGTTCATAGTAATAAAAACTCATATTAAAAAAAAAAAAACCTAGGGGCGCCTGGGTGGCTCAGTGGGTTAAAGCCTCTGCCTTCGGCTCAGGTCATGATCTCAGGGTCCTGGGATCGAGCCCCTCATCGGGCTCTCTGCTCAGCGGGGGAGCCTGCTTCCCCACCTCTCTCCGCCTGCCTCTCTGCCTACTTGTGATCTCTCTCCTCCCTGTAAAATAAATACATAAAATCTTAAAAAAAAAAAAAAAGAACTAGAAAAAAGAAAATCCTAAGCCTAAAATTAGCAGAAGGAAATTATAATAAAGATTACAGTAGTAAAAAAATGGAGAATAGAAAAACAGAAAAAATTCAAGAGTTGGTTTTTGAAAAAAAAAAAAATCAAATGAAAAAATCTCTAGAGAAGAACCAAATTAAAATTAGAAACTAAAGAGGAAACATTACAACTGATGCCATAGAACTACAAAGGATAGTTAAGAGACTACCTTAAGTAATGTTATGTGAACAAATTGGTATATTGGCCCCTAGAAGAAATGGAGAAATTCACATGAACATACAACCTACCAAGACTGAACAGTGAAGAAAAAGAAAATCTGAACAGATGTAGGAAGGAGATTGAATCAGTAATCAAAAACCTTCCAAAAAAGCAAAGCCCAGGACCAGATGTCTTTTGGATAAATTCTACCAAACATTTAAAGAAGAATAAGGGTGCCTGCGTGCGCAGCCGGTTGAGTATCTGCCTTCAGCTAAGGTCATGATCCCAAGGTCCTGGGGTCAATCCCCATGTTGGGCTCCCTGTTCAGCAGAGAGCCTGCTTCTCCCTCTCCTTCCACAGCTCCCTGTACTTGTGCTCCCTCTCTTTCTCTATCTTTCAAATAAATAAATGAAATCTTAAAGAAAAAAAAAAAAAGAATAAACACAAATCCTTCTAAGACCGACCTTCCCAAAAATTGGAGAAAGGAAAACTCATTTTATGAGGCCAGCATTACTCTAATACCAAAACCAGAAACAGACACTATAAGAAAACCACAGGCCAATAACCTTTATGAATATATGCAAAAATCCTAAATGAAGTATTAGTAAACCAAATTTAATAGCACATTAAAAGGATCATACATGATGACCAAGTGGGATCTATCCCTACGATACAAGGATGGTTCAACATAAGTAATCAATGTAATGCACCACATTATCAGAACAAATGATGAAAATCACATGATCATCTCTATTGATGCACACAAGGCATCAATACCCTTTCATCATGCTAAAAAAACAAAAAACAAAAAAAACCTCTCAACAGGGGCACCTGGGTTGCTCAGTCCATTAAGCATCTGCCTTTGGCTCAGGTCATGGTCCCAGGGTCCTGGGATTGAGCCCCGTGTCAGGCTCAGTGGGGAGCCTGCTTCTCTCCCCCTGCTGCTCTCCCTGCTTGTGTTCTCTCCTCTCTCTCTCTCTCATTAAATAAATAAATTTTTTAAAAACAAAATTCTCAACAAACTAGGAACAGAAAGACATTACCTCAACATAATCAATACCATATATGAAAAGCCCACAGCTTACATCATACGGAATGGTGAAAACTGAAAGCTTATCCTCTGTGATCAAGAACAAGGTATGCCCCCTCTTGCCATTTCTCTTCAACTAGTGCTGAAAATCTTAGCCAGAGCAATTAGGCAAGAAAAAGAAATAAAAGTCATACGCTCTGGAAAGGAAGAAGTAAAAGTACCTATGTTTCCAAATGACATGATCTTATATGTAGAAAACCCTATGACTTCCATGAAAAAAACCTGAATAACTGTTCGAACTATAAATGAACACAATAAAGTTGCAGGCTACAAAATCAACAAACAAAAATCAGTTGTGTTTCTATACACTAACAACAATGATGTGAAAAGAAAATCAAAGCAACCTCATTTACAAATAGCATCAGAAAGGATAAAATACTTAGTAATACATTTAACTAATGAAGCAAAAGACTTGTACACTGAAAACTACAAAACATTGCTAAAAGAAATGAAAGAAGACACATATAAATGGAAAGACATCCTGTGTTTATGGTTTGGAAGATGTAATATTGATAAAATGTTGATTCTACCCAAAGAGATCAACAGATCAACACAATCCCTATCCAAACCCCAATGTCATTTTTTTTTTTTAACAGAAACAGAAAAAACAATCCTAAAATTCACATGGAACCACAAGGACTCTGAACAGCCAAAACAATCTTGATAAAGAACAAAGATGAAGGCCTCACACTTACAACTTCAAAGCACATTACAATGTTGTAATAATCAAAACACGTATGATACTGGTATAAAGACAGACATACAGACTAATGGAACAGAACTGAGAACCCAGAAATACATCTTTGTATATATGGGGAAATGATCTTTGATAAGAGTACCAAGAGTACACAAGTGGGAAATAGTAGTCTTTTCAATAAATGGTGTTGGGAAAACCATATCTTCACATGCAGAAGAATGAAATGAGACCTTTTATCTTATACCATACACAAAAATTAACTCAAAATGCACTGAAGACCTCAATATAACACCTAAAACTAAAATTCCTAAAAGAAAACATAGGGGAAACCTTCATTACACTGATCTTGGCAATGGCGTTTTGACGTCCTTTTTCATGTTATCATGAAAAACACAGGCAATCAAGGAAAAAAAAAAAGTGGGACTACATGAAAAGAGGAAACATTACAACTGATGCCATAGAACTACAAAGGATAGTTAAGAGACTACCTTAAGTAATGTTATGTGAACAAATTGGTATATCGGCCCCTAGAAGAAATGGAGAAATTCACATGAACATACAACCTACCAAAACTGAACAGTGAAGAAAAAGAAAATCTGAACAGATGTAGGAAGGAGATTGAATCAGTAATCAAAAACCTTCCAAAAAGCAAAGCCCAGGACCAGATGTCTTTTGGATAAATTCTACCAAACATTTAAAGAAGAATAAGGGTGCCTGCGTGCGCAGCCGGTGTGAAAAGATTTAACTCAAAACGCACTGAAGACCTCAATATAACACCTAAAACTAAAATTCCTAAAAGAAAACACAGGGGAAAGCTTCATTACACTTATCTTGGCAATGACGTTCTGACGTCCTTTTTCATGTTATCATGAAAAACACAGGCAATCAAGGAAAAAAAAAAGTGGGACTACATGAAACTAAAAAGCTTCTTTCTGCAGAGCAAAGGCAACAACCCCCACAGTGAAAAGGCAATCCATGGAATGGAAGGAAATATTTACACGCCATATATCTGAAAAGGGGTTAAAATCCAAAATATTCTTACAATCCTGATTTTTAATGCACAAAGGACTTGAATAGACATTTTTCCAAAGAAGACACATAAATGGTCTACAGGCATATGAAAAGATGCTCAACATCACTAATTATCAGAGAAAGGCAAATCAAAATCACAATGAAATTATCACTTCACACCAGTTAGCATGGCCATCATCAAAAAACAAACCAAACAATAGTAAATGTTGGCAAGGATGTGGAGAGATTGGAACCTATGTGCACTGCTGGTTTGAATGTAAAACAGTGCAGCCACTATGGAAAACAATATGGTGGCTCCTCAAAAAATTAAAAATAGAATATATAATCTGGCAATCCACTTCCAGTTATTTATTCAAAAGGATTGAAATCAGAACTTCAAAGAAGATTTGCAATCCCATGTTCATTGCAGCATTATTCACAACTGCCAAGTTATGAAAACATCCTAAATTCCATCAATGGATGAATGGATAAAGAAATGTATTATATACATTCAATGGAGTATTTTTCTGCCATAAAAAGAAAGGAAATTCTGTCATGCTTTATTATGGGTGAACCTTGAGGACATTACATTAAGTGAAATTAGCCCATCATAGAAAGAGTGATACTGCATGATTCCACTTAAATGAGATATGTAACATAGTCAAACTTATAAAAAAGCCAAGAGTAGAACTGTGGTTGCCAGGGACTGGAGAAATAGGAAAATGGTAAGTTGCTGTTGAATGGTGTAAAGTTTTAGTCATGCAAGATGAAAAAGTTCTATAGAATTGCTATACAACACTGTGCTATGCACTGTACTATGCACTTAGAATTCTGTTTGTTAAGAGAGATTTCCTGTTATGTGTTTTTTAACACAATATACACAAACTTAACAGAGGGATTAACAATGATTTAAATACAGCTAAAGAGATTTACCCAACTGAAAGATAAATATAAATATTACATACCATAATATGTAATACCACTGTACTGCAGATTATACTATACACTGTAGTACAGAGAAATAATAGAGGAAGAAATGAGAGTCTAAGACATATATAGGATAGAATGAGAAGTTTTAAGATATCTAATCAGGGCAGTGGAAAAACTAGAGAGAAAGAGGTAAATTAATATTTAAAGAGAGAATGACTGATTGTAGAACTGATGAAAGATATAAATCCACAGATGATAAATTCAAACAAATCATGCCGCTTGTAGTATAGAGAGGAAATGAACTTGTGGAAAAAATGAATGAGAAATTAAGGCACATGGAGGAGCTATGGTCTAACATGATCAAATCCCCGAATTTGATCTAATTTGATCTAACATGATCTAACATGATCTAACATGATCAGAGTCCCCGAATGAACCTCTAACGGGAGCAGAAACAAGGCAATTTTCGAAAAGATAATAGTTGATAAGTATCCAGAACTAATGAAAGATAGGAAATCACAGACATAGGAAGCAAGAAGGAAAAAAAAAGAAATACAAGGGCACCTGGGTGGCTCAGTTGGTTTAAGCGTCCAACTCGTGATTTCAGCTTAGGTCATGATCTCGAGGTTGTGAGATCACGCCTTGCATGGAGCCCCACGTTGGGCTCTGTGCTGGGTGTGGAGCCTGCTTAAGATTCTCTCTCTCCCTCCCTCTGCCCTTCCTCCCCACTCTCTCCCTTTCTTAAAAAAAGAAGGAAAAAAAAAAAAGAAACCCATACCTAAATGCACTGTAGTGAAAGTCTAACACTTAATGAAAAACAGTGAATCTTAAAGAGACAGATGGAAAAGATGACCTTTTTTTTAAAGGTTTCATTTATTTTCAGAGAGAGAGAGAGCACAAGCAGAGGGAGAAGCAGGCTCCCGGCTGAGCAAGGAGCCTGACATGGGACTCAACCCCAGGACCCTGGGATCATGACCTAGAGCCGAAGGCAGAAGCTTAACCAACTGAGCCACCCAGGTGTCCTGAAAAGATCACCAACTTAATGGCAGATGATTTCTGAACAGAAACAATGGAAATCAGCAGACCATGGGATACTATCTTTGGAGCAATTAATGAAAATAACTGTTGATTTTGAATTGAAGACTGAGCACAACTATCATTGAATAATAAGGGCAAAATATATTTCAAATTTAAAAAAGAAAGTTTATGATTAATAATCCTTTACTAAAAGAACTTCAAAGGTGTTCATTGGGCAAAGGGAAAATGACCCCCAAAGTAAAGTCTGAGAAGAAGAAATGGTTAAAAAATAATAATTTGAAAACCGTGTGGCTGATTCTAGCTTTATTCAAGGGAGGAAGCAAGCTTAGAGTCCCCTTACTCCTCCGTTTTAACTCCCTCCTCCCCCACAACGTGGCTGATTTTAAACAACCTGGGCTTAAAAAAGAAGAGTTCATAACAGCATTTTGGCCAGACAGGAACGGAAGTCACGAGGGACTGTCCTGCATGAAGTCCTGCACTGCTGTCGCGATGCCGTCCACGACGGCCATCCGCTGTGGAGACCAGTGGTGTGGACTATACTCAGACAGCTGCTCAGCTACAGCAGACAGCAGTCCTTGCTGTAACCAATTCAGAAATTTTCTCAGAAAGATGAGCCACACTATAAAGGATTTGTGAGTGGAGGAAAAGGGGGAAAGAGCAGGGTACTCCAGACAGAGAAAACAGCAAAGGTTCAAAATAGAGATGAGCACAGCATAGCCTGTTCTTACTCTAATAATGTACCTTTATATCATTTCGTATATTCTTTTAAAATTTCTAAGCCAAAAACAGAACAAACCAAAACAGCACCTCCGAGAAGCAATAGCTTGAGTACAGCAACAGGGGAAGCCGACGTCAGAGATTACGACCTTGGGCAGGTCAATACCTTTCTGAAGGCTTCTGCCTGTTTATAGTATGCAACATTTACTCTTCCCAGTGTCACTAAGATATTTTGATGATAAATGAAAAAATTCAAAAGGGGAATGTCCCAGCCCTGATGTCTTACATACCACTGACTACCAGTCACTGTGCTGGGTGCTGGGGATACAGAATAAAGGGGACAAAGTAAGTCAGCAATCAGAATGCACTGTGATAAGTACGGCGACCTGTGAGGCATGCAGAGGGTAGTGAGCAACCCAAGGGTAGTGAGCAACCCAACGGTAGTAAGCAACCCAAGGGTAGTAGCAAAGGCATGCTTCTCTCCTGCCTTTTCACATCGTGAACAATGATTCCCATAGGACAAACGACTGATGGCCACCGTAGATACACTAAGCACCTAGGATAGTCATCACAGCGAGTTTCAGATCTACCAAAACAATCACTTTCAAGAGTTTGATTATTGGAAGATTCAAAATAAATTTAACCAAAACATCCCAAGGAGTCAAATCAATTTTCTTCATACTAGTTAAAATTCACTACAGAAAGCTAGTCTGGGCATTTTGGATACCTAAAAATCAGTATAATCAGAGTTTCCCTAAAACACGGAAAAACAATTTATCTTGCTTCATTTAAAAGCACCTAAGAGGGCCCCTGGGTGGCGCAGTTGGTTAAGCGACTGCCTTCGGCTCAGGTCATGATCCCGGAGTCCCGGGATCGAGTCCCACATCGGGCTCCCAGCTCCATGGGGAGTCCGCTTCTCACTCTGACCTTCTCCCTTCTCATGCTCTCTCTCACTCTCTCTCTTTCCTAATAAATAAATAAATAAAATCTTTAAAAAAAAAAAAAGCACCTAAGAGTAATGGTACTATATTATCTACATTCGTGCTTCCAAGTATAACTTAAGGAAAAAAAATATTTCAAATGCCCATTCTTTTTCTGGGCTCTTTACAACATAAAATCAAACACATTTTGCATAAACTAATTCTATGATTGGTAACATATCTTTTCCACTTTTTCTTTTCCTTTTTTTAAAAAAAGATTTTATTAATTTATTTGATAATGAGTGCGCGAGAGAGCAGAAGCAGGGGGAGCAGGCTCCCCGCTGAGCAGGGAGCCCAATGTGGGGCTGAACCCAGGACCCTGATCAGGTCATGACCTAAGCTACAGGCAGACACTTAACTGACTGAGCCACCCAGGAGCCCCTTTTCTGTTTTCTCTACTTCACTATTAAGTGTCTACTGCATTAAAAGTTCATCATTCGTTGTTCTGTGGTATTTAGCCAGCTCAGGCCTATCAACGCACAAATCCTTCATCTAAGAACATAACTCCTGAAAAAGTGCACACAGCATGTTCTGGGGAAAAAAAAAAAGCAATTCTTTTTTATTCCATTACATACTGTAGTAGTAACAGGAGATTAGTGCTATTAACATTCCTCTTTCGAATTTCTTTTTTTTTTTTTTAAAGATTTTATTTATTTATTTATTAGGAAAGAGAAGAGAGTGAGAGAGAGCATGAGAAGGGAGAAGGTCAGAGTGAGAAGCGGACTCCCCATGGAGCTGGGAGCCTGATGTGGGACTCGATCCCGGGACTCCGGGATCATGACCCGAGCTGAAGGCAGTCGCTCAACCAACTGCGCCACCCAGGGGCCCTCTCTTTCGAATTTCTTAATTTATCCTCAACACACATTAGTCACATATATGGGGTAGCTATTGCATATTCCCAAGAATACAAAGTCCAAATACATTCACATATGACTAAACAAATTTCATATTAACTGCAAATGACAATAAAATACAAAGATGGTTTTTAAAATTGCCATATCTGTTTAAATTAAAACATTTCTAGCAGTGGTAGAATGTTTTTAGTTATAGTTATTTCCGTAATATTCAAAAGGACTTGAAGTCTTCAGGGTCACATGAATATAAATTTTCCCAACTATCTTTAAAAAATGTCACTTTAAATATTTTATTTATTTATTTATTTGACAGAGATCACAAGTAGGCAGAAAGGCAGGCAGAGAGAGAGGAGGAAGCAGGCTCCCCACTGAGCAGAGAGCCCGATGTGGGGCTCAATCCCAGGATCCTGAGATCAAGACCTGAGCCGAAGGCAGAGGCTTAATCCATTGAGCCACCCAGGCACCCCTAAAAATATGTCACTTTAACTGAAAACGACTACAAACAAATGTATGTTTTGATTGCCATACTGGCATAATATATTAGCTAACAAGTAGGTTTGTTCTTTATTTCACTGATAAGAGGTAAGTAAGAATGGATTATGACATTTACTACTAATCAGAGAATAGAGACACCAACAATGATTTAATAGCCATCTCTGGTGGTCCCTTTGATAAATGCCTATAGCACTTACAAACCAGTTTACCCCTATTTACACAGTTTTCTTCTGTACACTATTTGTTTGGGATTATATTTACTTTTCCTATAAGCTCCTTGAGGGGAGAGGCCTTATCTTAAATAACACATCCGTATCCCAACCAGCTCAAAAACAAAGCTGGGTCCACACTTACTGATAAATTAACAGCCATAGTGTAATAGATATTTTCCACAAATTGGGAGATTTTCGGCAATTAGGAGAAAATTAGAACTGGATAAAGTCAGCTACATGCAGATATAGTCAGGTACAACACAAGGACAGGGGACAAGATTATAAAAGTCACTTTGAAATAACATGTTCGGAACCAGAGCAAATTAGTTTATACAGCATAATTATTTTCAGAAGGTACAATAAAATTTATCACATGATTATTGCTTAGCTTAAACATCCATTGGGTTTGAGGGTGGGTGGGTCTTACATGTGATGCTGCATTTTGTACTACTCCTTGATGCATATTCCTATAATGCTCTCATATCCTTAAAAAGTACCTTATTCATGCAAGTATGGAAAGAGCTATACTATGCAAAATCCAAAAGAAAATAAAAACAATGTATTTTTCCACCCTTTCTAGGTTAACACACAGCGTTTTGCTAATAAAAACAGAGGTCATCATCCGTCTTACTTTTCATTCACTGAAATGACACACTGAATGACAGGAATCTTTTTAGAGTTCCTGTTAGAAACATTCTGTTTCAAAACTTGAAGATCAACTTTAACCAAATTTTTAATCTTTTCCCCTTACCTTCCTTCAATCTACCAATCAAAATTATGCATCAATTCCATTTTTTTTTTTAAACAACGGTTACAATGCAAAATGAAGTTACTATCATTTCTGCTAGCAGCAGCCTCACACAGTGTTTACCATTTGCAGTGCACGATACTAGGGAGGACAAAAGCACACTCTGAAATACCTTCCCAGCTTTTTCTAACAATAGTCTCTTACTAGAATTTCTTCTCCCTTCATGTAATTATATTAAGTTTCTGTGCTCCCCTACTCTTCCGAAATTAAAGAATCTGTTTATACCAGCCGCCAACACTTCAGAGGTGAGCTCCTATCTTCTCCCTCATACCTTTTGTTTAAGAACGCCAAAGCACTCATATTTTATTTTACCAACCTTATGACTGACGGACAGCTTGGTACTCCAAGACTGGAGTCCGAGTTAACTAGACAACTAGACAACAGCCCAGAGAGATCTGGGTAGCCGACTAAACTTGGTACCCTCCAGCCCCTTAAAGCCAGTCAGAAAACCAGCCAAGGCCCTATTTACAAGTCATGAAGGTTAAAAAAAAAAAAAAAATTGGAGGGAGGGTAGGGGGGAAAACCCAAACAAAATCCTTTCCCACAAAGAAACTTACACACACACACACACACACACACACACAATTGTACTTTTTCAAAAGGTGGGAATACAACTGATCTGGTCCTTTTGGTTTTCAAGAGTTTAAACACCAGGGACATCTGCATCCAGATAAAAACTCCTGAGGGCAATCCGATCAAAGACACAGAAAATCCTTCCTTCAAAGAAATGCACCGTGTGACACTCCGAGAAGGAGGAGAGATATTTAAAGTAAAACCTGCCCTGAATTATCACCACCGACTTGAGGAAGAGAATAAAAAGCCGCCGGCTTCCTCTGGCTTTTAAACGTTTTGCTGTAACCCCAGGGCTACAGAGGCTGTCCGGGAAATTCTTCTACTCATGCCTCCCGAGGAGTATCTCGGCAGCAGGAACTCATCTACACAAACACACACATCCATCTCTACTACCACTCTGCCTCTTCCATTCCGACCTTCCCCCTGCGGTGCCCACGACCCAAAATTGGACACAGTGTTACAAAAAGCAAAGTCATGGGGCAATGCAGGGGGGTGGGGGTGCAGAGGGCTGAAAGGGCCAGAAGAGCGAGAGGGGAGAGGTAGTCTGCCGGCTCGCCCGCGACCGTGGAGCGAACACCCGGGTGGGGACACGGCATGCCGAGGGACAAATACAGCAATCTGGGATGCCCACTCTGCCCTCGCCGCTGCCTCCCTGCCCTCCATCCGCCCATGCTCTCCGGAGGACCACCCCGAGGACAGGGCTCCCCGTACAACCCCCGCCCTCGCCCTGCAGGGGAAAGCAGGGAAATGGGGCTGCAATGAAAAAGGGGACTAAGCGGCGGGCGAGGGGCACGCCGGCTCCAGGCGGAGACCGTGCCGCGGCGGCCGCTCGGGAGACCCGGGGTGGGGCGGGTGGGGAGGGGGGCGGCGGCCCGGCGGAGGGTGAAGCGGGGGTCGGCCCAGGGTCTCGCTCCCGCCGCTCCCGGGGGAGGCTCGGGTTACTCACGTTCTCCGTGTCCCGCTCGTTCACCGTCGGCAATGGCGTCCGGGCCGACATTTTGTGCGGGCGGCGGGATCGGGCCGGGGTCTCGCCGGCCGGGCTGGGGTGCGGGCCTGGGGGCGAGCGGAAGGGGGTGCGGGCGCGGGGCCCGGCCGAGCGGCTCCCGCAGGCCGCGGGGCGGTGCAACAAGCGGCCCCGGCGGGGCGAGGGGGAGGAGGACACGGAGGAAGGGGAGGGGGAGCCGCTTCCCGCGGCGGCGCCGGCGGGGGACGCGGGCAGTAGCGAGGGCGGGCTCCGGGCGAGGGCGGTTGCCCGGCGCGGGCCGGACGGCGAGGCCGGCGGGATGCGGCGCCGAGGGGAGGGGAGGAAGCGGGGAAGGGGACCCGGGGGGCGGCGGCCGGGCCCCGCTAGGCTCCCCGGGCCATGGCTGAAGGTGAGCTCGCCCCGCAAATCACTGCCCGGCTCGTCCCGGCGAGCGCGGCTCGGGCCCGGGAGCCGCGGCCCTGACAGCGCCGCCCGCGCCGCGCCCCGCGCCCCGCGCCCCGCCTCAGGTGTGCGGCGCCGCTCGGCCGAGCCGCAGCCACGCGCCCGGGGCCCAGCGGCGGCGGCGCCCCGGCTCCCGGCGCGCCCGTCCCGGCTGCTCGGCGCGCTCGCCGCCGCCGCCGCCGCCGCCGCGCCTCAGCTGGAGGAGCGGCCCGAGCCGGCAGCGCGCGGAGCGGCGGGCGCGGCACGCAGCGCCCAGAGGCACTTGGCGGCCGCCGCCGGGTGGGCGGGCGCCAGCCGAGGGGGCCTCTCCATTCATTCCCTCATTAGGGATGCGGGGCCGCTCCTCCCCCTCCTCGCGCGCGCTCTCGCCCGCCGGCCCCGCTGTTTATTTTTGTTTCGCGCCCCACCCGCGGAGTACGGTCGTCTGAGAGCCTCTGGTGGCTTTTATTTGTATTCGTGTTTGGGTTTTGCCGGGAGAGGTGAGAGGGTGCTGGTGCAATTGAGTGGCCCCCTTTTGTCCGTTTCCTCGGAAAGAATGGGTGCGATCCTCCACCGCCTGTCTCCTACCTCGGGACCTTTCCCAGGCTTAAATTCGGCTCCCCTGCCCCCGTGCCCAAGCTTTCTCAATTCCTGCCCTCCCCCGAGCCCCTTCTCAGTCCCCTTCTCCAGGGAGCCGTGGGGTTCAGGGTCACCCTAATAGTTGGGCAGACGGCACAAAAGCCGCTTGGAAGCGCCAGCAGCTTCGGCGGGGTGCAGAGGGCTCGGGCGCGGCAGCTAGCAGAGGTGCCCGCAAGGCGCCGCCTCCTTGGGAATGGGGCGGCAGAAGAGGTCGCCCGACGCCCACCGCGGCACCCCCGGAGCGGGTGAGACCGGGAGTCCCAACGTCTACACTGACTGATCGTCACTTCCTGGGACACAAGGAAGTGTCACTTAGGAGAGCTTGTTTAGGGAGGGTGGAGAGCCGTCTTTGATTCTGGCCCAGCCCTACCTCCTCCAGGTGGCTTCCTCACCCGCCCACCCACCTGCCACTTTTATATCCTTTAGACATCCCGATAGGATCTACTGTCCAGGTCCCATCAGCCCTTTAGGAAGCAATGCTACTTCCTTCTGTCTTATTTGGGAGCATTCAGCCTCTAGAACAAAAACCTTATCTCTCTATTCTTTCCAGTATTTCTTTCTCACTTCCTTTCATGGGTGGGCAGGAAGATAAAAGGAGCAATAGATAGAAGGAGATAGATCCAATTTTCGAGCTACTTTCCTAAGCCTCCAATGGGAATCTTAAGATGATGGGAAATTCCTCCTTTCTCCTGAAGTTCATCCATTGGAAGAATCCGTGCGCCAGGTGGCTTTTATCCTGGCTCATTAAAGGTTGTTTCTGAAAATTTAACACTTGACCCTTAAAACGTGTTCTGAAAGACCTAAAATAGGAATTGCAAAGATACTCTGAGACAAAAAAAAAATTCTCATCCGGTAAACAGTCACTTCTCGAACACCATCTAGGTATTTATTTCTTTAGCAGCTTATCTTGTAAACACTTCTCAATTTCACAAGGCAAATAAAAATCACAAGATCCCTTTGGTGTTTGTCATCACTCCTCAAATAAAATGCAGGCTTTAGAACTGCAAGGATGCATCCTGAATTATGGTGTACAACTGGGAATGCCAAGCTCTCACAGTCCCTCTGCAGAGCTCCTGAATCACCAAGATGGACTGAAGTTGCCAGGGCAGAAGTCTGTACTTTTCTGACCAGCTAGAGCCACTGCTGCCTATAGGGGCTGCTGCTGCGGTGTCAGCAGCACCACTGATTGTTGAAGCCACTGGAGTATCCAGTGTTACAATAGTCCCTTGTCACCGTGGGAATAAACAAGTATCTGTGAAACAGTGCTCAACCCCATTGGGATGTGAATCATTCCTTCAACTGGAAGCTTGGATTTTGCTTTTTGGTGCCCATTCACATAGTGTCCTGTCTTTATCCTTGTATCAACCCAGACAGACACATATTTCCCTGTTAAAGTCCATGCACCTGACTTTACAAGATCAGAGTTGCGCCGGGTTCATACCGCTCAGAAGAACTGGAATACGTGGTACTCTTCAATCATGTACCAGTCACGATACCCACAGGTCCCACCGCTGTGACATTCCTTATACCTGTAAGGTGTAATGGTCATTAGAGACAGCTTCAAAGAGAGCTCAGGATTTCTGGCACCAGGGCTTGCAAGGCTTTAAAGTGTATGTTAAAAGTCATGGGCAAATCCCTTAGCTGGATTTGCCACACGGCTCGTATATTGAAACTTGCTGAAAATCATCTAATAATAGGAAGGGATACTTATTTTTAAAATCAATCCACAAAGAAAGTCTTACAACAGTGGTACTACATTCAAAGGGGGTCTTATTGGGTGGATAAATTGAGTCCATAATGCCGGCTACCAAAAAAGACAAGAAACAATGCCATCCTCCCTCCCCCCTCCAATGGCATTCAAATAATCCTTACTCATGCCTACAACTTTAGGCTTGGTATATAATAAAAATTTATTTGGTATAGGTTAGAAAAAAGTCATTGAGTCATTGAGTGTGTGCTCCCCTATGAATCCTCCTCCCCTTAACCTGGCAGGAGGTGGTATTGTGAATGGATTACAATTTATTTAGCTTTAGTTCTTAATAATGAGAATGCTCACGAGCAACATTTTCTTGTGTCACTACGTATAGCTCCCTGTAACCTGTGATGATGAAGAAATGACAAAAGAATTATTTTAAGGCTCTGAGTAATTTTCTTTAGAATTATTAACCAAACATGGCATGTTTAATTCAGAGGTTTCTAAACTTCAAGTATTAGGGTACTAAAGGTTTCAGAAAGAAATCTGAAGTACTGAGAAAACCAAAGAAAAATGAAGATCTACAAGATTCTAAACCTCCACTGAAATGTGCTAAAAGAGCATTGTCCATCAGCAGCCCTACAGAGTGCAGTTTTCTAGATCTATACAATCCTAAACAGCAGGTACCAGCTACATGTGGCCATTGAGCTCTTGATATGTCATTTCATTTTTAATTAACTTTAAATAATTTAAAAACTAATACTTGATTCAGTGATTGAGGAATTTTAAATTGTTAGAATAAAACTTGGACACACAAACCTACCCTTTCAACTAAATATTCTTTTTTTTTAAAAAAAGATTTTATTTCTTTTAGAAAGAGGGAGAGAGTGCATGCATGAGAGTGGGGAGGGGCAGAGAGAGAAAATCTTCAAACCAAATTTGTGCTAAGCACAGAGCCCCATGCAGGGCTCCATCTCAATCTCACAACCCTGAGATCACTACCCCTGCGGAAACCGAGAGGCAGACGCTTAATTGACTGAGCCACCCAGGCATCCCTCAACTGAATATTCTGAAATCTAAATGTAGCTCAAATATTTCTGATGAGAATTCATTACCTGAATTGAGATGTGCAGTAAGTATAAAATGTACACTGGATTTTTAAAGACTTAAGAAAAAAAGAGTGTGAGATATCTCTTTAATAAATATTATATTGATTACATATTGAAATGCTAACATTTTGACATGTTGGGTTAAACAAAATATATCAAAATTAATTTCAACTGTTTCTTTTTACTTTTTCAAATGTCAAAACTAAAAAATACAGGACATATTACATATGTGGCTTAAATCATCTCTCTTTTGGACAACACTTCTCTAGTTGCTGAAGAATCAAACGCCTTGATTAGAAGCTATTAATAATTCCCTCTTTGACTCAACAAACGTAATAAGTACCACTCTACCACATGCCAAGCACTATACTGTTCAAAGGGAATATTCGTCCGTAATTGTCACTAGCAGTTCATATTCTTTTTACAGAGCTAAATGAAAAATATGGTGAATTCGTACAAATGAGTGTTAACAGATTGCAGTCATTTGTAAACAAAGAATTTGTCGAATGTGACAGATTTAGCAGAGTTCATAATAAACTCATAAAAGTGTGCATTTCTTATATCATGTTCTCTAAATGTAATATCTGATAGACTTGGCCAGCCAATAGCTATTTACTATTGAGAACATACTTTGAGTAAGATACAAGGCTATCTATAATTTTTCCTTTAACCCACAGAGAACTACAAAAAGGGCAGTTCTGTGAAGTAACAAAGAGTTGTCCCAGCTAAAGAGAAATGTGGTTAATGTCCATCAGGAAAAGAACAATCAGTTCTCTTTAGATAGATAGATAGATAGATAGATAGATAGATAGATAGATAGATAAAAGGTCCTGCTTGTTCCCCTGTGGTTAACAAGGTAAATTTTTATTGTGTGTCAACAGTCAAATGTGAAATGTGGAATCATTGAAATGGAAATGGACCTCAAGAGAAAAGATGTATTTTATCTTAGAATCTGTATAAGGCTGCTGTCTTTTACATTGTATATATGGTCATAGAAGGGCTGAAGATATGCACACTATGCTTGCCTTCATAGCTGTCTGTATCAGCCCCAGTCAGCTCATGGGGATTTGAGGTTGGGCCACTCCACACGTCACAAACGTCATCTCTGTCTACGCAGTATTTAACCTCTTTCCCTTTCCGTTCCCCCAAGCACTCGAGTCTGGGCAATATCGCACTGCTTGGAATTCCCAGAACACACCGTACTGCTCGACTCGGCGGAACCTCTGTTGTCATCTCTTCTCTCTTCCGGAAATGTCCTCCCCTCTTTCTTGCCTGAGGGATTCGGAGCTGGCCTTTAAGAACCTTTTCTTGGAAGGCTTCCATGACATCCCTGCCCCTCTCCTCACCTGCAGAGTTAATTAATCACTTGGCGCTGCCTTCAAATCCTGAATATTCTCCCGCTGTTAATCCCCTAGCACCGTGTACCTGGCTGGTCCTCCACCCAACTGTGAGCTAGGTCAAGGAGGGGAATAGGTCTTTTAAAAAAAATTTGAGTCTAGTTAGCACACAATGTTACATTAGTTTCAGGTGTTCAACACAGTGAGTCAACTTCTCTATACATTATACTGTGCTCGCCACCAGTGAGGATACCATCTGTCTCCATACAACCCTTTACTGTATCATTGACTGTATTCCCTAAGTTATGCCTTTTATTCCCGTGACTTGAGAATATATTTACTTAACTCTTTGCCCAGGGCCCAGCACAGTGCATGGCAATTAGAAGACACACGATTTCCTAAATGACTTTTATTGACTTCTTTCATGCTGTACATTTTCCTGCATTTCCACATTCTTTTGAATTCTAAGAAGCATCATATAGGAATTGAAATTTTAGTACAGGAGAATCACTAAAGTTTGCACCTAGGGGCTATCAGAGTAGATAATAAGTCTCATAGTAGATAAAATATCTTTCCAATAAATGTTATTGACAGGGTAGCACAGTGACTCTGTTCTGTCTTCTGTAGAGTAATAGCTTTCCATAGTACCGCTAATTTTATTACCCTGTCATTTTACTGTAATCATTCATTTTGATCCGTATATAGGAGCTGCTGATCACTGCTATTTCAATAAAACAGTCTTATTTTTTTCTCCCCAAATATGTTTATTTTAATTTTTCAGTGTTACAAGATTGATTGTTCGTGCACCACACCCAGTGCTCCATGCAATACGTGCCCTTCTCAATACCCACCACCAGGCTCG
>CM052814.1:11696669-11708503 GCA_028533885.1 Nasua narica
TGGCCATTCTAACTGGTGTAAGGTGGTATCTCAGTGTGGTTTTGATTTGAATCTCTCTGATGGCTAAAGATGATGAACATTTTTTCATGTGTCTGTTAGCCATTTGTATGTCTTCTTTGGAGAAGTGTCTGTTCATGTCTTCGGCGGCCCATTTTTTGATGCGATTATCTGTAAAACTGTAATTTACTCATTTACTCATCTGTAAATGAGTGTCTGCGTAAGCCCAGGTGCAGTGACAGCAAGGACTCACTTGGTCAGGAGAAAACACTTTAAAGGTAGGTGAAAAAAATCAAAGGGGAATGATAAAATGACAGATGTCAAAGGCAACAGAGCTGGAGGATCAGCCCTAGGAGAAGTCATCAGGAATCGAGGTGGCTCTTCCTCTTAAGCAAGAGCCTTTCAGCATGCTGAGCAGTACAGCATTACCTGGCAGTGCAAATTGGGACAGCAAAACAAAGGACAAGACACGTGCAAGTGATTACTGGTGATGAGTTACACATTGGTCCTTGGCAACATTGAAAAAATGCAGATAAAAATCAGCGCTAGTAGTACCATGCTCAAACAAAAGGACACTGGTTATGTATATACTCATAGGTGTGGCTACACCCACATCACTGTACCTTCCAAATTATGATTTTTGTAATGCCACATGGGAAGCAAAACAATCCTTTGAAAGTCTTATGGAAACCACCCTAAAGTAAGAATTGGGTTCTTTCCCTTGGTATTTGCACCTACAAATTGAACATAATGTAATTCAACACCCTTTTAAACAACTTTGTAATTGGATTATCTGACTTCGTGGACAGCATACTGAGTGAACTGTCCTCTTATATTTTTGTACTTATTTCATTAGCATAAAAAATCAGTTTTATAATTTCTTTTCACAAACTTAATTTATTTGATCACTTCAAATGTTTTATTCTATGTCAAGTGCTCTATCGTTTTGATGATTTTCTTCCTTTCCTGTGTAAACGCTGACACCATTTGTTACTTTGCTTTTCACTCATTCATTCATTTAAAAATATTGAGTCCTGCTAATGGCTGGCACTATTCTTAGCTCTTCAGAAAGAGCAGTAGACAAAATAGACAAAAATCCCCACCCACATGAAGTTTACATTTTGATAAGCACTTTCAGTGTCTAGACGGTTCAAAACTAGAGGCCCCCGTAATACAAATAACATTCTATGTCCTGTGTTGGTTATTCTTCTCTTTTAACACGTATAAGCACCCAGATTTAATTTTTTTTAAAGTAATGAATTTAAAGTAATAAAGTAAATGAATGAATAGCTAGATCTTTTCTCCAATCCACAGGTAATTGCTTTCTCTCTTAATATTTTGGCTCTTCTCCAATAAGCTTTTATATAAACAGCTTCAACTGGTTCCACAAGTAGGCTGGGCACTTTAAGACCATAATAAAGATGCCTTCCTGACCGGGTGACTTGTATTGGATCTACATTCTGTAATATTATCCGAGCTTTATTATATCGACACCGGCGTACCTCCTACATTTCATCGTTAGGAACTACTTTACCTTCAATCACTGGTAGTTTTCTTCCTATTTCCATTAGCCCCAGATCAACTGACAATATTTTGATGGTTCAGCAAGATCCATATAATAAAGAGGAAACTATATTTATAACCACTTTAGATATACTTTTTTTCTTTTAACAGATAAAAGAACAGTTTTGGAAATTTCTTCCCTGTCTGTCCTGTAAAACGTAAGCCCCCTGTCACTCACCTTGGTGGTATATTCCCCTTTGCCTTCAGAGCTCTTGTAATAATAATTACCAGGGAGACCCAGGGAGCAGTCTTTGCAGTGTTCTATCCCCAGGCCCTGCTACAGTGCCGAGAATATGGAAGTTACTCAATTAAACATTAATTGAAGAAAGAATCACAAATTCCATAATTTCTCTGAATTTGAATATAGGTTTTCAGACCCCCAATTTCAGACAACCTTTGTATACTTCCACTATAAGTGAAGGACTTGGTTTATGTGTCCCTTAATCTTTCCAAAGGCTCTCGCTCCCCAACCCTTGGGCATTTGCCCCTCATTGCTTTGTTACTCAGTTGACAAGGCTCCTGGATTCACTTTTCCCACTATTCCAATATCTTCTTTTTCATTCTAAAACAAGTATGCCAATTCCTAAAGTTATAAATGTGTCTTTTAAAAAGTATTAAAATTATGGAATATACATCTCAGATTACCATGGCTAGAATCCAGGTTTACTTATATGTGAAAAAAAAATGTATTTCCTCTGTAATATTTTTTTAAGATTTTATTTATTTGAGAGAGAGTGAGACAGACAGAGATAGTGAGAGCACAAGCAGGAAGGAGAGGGAGAAGCAGGATTCCTGCTGGGAAGGGAGCACAACGCAGGGCCTGATCCCAGGACTCGGGGATCATGACCTGAGCAAAGGCAGACACCCAGGCGCCCCTCCTTTGTAATATATATACATATATATATATTAAGATTTTATTTATTTGACAGAGAGAGACACAGTGAGAGAGGGAACACAAGCAGGGGGAGTAGGCGAGAGAGAAGCAGGCTTCCCGCCGAGGTTCTTGATCCCAGGACCCTGGGATCATGACCTGAGCTGAAGGCAGACGCTTAAGGACTGAGCCACCCAGGCGCCCTCTTTTGTAATATTTTTAACTATTCTTTTGCTACCTACGGTGTCAGATCAAACCTTAATCTCACCTTAACACTAAGTCACAAATCAATTACATATTTTTGAGCACCTACTATGTGCTTAGTGCTAGTCAAAGAGGAACTATGCACAGGGTCTGGCACTAGCCTGATGCAAGTAATTTTTACATAAATATAGCAAAACTTAAATAGCAGAAGTTGAGCTGTACATTTCAAGTGATCACTGAGAAAGTGTACAGTGATGTGATGTTATACCTTTGGAGCTCCTCTTTTCTAACTGTCTCCGAAGACTGTGGCACAAGTTTTGTGTATTCTCAGTGGTGATAAATCTTTGTCTTTTGAGGGTTTATTTTTAACAAAGATTCACTCCAAATCAACTTTGATGAGTAGTATAAATGATTAAATTAATCTCACATTGGATCAAAAGTTGCAAGAGTATTTCTTGCCTTCATCAAGCTGGATCATGCTTTAAAGAAGCATTTAAAACATTGAAAGATGATAAGCTCTCTGTAATAAGTACAAAACCTTGAAAAGTGAGTATTTTAACCAATGTTTTCACTGTTTTATAATCACTTCCACACCTGGTCACATGGCTCATGCAGTTAAGTAACATGCATCTTGCTCGAATGACATGAGAAGTTAAGGAACAAAATACAATGTTAATTGTTAAGTGTCCAAAGGTGAAGAAGAAGCTTCATAGAAGAGCATCAGTACATGCCATCATCATCTTCATTAAGAGCCAAGGTTTACAGATGGCCAACAGGTACATGAAAAGGGGCTCAACATCACTAATCATCAGGGAAATCCAAATCAAAACCACAATGAGATATCACCCCACACCTGTTAGAATTGCTGCTACCAAAAAGGCAAGAAATAGCAAGTGTTGGCAAGGATGTGGAGGAAAACGAGCCCTTGCATACTCACTTTTAGTGGGAATGTCAATTGGTACAACCACTGTGGAAAACAGTATGGAATATGGAGATTCCTGAGAAAAATTGAACTACCATATGATTCAGAAATTCCAGATCTGGGTATTTATTGGAAGAAAATGAAAACACTAACTTGAAAAGAAATATACACCCCCATGTTCATTGCAGTACTAATTGCTAACAGCCAAGATATTGAAACAACTGAAGTGTCCACCAACAGATGACTGAATAAAGGAACACACACACACACACACACACACACACACACACACACAGGACTATTATTCAGACATAAAGAAAGAATGAAATCCTGCTATTTTTTACAACATGTATAAAACTTGATGGCATTATGCTAAGTGAAATAAGCCAGACAAGAAAGACAAATATCATATGATCTCCCTTACATGTAGAATCTAAAACAAAACAAAACAAAACAAAACAAACTAAGTTGAAAACCAAAACCAAACAAACCGAAACCAAGCTCACAATACACAGAACAAATTAGTGGCTGCCAAGGGCTGGGGGTGCCGAGCAGGGAGTAAAGTGTGTAGGGTCAAAAGGTACAAGTTTCCCATTATAAACTAAATAAGTCATGGGATTGTAACGTACAGCATGGTGACTGTGGTCAATAACACTATATTGCATATTTGAAAGTTGCTAGAGAGTATATCTTAAAAGTTTTCATCACAAGAAGAGAAAAATTTGTAACTATGTATGATGAAGTTAACTAGTCTTATTGTGGTGATCATTTCTCAATATATGCAAAAACAAAGGATTACATTGTATACCTGAAACTAATAGTATGTTATATTCTACTTCAACAAAAATAAAACAGAAATAAATTAAAGGAGAAAAAAATAAAATAAATTAAAGGGAGACTATGTTTATGTGTATTTTCTAAAGCCTTTTGTCTACATTATCTCTTGTAATCCACAATAAAAGTCTGGTAAGCAGATATTTCTAGTTCATCCCCTAATGAAGAAATCAAGCCTCAGAAGGTGAAATGATTGCCTGGTAGCTTATATTTTCTGACAAACTGATCTGGAAACCTGGGTCTTCCAGCCCTGAATCCCGGCCTCTTTTCATTCATCTCTGGGTCTTGTGCATGTACAACGGGGACATCCTCACAAGGCTTGTTCGTTCCCATACCCACACGTCCCATCTCTGTTCCCTTCTACCCTTCCTAAAAACCACTGTCAGCCTTCCAAGTATGAGAACGTAAGTCCACCAGAGACATGGAGGTGAGATTGAAGGACAGAAAAAAATTGGGAATACTGTTGTGATTTGATTTGCAATAAATGTGAAATAAAATCAGGTCTGGCCCTAGAGGCAGGATCCAGGTCAAAGTACATTATGTAGCTTATTTGATGTTTTCATATGGATGAAATCAGTTTAGAATGAAAAGCAAGGGCAAACCAGAATTAGGAACGAAATAATGAAAAGATGTAACTTACAGCCGGGAGGCTGTGTTAAGTGAGAGAGTGGGTGATACGGGAGGACGCCCTTATGCAGAAATGGGGAGAAGCTGACCAGAGAATGCCTGGGAGAGAGCTTGCAGGCTAATTATATTGTTAAAGACATTGGGTTTTCCTTTGAGTGGGAGGCGGTCAGATTGCTTAAGCAACGATCATGCTAGAAATGACGATGTGTATTGACTCAGGGCACACTTAAAGAAAGACACCACACCACACAGAAATGCACCGAGGATTGCTTAGCAGTTCAAGTGTGTGGAAGTTTTAGAAAATGCCTGAGTTGGTACACTGCGGAAATGGTGGAGAGGGTGGGCCAACCTAAAGAAGATTTAGGAACCCTTTGGTCCTCTTGGTCAACGGACGAAAAGAAATAAACTGCCTCAAATGGGAATCACAGTACCTTTCCTGTCGGCAGGGCTGGCTTTGGGGGTTCATGCCCTGTGCAGTCACCCAGTAGCCCTATGCTCCTAAGGGCCCTGTGGTTGGTTTAATTCTCTGCTTTCACCATCCTGAAATTACATATAATTCTTAAACAAGGGAGCTTGCCCTGAGTCCATTATTTATGTATTAGTCCTTCTCACAAAGTTGTGCTGAGGATCAAGTAAACTAATACACCTAAAATGCATAAAACAGTTCTAAGCATCATAATTGTCTCCTGATAATGTTATTTATTGTTTCTATTCCTTCTTTGTCCTTGCCTTGGTCTTCATTTTTGCTGTCCTCCTCCTCCTTCTTCTCACTAGTGTCTGTGCTCCAGAAATACTGGGAAAGAAGACAATGCCTCAGTCTGTCCAGGCTTCACTCACCTCACTGCCACCTGCCCAAGGAGGGTAAGTGGTTAGTGAAAGCCAAGGTGTGTCCTAAATGCCGGTGTCGGCTTTAAGAACCGTCTACCCATCTCAGAAGAATAAATGTGGGCTCCTTCCACCAAGCAACCACAACCACCACCACCAGCAGTCAGGGAGAGAGAGCTCACATACTAAGCCTTATACTAGAATCACACACACACACACACACACACACACACACACTCACGCAGGCACGCATGCATGCGCGAAATAGAAGGCTCCTATTATTTAATGCCTATTGAACACCCTGCAGTTCCTATTCATCATTTTGTTTAATCCCCACAGCTATTCCATAGGAGTTGCCCCAAATCAGTTATGGAATTTGTCAGACGCCACCCTACCCTGATGGGATCGGTCCCTGTCGTCAAGGAGGTGACATCGAATCAGTTAGACCACGACCCCATTCACATCTCACCACTTCACCAGCAGGATCTGAAAACACACACACATACCCACACACCCCACAAAGCCAAAGGCACCTGTAAAGAAAAATAACTGCCTAGAAATATAGTAGCCAATGCATCTATTGGAGCCACAAGGAAACAACTAAATGAGTCAGAGTTACATGGGGTTAATTCGAAAAAAGGCTTTCTGGAGAAGCAGAGCTTTCAGCCGCGTTTTAAAAGACAAAAGGACCAATGTAAGCAGAGAGGAGTGAATCAGGCATTCTCTGAAGAGAATGTAATGACAGACGCATGGAGGCAAGAAGGAACACGCAGTGCACAGGAGATGACAAGTAGATTTGCTTGATGGCAACAAATTTTAAGCAAACCAAAAGAATCATTCACGTGCAAAAATATGTAAGGACTCAACTATGCGTGCTTGTATGTGAAAGTCGTCTGCCTCCGAATAGAATCACGAGCCTCTACTGAGACAGCTTTAAAATAATGCTGGGAACCATGGCTTGCTTTTTCCAGTTCCTTAATAGTTTTCTCCCAATGGGACTGTTCAATTCTCCCTGTCTTTGGTCTGCTCTGAATTCTAGCAGCACACACTCCCTTGGGTTCGCAGACCCAAAAAAAGAAAAGTCACAAAACTTTCTATTTCACTGAGTGTGGAATACAATGTTAATTTATAGTTGAGATGTATTATTGTGTGTTTTCTGACATTTTTTCCCAAAATAATGCTGCAGCTATTTGTACTGAAGAAATATTTTGCAGTTCAACATGTGGAAACTCATTTTGGTGAGATACTTTAATGCATTACTGAAGAAATACGTTTGCTTGGCTGCCGTTATTTTTATAGACCATTTATTTGTGATAGCAAGTGCTTTAAACAATAAACAATAAATGAACACAACTCCTACCCCCTAGAATGTCCTCTGCGGAGGAAGTGGGAGTTGGCCGTACCGGGCAGAGGGGATGGTTGGAACTCTGGGTCTGAATCTTGGTTTCAGCATGCCTTGGTTATGCTTATTCTCCATGCCTCAGTTTCTTCACCTGCTAAATGGAGATAGTCATTTTCACTTCCCAGTAAATGCTTGTAAAATGTGTTCAAAGTCCTTGTGAAATACAAATAAATATGTTTATATAAACATAGGTATGAGAGTACACCCTCCTATTTATGGTAACAATACAAAACCTCTGTGGTGTCACAAGAAAAGTCCTCAGAATAGAGTGTTGAGCATTCTCCTCAGCCTTCCCACATAGCAATCAAAATGCCACTGAAAATTGTATTCCTTTATATGTGGCCCTGTTCTGAGGGAGGGGCCATAGCTCGGGTCTTCGAATTACTCTCCCAGGCTTTTGAACATGTGTATGTATTGCTCTAGAATGGCGTTTCTCAAACTATCGTGCTGAAGGGCCAGGTTTTTTCTTTCCACAAATTTCAACTCTGTCAAAAATGGACATGTTCATAAAATACGGTAGAAACAAATTTATAGAAAAATTAAAAATTTTAAATGTAGACATACAAAACAGAAGTTTAAAGATAATATTAGATTCAATAGACATAAAATTATTCTGTCAAGCTCTATATGTTTCTGAACATTTGTCAGTTTGTACTTAGCTCATGGCCGAAGGACAATGAACAATCCGGGGTTTGGCACCGGGGTGCGGAAGGACTACACTTTGCAAGCACTACTCTAAAGCACCTTCCTCAAACTCTCCTTCCATCATTCCTTCTTGTGCCCACCCAAAATCTCTTCCTTATTAATGTCGACAGCATGACTCTGCATGGGGAAGTCTGTAGTTAGTGTTGGGTTTCAGAGACAGCATCTTCCTAGCCTTTTTCGCCACTTCAGTCCCAAGAGGCATCTGAGTAGTTCCTCAATCACTGGAAAGAGACATAGCCTTTTTGGAAAGAGAGCCGAATATTCGAGGCTTGCCCAAACAGCTCCAAAGTATCACACCTCTCCTGGGCTCTCTTGGGGATTCCTACAACTTGCCGTGGTTGTGTTTAGTCAGAGTCAAAGACACCGAAGGAAAATGCTGGATCCTCCATGTCCCAGTTCTTGGTCCAGAGCCAATGGGGTTCAACTGAGTCAGGGACTATAGAAGTCCTTTCTTCTTCCCACCCTTTGCTTTTGGTGACCTCCGCCACCATGATAATGACCGCTGCCTCCTCCTCCTCCTCCTCAAAAAAAAAAAAAAATGCTTTCCGTCAGCCATCCTTATTCCTTGGCAAGCATTTTTCTCTAATGACTGCATTCCCATGATATCAGATAACTAAAGAATAAAGAACAGCCAATGGGTATCAATCTTTATGACTTTAAGACTAAAAGGAAATAAATTGCTGGACTTCAAGCTCTGCCCCAATGATGTAATGAGGGGGAGGTTGGGCATCCTTTACTCTTGCTTCTGCATAGAGCTACAATTAGATTATGGATTGTTTATCTAGAGTCTGAGGAAGAAGGACATCCAGAAACTCCCTGAAGAGATATGCGAAGCAATGCATATATGTGAATTTTTCTATAAAATAGGGCCTTCATTTTAATCAGATTTTTAGGAGTTGCATAAAGAGAAGTTTCAAACCTCTAACTTAAGTAATCCTAAATGGCTGAGTAGATCTTTCTCTACTTTGGTTTTTTTTTACAGTATTAGACTCAAGCCTTTGGTAGTATCTCCTCTTCATCTAGAGATTATGTTTTCCAAAGTACAAGTTGTGATCTTTACCATGAATCATAACAGGCATTCAAAAAGAAATTTGAACAATGAAATAATCACCAGGGCCTCACCTGAAGTAAGGTAAATACTATTCTATCATGCCTTTGTCATGTGTGTGTACTGGGTCTTCAAGGTTTTTTTTTTTTCCATTTTATTTATTTATTTGAGAGAGAGAGAGTGAGTGAGAGAGAGCGCACAAGTAGGGGGAGGGGTAGAGAGAAAAACCAGAGAGAGAAGCGGACTCCCTACTGACCAGGAAGACTGATGCAGGACTCGATCCCAGGATCCTAGGATCATGACCTGAATCCAAGGCAGATGCTTAACCGACTGAGCCACCCAGGCACCCCTGTACTGGGTCTTGATACAAAATGTATTTCTTACACAGGCAGGGTCGAAAGGAGTTAACAGCTACTGATGTACAGCTTTCGACCTTAGGCTTGAGTGCACACAAGGATCACCTGGGCAGTGAACTAAAATGCATTCCCAGGCCCTGGCCACAGACCCTGCTTAGGAGAGTTCTGCACTTGGGCATGCTCCGTGGGTGAATCTCCCGGCACCCTCAGGCAAATTCTCATCCGGAACCACAGAGAGAACAAAGGCTTGGGAGTCACAGAGAGCAGCAAGGAAAGACTAGCTCGAGTGCATAGAGGAGCTTTGCAAACTGGAGCTCCGTGAGCCCCAGTTTCCTTATCTGTGAAATGGCATCGGATACTCTATCACGTGGAGTAGCTGTCAGGATCACGGGGAGTTGGGGGGGGGGTGTGTGCCTAACCCATTATGTAATATGCAGGGCCCAGAGCAAACCGAAAACGCAGGGCCTCTGGTTCAGAAGGTAGTCAGAGCATTAAGGCAAGTGGGGGTCTTTCTGAGGCTAGGGTCCTGTGCAGCTGCATACCTACCAAGCCAGCCCTGTGTGTGTACAGCATTTCATTCGGTGCCGAATATCTAGAAGAGGGTCACAAAAGGGCAGCTTTGGCATATGTAAGTATACATATGAGGCATTTTATATAAAAGCATTTTAAACAAAAGCACTCCACTATAAATAGACCAAGGCATTAGCGGCACTTAAGCTAACTATTATGATGCTGATATGAGTTGATTTGAACTTTTCTTAATTAGGTTCCAGGATGCTTTGTTCTGCAGTTCGGTGGTTTGAAAGAACAACTGTGTAAGTACAGCTGCTGGAGCATTTCAGGCGCGTCCCAGGTGCCCTGCCTCCGCGGTGCACCCCCCCCCCCCCCGCCCCCCCGTCACAGTTGGGCAGGACACACCTCCTTTCAGCCGCAGCATCCTGAGTGTGTATGTGGGGGGGGAAGCCGCCTTCCGCCCCTCCGCCCCTCCCCTCTATCACAGCGCCCCAGAACTGTTCGGCAGCCAGATGAAAGCCCGCTCCTTTGATCAATCAGTATAAGATAAATAAAGCACTTTCAAGATCTAAGAATAATTCTCAGAACTTCATATGAAGTGGAAATCGAGTATTATTAACATCGGTTTAGCAATGAAATAATGACGTGTAAGAAAATGCACTCAGAACCTCTGGGTGACTTGGCCAGGTGTTTGGGTTGTTGGTGCCTCTATGGCTCCAATTTGCCAAATGACATTCCCACCAAGGCCTCTCTTACCTCGTCTCGCCCCATTTCTACTTAAATGCCTTAACCTCAAAAGGGCTCAGAACCAAAAGCGGCATCTTTGTTCCTCACAATTGCTTCTTTTCCTCCTGACTTTCCATTTTGTGTTAGTAACCCAGACCAAGACCTTGGACTCTTCTGTAGTTTATCATTACATATACCTATAATACCTAACACACATTGTTTATACTATCCTTGTGTGTGTTCCTCTATCGACCCTCATAAATTTAAGTGCCCAGAGGGCAGGAACTGTATGCATTCTTTTCACAAGTCCTGCCAAAATCAAAAAAGTTTCCTTCCTCCTTCCTTGGAGATGGAAGGTGAAGGGTGCTTGCAGCAAGCCCTGATTATATAAAAACACCAGTTGGCATCCCCCCCATCCCCCCACCGTTGGGGCCCACAGCAAATGTCACAATTTGCAATTCTTGTGTTTCCATTAAGAAACAGTTGCAGCATTGAAAGTATAGATTGCTCTGGGCAGTATAGACATTTTAACAATGTTTATTCTTCTGAGCCATGAGCATGGAATGCTTTTCCATCTTTTTGTGTCTTCTTCAATTTCTTTCATGAGCGTTCTGTAGTTCCTCGAGTACAGTTCTTTTACCTCTTTAGTTAGGTTTATTCCCAGGTATCTTATAGTACTTGGTGCTACAGTACAATGCCATCCCAATCAAAATTCCACTGGTTTTTTTCAAAGGGTTGGAACAAACAATCCTAAAATTTGTATGGAACCAGAAAAGACCCCGAATTGCTAAGGAAATGTTGAAAAAGAAAAACAAAGCTGGGGGCATCACATTGCCTGATTTAAAGCTTTACTACAAAGCTGTGATCACCAAGACATCTTGGTACTGGCAAAAAAACAGACACATAGACCAATGGAACACGTTAGAGAGCCCAGATCTGGACCCGCAACTCTATGGTCAAATCATCTTTGACAAAACAGGCAAAAATATCCAGTGGAAAAAAGACAGTCTCTTCAATAAATGGTGCTGGGAAAATTGGACAGCTGTATGTAGAAGAATGAAACTTGACCATTCTCTTACACCATACATGCAGATAAACTCGAAATGGATAAAAGACCTCAACTTGAGGCAGGAATCTATCAAAACCCTAGAGAAGAACATAGGCAGTAACCTCGTCAATGTCAGCCACAGCAACTTCTTTCAGGACATGTCTCCAAAGGCAAAGGAAACAAAAGCGAAAAT
>CM052814.1:11708603-11723497 GCA_028533885.1 Nasua narica
GTCAACAAAACGAACAGGCAACCCACAGAATGGGAGAAGATATTTGCAAATGACACTACAGACAAAGGTCTGATATCTAAGATCTATAAAGAACTCAAACTCAACACTCACAAAACAGATAATCACATCAAAAAATGGGCAGAAGACATGAACAGACACTTCTCCAAAGAAGACATACAAATGGCCAACAGACACATGAAAAAATTTTCATCCTCTTTAGCCATCAGAGAGATTCAAATCAAAACCACACTGAGATACCACCTTACACCAGTTAGAATGGCCAAAATTAACAAGACAGTAAACAACAAATGTTGGAGAGGATGTGGAGAAAGGGGAACCCTCTTACACTGTTAGTGAGAATGCAAGTTGGTGCAGCCACACTGCAAAACAGTGTGGAGATTCCTCAAGAAATTAAAAATAGAGCTATCCTATGACCCTGCAAATGCACTACTAGGTATTTACCCCAAAGAAGCAGATGCAGTACAAAGAAGGACCACATGTACCCCAATGTTCCTAGCAGCAATAGCCACAATCGCCAAACCGTGGAAAGAACCAAAATGCCCTTCAACAGATGAATGGGTAAAGAAGATATGTACATATATACAATGCAGTATTATGCCTCCATCAGAAAGGATGAATACCCAACTTTTATATCAACATGGACTGGACTGGAAGAGATCATGTGGAGTGAAATAAGTCAAGCAGAGAGAGTCAATTATCTTATGGTCCCACTTATGTGTGGAACATAAGGAAAAACATGGAGGACATTGTGAGAAGGAAGGGAAGGGTCAATGGGGGGAAATCAGAGGGGGCGATGAACCATGGGAGACTGTGGACTCTGAGCAACAAAATGAGGGTTTTGGAGGGGACGGGGTGGGGAGTTGGGCAAGCCTGGTGGTGGGTATTGAGGAGGGCACGTATTGCATGGAGCACTGGGTATGGTGCATGAACAATTAATCTTGTAACACTGAAAAAATAAAATAAACATATTTGGGAAAGAAAAAAAAAATAAATAGTTGTGGCTCCCTGCTCAGTGGGAAGCCTGCTTCTCCTTCTCCCACTTCCCTTGCTTGTGTTGCCTCTCACTCTGTGTTTCTGTCAAATAAATAAATAAAATCTTAAAAAAAAAAAAAAAGAAATAGCTGTTTGGGATGGAGTGAGGGGTATAGGACTTCTACTTACTCCATTGGGTAACAAAGTAACACTTAACTTGAGTGTACTTAAATTCGAGTACCCTAAACCTTTTTTGTATGATTTTTTTAGATGTCTGAATACCTGGGACTACTGCTCTGCTGTATCAATCAGTCAACAGGCTTAAAAATAACACTATTCTAAGGAACCATTCTTGACTTCAAGCATCTTAAATTCAAACTGAGGAAATGGTCTATGGAATCCAAAACAAATCAGAGTCCTATAGGCTAAAAGAAGTCTTCATGGAGGTGAGCTTGGGCTTGAGCTTGAAGGATGAGAAGGGTCTGGAAGGATAGAAGGGAGAAAAGAGAAGGCAGTTGGGAGAAAAAGAAAAAAGTAAATAAGGTAAGTTTCATGTTAGTGTGCATAAAAGATTAGTAAAGAAATCAGTCTGTCTAGGAATAAGTTTTTATATTTGGGAATAGAAGTTACCCAAGATTGTATATTTAGGTAAACCTGGAACATTAAGTCTTGGGATGATGAGAGGACTTTGAACTTAATCTGATAGGCAATAGAAAAGTGTTACGAAGTCTTTTCAAGGAAGCTACAGAAAGATTACGGGCATGAAAATCTGTCACTGGTACATGTGATGATCTGGGAGGATGAGGATCTGAGGTGGCGAGGTGGGTGGAGGTTTTGCCATCATCCACATGTGAGACCAGGAATGGCTAGCCAGCATCAGAGGTAGTAGAGTGGAGGGGAGAAAAAAAGGAACGGATTTGAAAGTTGTTGAAAAGACTTAATACGATCCACCGGTATTTTCTGAGTGCTTGCTAAAGGCAAGAGATTCTGCTATGCCCTAGGAAATCAAAGGTGAACAGAACACGCATGGCCCTGGCCTCCCAGAGGCCGGCTTCTAGTTGGGGAGGCAGACAATCAAAGAAGCAGGCAATCACAGTACAACACTGCAGGGATTCCAATGCGAAGGTGGGGAGTGTTCTCCACGGACACATACAGAATGGCTCCAAACCCTAATGGGTCAAGGGCAGTGGGGAGAGTCAGGGAAGATAGCTAAGTAAAATGACATCTGATACTGGATGGGGATACTGATGAGGATAGGGTTGATGAAAGAAAAGTATTATAGGCAAAGAGAATCACATGCCAGAAAATGGTAGTCACATGCTCAACACAATAGACATGGAAAAGAAATATACTTTAGAAGGATCTCTCAATCTTCAAATCATTTCTCCTTGACGAGCACTGTGCTAGGATCCAGAAGGGATGCAAAATAACAATGTGATGATAGGATCTTAGGGTTAAGTCTTCTTTTTGGACTTGAAGACAAGAGAGACTGATCAGGTTTCTGTTCCTGCCTTTTTCTCTGAAAATAGAGGAGAAGTATAGGAAAAAAGGTGTCAAGATCCTTGATCTAAGAAGCTGTTGCCTGAAATACACTTTACAATACATTTTAAAATATAGAGAGAGACAACAAGGCTTTGGGAAACAATACATACTTGGTAGTTATATCTACAATGATACCCCATTATCTGCTTGAGGTCTGATATCAAAATTGTTTCTATAGTTACAAAGATTCACTTGCAAAAGGGCAAAGGGGAGGATGGGTAGGTACACCAGCCTGTGAATTCATGGGTAAAGTGATGGCAGGGCAGGCAAAATATATGGAACAGACTTATGGACCACTAGAATTGGTGATGTCCTCCTTATTTAGTAAAGGGAATACCAGAAGAGAAGCAGATTTTAGGGCAAAGATAACAAGTTCAGTTGAAGACAGTGAGTTTGAGGTCCCTATGAGACATCCACTTGGAGATATCCAATTTGCAGATGAATCTGGAGCTCAGAGGAGAGGTCCAGACATTTTGTATAATGAATACTTTCTTTAAAAAGAAAAAAGATCTTGAGCAAATACTGGGAAATGTCAACATCTGTTAAGTTTTATTACTGGAGATACCGGAATTTGAATCACCCACAGAACAGTTTTCTTGAGCTAATATTTTACCTTTTCATTAAATGAAATATTCCAAACATAAGAAAACACGAAGGGAATCATTTAACAAACTTACTACCAATCACCTGCGGCCCTGAGCCTTTAGATCAATTTACCCAGAAACCACAAAGGCCAGCAGATGAAAAATCCACTCTTCCTCCTCTCTCTCATCTCTTGCCCTAGTCTCTCTTCCTCATCGCTTCCTCCTCCTCCTTCCCATTCTGTCATGCCCTTCTCTCTCTCTTACCTCCCCTTTTCTCTTGACCATTATTCATCATCTCCACCTGGTATTGGTCTTATATGAGATACCTTTCACTTCAACAGGACTAAGTTCACAACATCTCCCTCTGTATTACCCTAGCTTTCCCCAGCCCCTGATAGATTCTGAAAAAAGGACAGTGATTGTTCTCCACAGAACTCATTTACCCAGGTGCTACCTCCGTTCTGCTCTGAAGAGTCTCCAGCTTACAAATGCGATGTGTGAATACCATTTGTACTCCCGGTAGAAAGCACTGCGGTCCGGACTGACCAAGCTTTATTCTGCAGCTCTCTTGTGGTGCTCTCCATCCTGAGCTTATTCTTACACTTCCGCTCGCCCCCTCATTTCCTCCTTGGCTTCACGCCCACATTGCAGTCATTCACTGTGGTCATAAGAGATCAAACATCATTGTCAATGCCGAACCCCTCAACATCTAAAGACTGGGTTTTTAAAGACTTTAATCCACCTTGACCAGGAACAGCGTGATCGACACTGTGTGCAACTGAGCACTCAATTAGGAGGTCTACATTTTTGTCCCTGTTCAACTTTAACTCATTTTTCCTGACTCTCAAACAACTAATCTTAAGTACCCAACTTCCTCCTGAAATCTTCTCTGGCCATTATAACTCACATTACTGTTTCTCTTTCCCCTGTGACCATAGCTCCTAATAAGTTAACACAATAGGAACAAAGCATGTACTTGCTTGTGTTGTGATTATACTATTTCATCTGAGACTTTTGTGTCCCTTCCAGATCCTAGCACAGTGCTAATCAAATTGCAGTTTGGTTGACATAAATATTAATCCATCCTTATATCTGTGTTGGGAGTGGAGAGAAGAAAAGTCAGATATGATAAAGGTCAGCCAGAATGTCAGTAAGTTTTTACGTGGGCACTAGGGAGTGACAAGACAATGATTATGTCCTTCTTAGCCTACCGATACATCTCACTGCTGCCATACAGCTTGTCAATGACATGTATATTTTAGGTCACTTAGTCCTTGAAAAGAACATGGGCTGGGACACAAAAAGGGCAGAATAAAGCCCCCCATGGACATCTACCCTGCAATTTCCCTGGAGAGTTCAGGTTCCCAGATGTACAATACATCTCCCAAAAAGCATTCATTTCCGGCAGCATAGAACTGGTAAGAAAACATGCAAGTAGCCATATCTTCTTCTTAATGAAATTTATTTTTATGCTTTTCCTGAGGCTTCATCATGATCTCAGTGAGAGCAAATGTGAATTTAAGTATAAGGAGGGCAACTGTAGGTGATCCTGCTGCCTATTTAAGATGAGGTGAGGGGTGGGGTTTATGTAAGACAGACAGACAGACAGACAGACAGATAGATAGACAGAGTATATATAATTTATTGTGCATTTACTCTGTACCGGGTACTGTGTTAAATCTACTTCAAAGATTATCCCATGTGGTGGATGTGCTATTTACTCTGTTTTAGAGGCGATGGGGTGGATTCATAGAGGCTAAGTCATTTGCTCAAGGTCAACATCTAGAAAATCATAGTGTCAGCATTTGAAGCCAGACAGAGCTAGAGCCCATCTTCTTCTTTTTTTTTTTTTAAATTTTGTATTAGTTTTAATCAAAACATTGCAGTTAAAATGGTATATTAGAGCTGTGTCAAATTTTTGAATAAATTTTCATTTTGTTTATACTGGAATTTTTTTTTCCTCCCCAAATATGTTTATTTTAATTTTTCAGTATTACAAGATTGATTGTTCATGCACCACACCCAGTGCTCCATGCAATACGTGCCCTTCTCGATACCCACCACCAGGCTCGCCCACCCCCCTAGAGCCCATCTTCTTAACCCTTAATGCTTAATGTTCTTTTGGATATAAAGACGAAGTTCAAGTCTACCAAAGTCTTTCTATATTTTTACTTTATTATTGGTAAAATATGTGAGAATACCTGGAAAGTTCTTTCTCAAGGATGTTGCATAGGGAACTTGGGCAACACTCTCTAGCATTTCCTCCAACTGTAAAATTATCCTAAAAGTTACTGCAGGAGGAAACCGAGCTTCATTGGTATTTAACCTTATTTTTTTTAAAGATTTTATTTATTTATTTGACAGAGATCACAAGTAGGCAGAGAGGCAGGCAGAGGCGGGGGGGAAGCAGGCTCCCTGCTGAGCAGACACCCCGATGCGGGGCTCGATCCCAGGACCCCGAGACCATGACCTGAGCTGAAGGCGAGGCTTTAACCCACTGAGCCACGCAGGTGCCCTGGTATTTAACTTTAAAACTGAGAGAAAGAGAAATATAAGCCTTCTGGGATTATTTTTTTTAAGTACTAAGTAGCTGAAATTATATTCAAACTGTTTGGAGAAATGGCAGAGCAAATCAGTATGTTTAGAAAACTTTAAACCATATCCCTTCCGCCCACACATAACACCCAAACACATGTATTCCTGCATGTAATTTCTCTTTCTTTCAAAATCTCTGATCAGGGATGATGATCTTCCTTGGGAATTCCTCTCTGACCTCTCCATTCAGCCGATGTCCACTTGACGCATGCTTTGGTCACAGGATTTATGACGCTGTCCTTGTCATCATTGATTTTCTTGCTAGTCTCGTCTGCTGAACTTTATGGGTCTTAGGGCCTAGGACCCTATCGTCTCTGTATGGTTGTTTCTAGTGCAGTGTATGGTGCTGACAAAGTACATTAACAACAAATTAATAAATAAGCTATAACAATATAGAGCCTATAAGTCTGAGGGTAGGACCTTGATCTTGCTGTAGACGGCTAGCGGCTGAAGCAGGCTCACATGTTTCCAGCTTGTGCAAAAGCCCAGTGCAATCAGAGAAATCCCTGGTTTGCAAACCCTTATAATTTTCAGGACAGAAGACCACAGAGAGCACTTGTTCTCACCTGTCACTTCAAATATAAAAACAAACATCGCCAGGGTCCCAGGGCCCGCTGCTGTTGACGAGCACCATGGTAAATGGTTCCTCTCCACGTCTTCTTGCCTGCTGCAGGGGTCCAAGGTCAGAAAGGTTTGAGAAAGGAAGATGGCCTTGCTATGCTGGGTGCCCTTGGCATAAGGCTTTCCTGCTGTATACTTTATTTAAAAGAGAGATTTTAGTCTGAGGCCATATGAGTGACACTGCTGGAGACAGAGCTCAAGTTTCCTGCCCTTTAGGCTCTCCCTTCCTACCAGCGGATTCTAACTCATCCCTGAGAATGAGCTCCTCTAAGAAGCATTCGGCAACCTGCTCCACTGTCACATGTAAATGCCCTCCTCTGTGCTCACAGGGCCCCGGGCAAGCTTCTGTAATAGCGCTTATGACCTAGGTCCAAAGGGGGGCTGGCTGGCTCGCCTCTTTCCTCTCCCAGGCTGGCAGCTGTGGCGGGCCACAATCATGCCCCACATCCCAGGCCCTGGAGCTCACTTGCACTGACAGACTGACCTTGCATCACTTTCCTCTCTCCCTCTCTCTGTTTCTTCGGGGGAAAGGCGTGAGGGGAGAGGGTGTTCGAGTCAATATCCTTTGAGGTCCCTCCTTGTTCTATGAGGTGCGCCCTGGATGAGGGCCACGGGGGCACGTCCCGCTGCTGCAGACAGCAGGAAAGATTTCAGGGGCACTCCACCGTGTCAGAATGAAGACTGACGACGAGGGCAGCCTAATTAAGCTGCTGGAGCCTTTCCACCTCCAGAAAGCTAAAATGGAATTTCATTAGATGCCACCTTCCCTTCTCCCTCCGGCACAAAGCCCCGCGCCCCTGCCCAGGCCTCCACGGGAGAAAACAGGGTTGCCCTGCGCTGAGCAGCCATCTGAAGGCTGATGTTGCAAATACTCCCTGGGACTTCGTAACAGTTGGGAGGGCTGAACTGCTGTCGAATCAAAGATGAGTCCAGCTGCTATCCTGGGATGAAGGATCACAGGCAGGAGACGCCCGTTATAGATTTTCCCGGCAGTGGCTTTCGACAGACTGGAATCGAAATGATAATTGGTGAAGACGTCTTGGAGGTCACTAGTGAATAGCGGACAGCTCCCTGGCTTTCTATAATAGCAGTCTCTGCCTGAGCAAGATAATAACCTTGAGGAGGGTACCTTGGAAGATGAATTCATGTGGGGAGAAATCTAGGAACACCTCTAAATAGCAGCTGCTCGCCTTTCAGTAATGAAAGCTAAGGTTTTCTCTTTAAAAGACTCTTTGCTACCAATCAACGTAGCCGGATAACCGCACCCCTGTTTTCTCAAGAAATAAAAGTCCTATATTAACAAATAAGCCAATGTAGTTAGCAGGCGTGTTCAGCAAGGAACGCGTGTTTCTTGGTGAAGTACAGAGGATAGAGAAGATAGCTTTTCCTTCCTGGCTGCAGATGACCTTAAAGGCACTGTTAAATAATAAATGTCCATTAACTAGTCTTGAAATAATTGCATTTAAACCAATCTGACGATCATATAGAACCACATTTTTTATCACAGTGCCGCAAGATGAAAGTGCTCTATAGTGCAGGTATGGAAGAGTACCTCTCTTGGTGTCAAGAGAGTTCAAATGTCCCCAGAATATGACCCCACCAGCCTGTAACATCCATCTCCTCTTCTCCCATTAAGAGATGAACCTAGGAACCAGACCATAAAGGTGAGAAAGTTGCTCAAAATGTCACTCTTAAAAGGCAAGTATGTGACTCTTAAAAGGCAAGTATGTGAGTCGACGGGGAAGAGAGACTCCTTATGCAGCCTTCCCCACAAAGGCTGGCTTTCCCAATGAGCTATTCATTGCCTTAGCATGTAGAGGAAATATGCTAATATTCATCAACACCTATGTAACAAGGAAGCGAGCTATAGAAATATAGGATATCCTTTTATTGTTGTAGGTCTGCCAGTATCTTCTCTTTGCACATCACTGGCGATGCCTTTCATCATCATTGTTACTTGAGTTTTTATGTCCACATCAAAGTGTTCTAACATGGTGGGGGCACTTGGGATGAAGAACCCAAGAGAGAAGCCTTCCTTCTCCCCCATCTCTATGTCCCAAGCTGAGACAGAAAGGGACAGGGAGAGAAACTGAGAGTTTATTCTAAAATAAGAAATTGTAATTTACCTTATTGGTAGTCAGCAGGAGTTTTTATGCTTCTTAGGAGGAAGAGGGGGAAAATCTGTAGGGAGAAACGTAGTATGTCATGACACCATGGACAGTCCCATACAGAATTCAAAAGCAAGAACTCAAGGTAGGTAGAACCAAATATGGACAGAATTTCAAATATACCAGTTGCCTTGGTGATAGCCCCGGTAGGCATAGAGTATGCCTGTCTGGTCTGAGATGCTCTATCTTAATGGACTATCATTAGGGCAAATGTTCTCTGTGTGCCCCTACGATGCCATACAAGATAATGGTACACTCTAGGCAAGGTGTATGAATGCTTTGAAAGAAAATATGCTCTGTGCTTTAATGAAAATAGCCTTCCCACTTTGGTCAATAATTGTGAACCCTCTGATCCTGTCAGAGAAGGTGGGATAATCAGCCAGGAGTCAAGCCAAGAGAAGATAATCTGTCAGTAGCTTTCTCTTGCGTGTTTAGAAGTTTCTCCCATTGCACCCCGACACTAACAAGAGTCTGGACTAATAGGAGTCCAGAACAAGCTGTGGACTTGTACTTTTTAATATTGACTCTAATTTCAAGGGATTGGCTCCCAATAACGACAGCAAAATCCCGAGAATTTGTTTGTAAGAATTGCTTGTAAGGCAGCAATGTGACCAGGTGGGATTTAGAATCTGTGTGTGCTGGGAGCTGAGTAGATGAAAGAAAAGAACAGAAATGTCCCCCTCCTCCAATCCCCTGTGCATGCCCCTACCACCTCTTCCCTGTATTGAGCATAAAGGGAAGAGAGGGGACAAGCCTCACCTGCCCATAAGCACAGTTGCTCCCAGATCAGCAGAAGTCCCCAGCGGCATTCATCCACGTTGGCAGTAACTACAGTGGCTGTGACCCCTGAACAGACTGCCACATTCTTTTTATACAGTAGCCCAATTTCAGAAGTACGTGAGGAACCCTTGGTTGTCTACTGCGAACCACAGCTGATAGTTTGGTTGAGATCCGCATGGGCAGGGAAACAGCTTGGTACTGCTGACTTCTAGTCCATTTCCCACGTGGATGGGACAAGAAGTTCTTAGGATGAGTATTCAGTCTCATTAGGGAGATTTTTCAAAAGGCTCTTTGCATTGCAAAGAATCTAATTTAGAGTGCTTTGAAAAACCTAGGGGACTGTGGTATATATGCCGGGTTAGGCGCCATCTACCACGAAGGTATTATCAGCCTTGAGTAAGAAGCAGCTCAGGGCAGAGAACCAGCCTAGGACTTACCCTCATGAACCTCAGTCCTCACATGTGTACAGTGAAGGTAGTTATGCTACCTGGCTCATTGGGTTGTTGGGTGCACTGAATGACTGTGTCAACGGGAGGAGGAATAGAGGTGGAGGGAGAAGCAGACTCCCTGCCAAGCAGGGATCCCCGACGTGGGGCTCGATCCCAGGACCCAAGCGTCATGACCAGAGCCAAAGGCAGATGCTTAACTGACTGAGCCGCCCAGGTGCCCCCCACTTGTGTATTCTTCATAAATATTAGCTTTCATTGTCTTTGTCTGTATCTGAAGCTGCCTAAGGAGAAACTGGAGAATTCAGCAAGGCTGTTTCAGGGGGACCTGCCTGGAAAGGGGCTGGGGAAGTATGAGGGAAACAAAATTTCTAGCTCCTTTTGAAGTCCAGAAACTATCCAGGCCTTCTCTTATGGTTGATATCTGAGGATTAGTATTTCATTCATTCACTTTGAAAGGGTCGACTTAAGCCAGGATCATTTAATATCCATAACTTATCAATTGATGTCATCCAGGAAAACAAACATTTGCTCGAAGAGAAAAAGAGGAAAGGAAAAATATCTTCACTGTAATTCAGATTTTACTTGGAAGCCCCTGGCTTCATGAATATCCTTAATAAAACCCGAAATGTTCATAGTGTTAATATTTCAATTCTGACTTAGAACTCAAGCCAGAGTGGGATATCTGCTATCTATTACTACATAATAAATAACCACAACGTTAGCAGCTTAGAACAACACACATCTGTTATCTCATGGCTCTGTGGGCTGAGAATTCAAGCACAGCTTGCCTGGATCCCCTGCGTCCAAATCTCTCACACTGAGCATCATTAAGATGTCAGCCAGAGCTGGGGTCCAATATGAAGCCTCAACAGGGGAAGGCTCTGCTTCCAAGCTCACATGGTTTTCAACAGTACTCAGTTCCTTGTTAGCTTGGACCAAGCCCACTCTCCCCATAGTGTGCCATTTGGGCCTCTTCAACATGGCGGTTCTCTTTATTAAAGCCAGCAAGGGAGCACCTGCTAGAAAGACAGAAGTCACTGTCTTACATAACCTAATGATGGAAGTGACATCTCATCCCCCTTGCTCTTCTCTGCCTGTTAAAAGTAAGTCACAAGTCCTACCCACACCCAAGAGGAGGAGATGGCACAGAGCATGAATCCCAGGAAGTAGAGATTGAGGTCCATGTTAGAGTTATCCTGGTCTAGAAGCATTTTCCAAACCAAGTTCCCTGAAACACTATTGTGTCTCAAGACATTAATGGATGCTCTAGAAAGCAAAGTAGATTGGACCAAATCAAGTGGTGGTTTCTCATCTAGATGTTCTGAGAAGGAGAGATGCAAAACATACATTTATATAATGACCTAAAATATTACGTAATAACCTGACCATACCCAGGAATACTTTCCTTAAAAGCTTAATACTTGAGATAAGACTGTTCACCTTCCATATTCAGCCACAAGCAGCATACAGTTCAGTTTGATCCCTGCCATTTCAATGACAGCTGCTATATGCCATATATCTTGTCTGACAATTTCAACATAAATTAATATTTAATATTTCTTATATATCAAATATTTATACTACACAAACTCATTCTCCAAGATCTGTGCCTACAAGGATGTTTTCAAACAAAAAGAATTGGAGATTCTCAAACGGTGCCGCAATCAAATAATCAAAGTACTAACACATCAAAATGACGGTTATACCTTTGTTTTCTGAAAATGCCTGGAAGCAAGGTATCCAGAGGAAAACAATGAATCACACTGGAATAATCTAAGACAAGAGCACTGAGATTTTGCAAAAGGTGCAATTTGGGCTTTTCCTTTCCTCTTGACACACGTGGACAACAGGAGATTTTTGAAAGGAAAATACAGATTTAATGTTGCATGTCACATTTGGATTTTGCTTCAACAATTTCATTCCTACGATTAAGACCATCGATGAAAAAAAGGCACAAAATACCCTTTTCATGAAAAAATTTGTATTTTTTATGTCACATTTCATATGAACACATAAAATAAGATTTTCCATGTTTTCTTCATAAATATTCCCCTTTTCCGATTAAACAAGCAGTTAAACAATTAAACAAGCCATGTGAATATAACGTGCTGAGTGCAGGGGAAGTACAGAGTGAATTAGGACAAAACTCTGAAATCACCCCGCCCATTGATCCATTTTTCCAGGACAAATAGAGAAGGGGAGGGAAGGGAAGAAGGTGAGCCTTTGGAGCAGAATTAACAGCAAGTGCAGAGGTGAGGAAGTAAGGGCAGCTTGAGGAATGTCAAGGAAGAAGCTCACTTTGACTGTGACAAGGGGTGTGGGCAGGGCGGGGCAGGTGGAGTCAAGAAGAGGCGGGAAAGTTCCATATTTGGTTCCCACACCCTTAGGGTTGTAACCCTGGATAATGAATTCGGTTTCCTTCCTTTTCCTTCCTTTTCCTTGTGCTCAACTGAGATCTAAGCCACAATCTGTGCCGGTATTTTGCATCTCTTTCTCCCCAGAATAACCAGGGTTTCTGAGTCAGAGGCACACATTTGAAAAGCGCCCTTGACATCTGACACCAACTCTCTAAAGCTGGGACATGCGATCCAATTACAGTTTAACTTTGTGATCCTCACCTTAATCACATGCTTGTCAGAAAAAAGGGAAAATTTAACAAAATAGATGTATCTTATTGATACAAAAGAAATTAATTTTACTTTAACAATTTGAGCATTTTCTTAACCAACCTTCGAAATAACAACAAAATGTGGGTGGATTACAAATTGGGCTTGAAATCTTTTCTCCTTGATCTCAGTGTTATGCATTTGGAGATGAAAATAATTAACACAGCATGGGAAGAATACTAATAGCCATGTCCTGGGGGTACTTTTAAGAAAATGTACCTTCAAAGTGCCTACGGTCTAGGAAATAGACAAAAAACACAATATATTCCTATGATAAGAAGCGAGGTGAAGGGCTTTATTACAACCCAGACCTGGAAGGCATTGGGTTAAAATGATGAGTAGCTGCGTAAGGCTCACGGAGGAGGTGATGGTTCATATCAGGGGAAATTGTTTCTCTTTGCCCTTTTTCCCTTTCCCCCTATTGCCTGATTATTGCTCTTTACCCAGGCCCCAGGCTGGGGCCATGTGCTCAATTACCACACCACTGTAATAATTAGGTAAAAAGACTGAAATAGAAGCATTCTGGACATGGAAGGCTGGAGCATGAAGGAAGGGAGCTTTCTCTTAATTAGCATGAAGTCTTTGTCTCAAGCCCCTCCTCACTACTGGGCCTCCGCTGTGACTTACTGGCCAGGGAGGTCTCCTCCAACCAATATGGTTCCTAGATACTTCAGCACTCTCTGCCCCAACCCAGGAATGGCTATCCTGAGCAGTCAGAGAGCAGCTAATCAGAAAAGACCCTCAGGAAGGCATGCGGGCAGAGACCGAAATATACAAACTTAGCAGACGTGGTCAGGGAAGCCCACACAAATTATATGAGTTGAGGTATGGTGGCCCCTAAACTTCTCCACCGATTTTTAAACACTTGGTATATGAATGAAGAATAACGGTAACACTTGGGGGTAGTGAAGAGAATCAGATGGTACTTCATTTTCTTCTCATGCACCTTGTACTCACACTGACATAGATTACCCTTTGAGTCTTGAATGGAAAATGTGGATGTGGTAGGTAGGCTTCATAATCTGTGGTTGTTATCTTTTTCATTCATGTGTTCATTTATACAGCACAAATATATAGAACCCCTACTATATGCCTTATACTTTGGATCTAAAATATAAATAAGACCAGGTCAGTCCAGGATTGGGGAGAGTCAAGCTAAGTACGATGACCTGAGTACAATATAAGCATCCTGAAGGGCACCGACCATCTTCGTCATTCAAAATTCCATCCCTAACACTTAATGCAACACTTGACCTGTAAAAGGTGCTGAATGATTTATATATGTGTCAAATGCAGTGGGCTATGATAGCATGGAAGCCGGACACATCATCGGACCAGGGTAGAGCAGCAAGAAATGTCCAGCTGAGTTTGGAGATTGTATCTAGAGTGGCACCATTCTGCCTGACAGTATGGTTTTGGGCAGCAGGGTTCAGCTGCTTGATTACGAATGGAATCACTGGACGATCTGGGTGATTGAAAAGTGAGTTTGAGAAGGCAAGAGAGCAAAAAGCAAAGGAGCAAAAAAGCAAAGAGTCCTCCTAGAGAGTTATTGAAGTAATGGAGCGTGAATTTTAGGATGGGTAGGGAGAGGAAAGAAGCTCATGGAGGATGAAAATAGCATGGCCAAAGAACCAGAGGCCTCAGTGAGTTTTGAAGGTTGGAGAATGGGGCAAAGAGGACGAAACAGAACAAAGAGGGAGAAATGAATTTACAGCTGATCCCTGAATAACCCAGGGGCTAGAGGCACTGGCTGCCACCCTCTCTGTGCAGCCAAAAATCTGCATATAACTATCAACTCCCCCAAACTTAACTACTGCTGACTGGAAGCCTTACTGATTACATAAGTAGTCGATTAACACATATTTGTGCCTTACGTACATTATGTACCATATTCTTACAATAAAGTAAGTTACGGAAAAGAAAATGCTAAGAAAATCATAAAGAAAAGAAAATGTCATTACAGGACCACACTCTATTTATTAAAATATACGTATATATACGTGGACCTGTGTAGTTCAAACTACTCTTGCCATTGTTCAAGGGTCAACTATATAAGGATAGACTACAGACGTTTAAGATTTCAGAAATGGAGCAGCAGAGGCTAATGTCAATTTCCAGAGGGGATGTTGAGGCAGAGTGGAGGCCATTTAGAGAAGATCCAAGCAATGCGTAATGCTTGGGCAGCGGACAGGTCATCCTCATTGCAGGGGACCCTGCCAACAGCGGCAGTGGAGGGACAGGGCCCGAGGTCAGAGACATTCGCAAACCACTGGCTGGGAGACTGGTAAGTAATGGCATCGGAGAAGGAGAGCCCCGATGAAATGAGCCTCCGAGATGAGTTCTCAGAAAGCAGAGCCGGACTGAAAGACTTGCATGCAGTTGGTTGATTTTGGAAAGCCTTCCTAGGGAGTGGTGGCAGGGAATGAGGAAGGTAAGCCAGGAGGAAAAGAAAAACCAATCCAAGAGTAGAGTTCTGTAAGTTCTGTAGAGTTCTAT
>CM052814.1:11723597-11735370 GCA_028533885.1 Nasua narica
GTTTTGATTAGTCTTTCCCCAAACTTAAAATTAGTATCTCAAATAATCTCAAGCACGTAATAGAGACATTTAAAAAGTTGGATCCAGTAATACATTATGTATTTATTGAATTTAAATAAAAACAAATAAAAAAATAAAAAGTTATCTCCTGCAAAAATGTTTTTAAAGCTCCATTTTAAATTAACTTTTATTTTCCAAACTTCGGTGGTCACCTCTGTGGGCGAGGAGGGCTTGATCCCGCCTCTGAAACTTCTAAGAAGCCACATGGAAGGAACCTCAGAATGTATCCCGTGGCGTCTCCCTCCATCAATCAAGAGTTTCCTTGTGGGGCCTGACCTCCCTCCTCTTGGGGCTGACCCAGCGGGAGCACCCACCAGGTTTCTGCAGGTGTCCTATGCTCAGGCCTCCCAAAAGCCCCAGGTGAGATGGAAAGATAAGAAAGGGCAGCCGAGGTGATGCGCCGTCAGGTTTACACCTGCCCGAGTTGGTTGTGGCTGGAATAAAAGGTGGGCAGGAAGAATGCAAGGTGGGGCACAAGAAGTCCCTTTTGCAGCGGGCAAAGGAGTCGCTGTCTGTAAGCAGTAGGCGGGAGCAAAGAGAAGACCAGCGCAGGCAGAGGGACCGAGGGCACCACAGATGGCTGGCATTCGTGCTCTCAGCAGCTTTGTCCAGGGACCCCAAAGGAATGTGGATGAGAAGCCATCCCGTGCCCGAGCAAGACTCAGCTCCAAGGAAGTGGGCCAGGTGGGAAGAACCACGCTCACCTGGGCTTCCAGGTGTCTACCAGGCTCCAGCAGGTTTAACCAGATGGAGAAACAGAATCAAGTCTTGGCTGATTGTGAAATCGAGCTGTGACCTCATCAGTGGCATCAAGGTATCGGGAGAACGTTTGCACTCACAGTTTGGTCTGAAGGTGGAAATATGTAAGCTATATCTCTAGCTCTATCTCTAACCTATCTATCTGTCACATATACATATAGTGTGTGTGTGTGTGTGTGTGCGCGCCCGTGTGCGTGTTGGAGATTTTTCTGGGGAGAGATTAGAAGGAGAAAAGAAGAAGCCATTACACTGAAAAACTCCAGCTTATAAAGATGTAGTTTATCTGATTCACTTGACAGTTTTATTCCTCAAGGTAAATTAACAAATTAGCATTCTGATCTAGATATAACTCTCTCGGGAGTCTGTTTAGCCAGTTAAACTCCCTGGAGCCTGAACAACTCTGGGCTTGCCAATAAATCAAGTCTGCAGACTTCCAAAGCAGAAGACCATGGCTTGGAACTCAGTGGTCACGTCAAAGAACGAATGCCCTGGGACCCCCTACATGAGTGTCTAGCTCACCGATCTGTCTGATATTTTAATTTTCAGACCTCAACATATTACGTCTGTGACCTGTCATCAGACCGAAGTAAAATCACGTCTACACGACATTAGTTACCTCTTGCTGCATAACAAATGAACACAAAACTCAAAACAATGCACCGTTACTGTCTGGGAGGTTCTGTGGGTCAGGAATCCAGGCCTGGCTTTGCCACTGCCAGGCCCTTGGGGTCTCTCACAAATTACTCTCAAGGTGTTAGTTGGCATGCAGTCATCTGGGGGCTGGACTAGGTCAGGATCTGCTTCCAAGCTCTCGGGGCTGTTGGCAGAACTGAGGTCCATGTGGGTTATTGGACTGAGGGTCTCAGTTTCTTGCTGGCTGTTGGCCAGAGGCCACCTTCAATCTCATACCTCAAGGGCCTCTCCAACATGGTGGCTTACATCACTGAAGCCAGCAAAGGAGGCAATCAGCTAGCAAGAGAGAAGTTAAAGCCTTCTGGAACTTAATCATGCAAGTGACATCCCATCATCTTTGCCACAGTCTGTTGGTTAGAAGAGAGTCATTAGGCAAGCCCACAGTCAACAGGAGGGGATTACACGACATGTGCATACCAGGAGGCAGGGATCACAGGGGACCATCTTACAGCCTACTTAGCATGCCAGGTGTCATCAAAATGGGGACCCTGGTTCCCTTAGGGTACAAACAGGCTGCTATAACAAAGAAGTTTAAATACAGTGACTTGCATGGGATAGAAGCTTGGTTCTCTCTCACCACACAGCAGGGGTCAGCAAGCCTTCCAAGGTGGAGGTGGCCATGCCTCTCCAGGGTACCAGGATCCAGGTTCCTTTCATTCTGTTGCTTAGCCATCCTCCCAGGATACCGTTCTAGTCCCCAGTGGGTCAAGACTGGTTTGCACTCATCTTCATTCTAATCCCTGAGAAAAAAGAAGGGAGTAAGAACCAAATGAAATTTATTTCAAGGATGGGACGCAGCAGGGAAGTGGCACAGAGCCTTCCTCCTCCCATCCCATTGGCGGGAAGTTAGGCGCATGCCAGAGGCAGCTGCGAGGACACTAAGAATTGTAGTCTTCTGCTGGTCAGCCGTGTGCCAAGTCAACACTCGAGAAGGGGGTGCCCACACAGAAAAGGACTGGATATTGGGAAGCAGTGTGTGGTATCCCGCACAGTAGCCAGGGATGAATGGAGGGTTGGACTTTTGCTACTTTCAGGTCAGGCAATCGAAGTTCACTGGTCCCAGCTCTGACAGACGATAGCTATGACGGCTACCTAGAAAGTGCTGTGTGCTGGCACGGCTGCCAGCCCTGGAGGAGCTCATTTCTGCTTGGTTAAAATAGTAGTTCCAGTCCCAAGGAGGGGCAGTTCAAGGAGGTGTTCCTTGAACACCTCTTCTCAAATTAGCGGGAAAAATTAAGCCCATTACAGATTACTTCAACCATTGTATGGTTATACTTTTATTAATATATCTTAAATGCTAAAATCCAAACAGAGGAAATATGCAATTTATTGGGTAATGACTAATGTAAGAGGAGGACTCTAGCTCTGCATGCATTTCATCATCATAGTCTAGTAAATCAAGAGGGCCCCTAGTGCATTTCATTTATTGTAAGAGATTAATTTATTTAAGAAGAAAAACTCTATATTCCCCTATTGACATGAGACAAACTGATGCCTGATAAATTGTATCAGAAACAGGAGCACTGAGTAAATTTTGACCTGCCCATTGTCAGTGTCACCTCCAGACGCTAGTAGTGGACTGTTTGCCGGGGACAGGAGGCGATCCAGAAGAAAGCCCAGTTTTTCTGAATTCCTTTACCATGTGTGTTATCTCTCAGTAACAGACTTGACTGTGCGTGACTTCTTCACTGTTGTAAGTGAGAAGAATGCCAGCTTTTTTATGAGGTTTCAGGGACATATTTTAACTTAAAGCATTCCCATATTGCACTATTTGATAGTGCCGGCTTAGGGGACTGTACAGCAAACAAGTCTGTGTTGACTTTATCCATCTCGTAAACTCTTAGGAGAACCACTGGCCAGTGTGCAAAGAGGAGCAACTAGGATCCCCTAGAAAGTTAGGATAAATTCCTGGGCCAAATGTGTCAAACCAATCAACTTTTTTCTCCCCCAAATAGTACCCTACTCTGATGGCATGTTGCCAGATACATTAAGATGCATCTGTGGTGTTTCACCTTGTTATTGACAATTTAGAACTCCAGCTCGGATTTCCATTAAAATAAAATATAACCAGAGTGGCACCTTTGTTACTTCCTCTACCTTCAGCCAACATGGAATATCAACATGGATTCCATGACACTGTCCTGGGAGTTCCTTGAAACTTGTGGAATTGTGTGTATAATTTGGGTCTACATGCAAAGACTCTTAAGACGGTCTTTGGCACTGAAAAGTTAGGATCGATTATTCCAGTGATTGATGACACAGCAGAAAAATAAAATCTAAAAAGGAAACAAAGAAGCTCATTTCTTGAGCAAGTCCTGCATGTCAGATATTAATGCTAAATGCTTTACGTAAAATATACCCCTGATCCTCCCAACAGCCATGCGAAGTGTGTAGTGATGTCCCCATTTAATAGAAAGGGAGAGGGATGCCTGGGTGACTCAGTCAGTTGAGTATACAACTCTTGGTTTTTGCTCATTTGCTTATTCATTCTTATATATATATATACACACACACACACATAAAATGATATACATAGTATATACTGAGTACCTCATGTGTGCTAATCTCAATGTAAAATGTACAGACCTCAAGCTCAAAAGGCAAGTCCCTCTTCTCAAAGGGGTTTATAAGTTAGTGGGATACAGGCTGGCTAACCCATGGGGACAGCAGAATATCAAGGAACTAAAGTGATTTTATGAACAAGCTACAATAAGAACACAGGAGAAGGGATACTTAAATCTCCCTGGAAGAGCCAGAGAGGGTTTTAAAGGTGAGAAATCCTTGCGAAGAAAACTGAAAAGAGAGTAGTTTTTAAGAAGATAAGCAGAGGAAGGTACAGATGAGAGAGAAGGAGAGAAGAAAGAGAAAACACGGCATGATTGGGGAGCAGATCTGGTTTGACATTACAAAGCATGAAAAGTGGGTAGGATATAGTGGTGGGCTGAGGCAAAATTGTAAAGCCGCACAGGAAGGTATGGCTATGAAGAGCCTCACATGCCAAGTACATAGAGGGTGTGGTGCCCTCTCACACTCTTTGAGCCCTGGAGTGACATGGTTCCATTTTTGTGTTGGAAGGATCACTCTAATAGCACTGGGGAGGAAGGACTGAGGACGGCTGAGACAAGAGGCTGCTGTACCGTCTAGAAGTCTACGGAAAATCCAGATGGCCCGAACGAGGACAGTGGTAGTGGGGTTGGATTTGTGATATCATTGGAACGTTGTCAGTAGGCCTTGATGATGGATGGGCTGTGGAGGTGGAGAGTGAGTGCAAAGGCTAGCATGACCCCTCAGTGGGTGACTTGTACAGTAGGTGGTAGTGGTGACATTCACAGACAGTCACCGACCGGGAACATGGCGAAGAGAACACATTTGGTGAGTTTGGTTTGGGACACGTTGAATGTGAGGTGCCTGGGAGTAATCCCAGTGGAGACATTTCTTCTTCCTGAAACCTCAGTGTCATGATGGTGTGTGGTAGCCTCAGGGAGAAAGGGCCTCCCTCTGTTCTGTGTCTTTCTGTGACAATGAGGCCACCAGAGCAAGGCTGCTAGGGCCCTGAGTCCCAGGGTCTCATGGGGATTAGCTCCTTCAGAACTGGTCACATCCAACCCTTTTTTTCCACAGCAGCTCAAAACCACTTGGTGGGGCCCCGGAGACTCCCACTCTCTCCCCCAGGTAAACACACATCATGTCTTCCCTCTTCCTTCCCTCACAATGCTCCAGTCCCTATGCACGTGGATAAGAAGACACTAATCTACGTCTGGTTGTGAGCATGGAGAGGTCCACATGCCCCATACCCATACCCCATCACCTTGTCACACATGTTTCTGGAGTAAAGTCTAGGAGGTGAGCGACAATGTTGACCGTGGGCAGCTCTGTGTGGTAGGATAAGAGACGGTTTTGATATCTTTTCCCTTACCTTCACCGAAAAAGTTTTCTATTTGTCTCTCAGGGACGTAGGATTTGGCATCTTCTGTCGGGTACATTTACTGCCTGTGCCTCTGGTGGCTGTCTCTGTGGTGAAGAACTGAACGCGGCCCTGGATAGCAGCCCTCGATCCTGCACGCCCACGTTTTCATTTCTGATCAGCACTCTGCCCTGTGACCAACTGCAAATCCCACGTCCGGTGGAAGGCGGGAGCCGGGTGAGAGGGAGCCGATGGCCCACCGTCCGGTGTGGAAAGGGGAGCTGGGGCCAGCTGTAATCCGAGTACACGGAGTGCTCTAGGCTTCACCAGCCACGATGTCATTGCACACCCCATGGAAACCATGGCGATGAGTTACTAAGGCCAAACGGGGTAGTCCGACTGCGAAGAGAAAGGTGGAACAATGGAAAAGTAGCTGGAAGGAACCGTCATGCAGGACACGTGTGAAACAGTGGCTGCTGGTGGCATTAAAGCCTGTCCCTGGGGAGGCGGGAAGACATGGCAGAGGGTTACAGTGGTGTCACAGCTCAGGGCCCGTCAGCCAACACCCCAGCCCGAACAGGAATAATGCCTCACACCAGAGAAACGCTACCCTCTGATGCCAGCCTCCTCAAGGGGCAAGTCCAAAATTAACCATGGCGTTCACACCTCCGGGACACGCACCTGCAGGTTCCAGAAACGTCTCCAAGCGGAGGCCTCATCAGCCTGCTGGTACTGCACGCGTTTGTTGTGTTGATGGTTTTTCATTGCTTCCCATCAAACAGCAACACTATTCCTAAATGTGGCCCGTTCGAAAGGGAGGGGTCCTGGGAGGGCTGGGGCTGTCCCTGGCGCACGTCACAGAGTTCTGGAGAATTGTGACAGCACGGGGACCTGGGCAGCCCTTCAGTGACCTGACTTGCAGAATTTTCCCCAGCTGTCTGTCTCCAGAGCCCCTCTTCTCACCAGGGTTTGCTTCTTTGGAGCCATTCCTACTTGTGGGTAAGGGTGTGAATCTGGGACACGCCAGGGAAGTCTGCCTGATTCTTCAAGCCCTTTGATCATGAACTAACTCAGGCTTAAAATTCAACCCTTACAAGCCGTTCCTATCCTTTGACCATTGTTAAAATTCAAATCACTCTACACATAGAGGACAAAAAGTTGAGTGAAGGCAATCGTGCCCTGTCCTCTTACTCCAGGTCCTACAGGTTCTGCTGCATAGAATTCTCCAGATTTCATAGCTCATTGTGGCCTCCCTGACCTCTGAATGCCTACAAGATCTATCTGTGTGCACCAAGCACCCTAGTCCCTACGGATCCACTACGGGGGATGGTTCTCTAGCCCAGTGATTCTCAGGTCAGGGCGTGTTTGACCTCCAGGTCAGGGCGCGTTTGACCTCCAAGGGACATTTGGCAATGTCCGGAGATTTTGACTGTCACAGCTCAAGAGAGTGATGGTCTCATCCAGTGGGCAGAGACCAGGGTAGCACCCCTACAGTGATGACTTACCCAGAACGGTGCTGAGGTTCAGAGACCCTGCTTTAGTCAATGGATGTCCCTCCTGCATTAATACTATTTTTAAAAAAGGGGCTGGCTGGCTCAGTTAGGGGAGTGTATGACTCTTGATCTTGGGGTTGTGAGTTTGAGCCCCATATTGGGTGTGGAGATTACTTAAAAAAATCTTTAAAAAAATAACAAATTCAACTAGTCCTACAATAGGAGTGAGTATTAAGCCTTACCAGTTATCTACAGTGTAACATGAATGACTTTAAGAGATGCTTTGTGAGAGCCATCTGAAGGGATGGAGGTTGGACTATTTGGATACCAGTAGAGGTAGGGGCGGCATGAGTGGGTGGAGATTATTCAAAATTGAAACTCCAAAGGAAATTTCACTTTCCCTGGGACAGGTGCTGAGGGGTTACTCTCTGATAATTTGTTCGTTTCTTCTAATGTGATTGTTAGTTAATTGGGGTATATATATAGATAGATACAGTTATAGATAGATAGATAGATAGATAGATAGATAGATAGATAGATATAAAGGGTATGTATATGTGTGTATGGATAGATATATAGATCTCAAAAGCCCCTGGGGAGCTTTTCTTTCTTTCTTTTTAAATTTTCTATTTATTTATTTACTTAAAGACTTTATTTATTTATTTATTTGACGGACAGAGAGAGAGAGCACGAGCAGGGGGAGAGAGGGGGGAGGGACAGAGGGAGAGGGAGAAGCAGGCTCCCTGCTGAAGAGAGAGCTTGACGTGGGGCTCAATCCCAGACTCTGGGATCATGATCTGAGCTGAAATCAAGAGTCACATGCTTAACCGACTGAGCCACCCAGGCACCCCTGTGATGAGGGGGACTTTTAAAATATATTCTCTTAGCAACTTTCAAGTATGCAATACAATATTATTGACTATAATCACTGTGCTCTGGACGTTGGTGCCTCTTAACCCCTTTTACCCATTTTATCCTGCCACCCCCAAGCCCCACCCCTGACAACCACAAGTCTCTTCTGTTACCTGTGAGCTTATGTTTTGTTTTGCTTTTTAGATTCTAAATGGCCTAGTAGTTCCTAGTGGACTTTAGTGTACTATTACTTAAATTTCAAAGGATAACTTGTAAAATGACAAAATTTCACAAGCATGATGTTATCATTCACAAAATACCAATTTTACTCACGCGTACACACTGCGTGGCTGAAAAGAATATGATAGGCAGGCTTTCATTTTTTTAAATTATGTCATGTTAATTTCAAAAACTGAGTTAATCAAATCACAGAATTTTAAATCTAAGAAAAAAAGCAACCTCCCCAAACAAAAGAACAAACCGTGATTTTTCTGGTTTATGGCCCCTGTAAATTAAGATAGAAAGTCGCTTCCTGCCTGGGCTTGAATCCACAGTCCTGAGAGATAATGAACCCCTCGGCCATCTCTGCCGATTCTGTTAGCAGTCCCAGAAGCAGAGGTGGTGTTACCGGAAATACAACTTCTGAATCCTGAAGTCTGGATGCACAAGAAAGGAGGAAGCTATACCGAGCCCTTGGTAGATTTTTCATTATGTGGGGAATCAGAATTTCAAAGCATCTCTTTAGCCCTTTAAAAAATTGTATCCTTTTATTTATTTGCTCACTCATTCTGTCAATCAGCCAACATCTGTATTTGATACGGCTTGTCCATAATAAAATCATGCCTCGCGTATTTGAGATGGTGATATTACAAAAATAGCTTCCTCGGGGAGCTCCCATCTATTAGGGGCACAGAACAAAAGAAAAACCACATAAAGAGGAAACACAGAATGAAAGAGAAAATACTTTAGACTCTGTCCAACATGCCATTAATCTCCTTTTGGTCCTAATTTCCTCATCTGTGTAACAAGAAGGTTGGACTCAATGGCCTTCAACATCCCTTCCAGCCTTCAAATTCTCTAAATGTGTCACACCGTCAGTGTGGACCCTGAGTGCCTGCGTCCTCCGTGATAGAGCCACAGTCACTAAAGGATGTCACATAAGGACAGCAGACACCGTCAGGAGATCACCTCCAAGGCTCACCTGCAGGCATCAATCTCTGCTAGCACTTGGGGATGGGGCCACGAGTGTCTTCCTCTAACCAAAGGCCTTGCCCCTGACCCTTCCTGAGTTACTCATGTCCTGACTGGTTATAGTCTTTAAATCTCAGCTTATCCACTGGTGGGGCTGGGCTTCATTGGTTCTGCTGCCTTGGACCTATGGGCTATTGCTCTCCTAAGCACTTGCACGCCTACCCAATCCTGGCCTGCCTGCCCAGCCCTGTATGAACTCTTTCTGGGTGGTGTGGCTTGGCTTTTGCTCTGTTTTCTTTCATGGGTTCATTTAACAAATATATATTGAATACGTGTGCATGTCAGGCACCGTCCTTGGTACTGGATATGGATATAGATGCAGGAAACGCGAGCCCTGCCTCACAGATCCCACAGTCCAGCTCTGCCTGGCCTGACCTCATTGGGTCCTTGTCACTTTCTATTGCTCCTACTTTGCGCTGCTGGCTGGAATCCGGCAGTAAAGGAAATGGATGCCCAGAAACGAATGCACCTTCAGCGGTCTGAATTGGACCGCTGCCGGTAGGCGTGCCTGCCCACATCTCAGACTAGCGGGCACTTCTCTTTTCTTCTGGATCCTCGGTGTGGGCCTTGCCCTCTCCGTGTGGGCTTCTCTCGACTTGGGGCCCTGTCTGGTCCTGGCTTCCTCCCCCAACTCACCACTCAGTTCTTGAGATGCCAACGGTGGCCGGTTCTGCTTGCGGCCCGACAGAACCGAAGAACCGTAGTCACCCTCCTTGCCTGGGTCATGATCAGGGCATCAACACCATGTTTTTATTGGATATGCTCTTAAAGCATCTTCCTTGAGATGTGTCACAAAAACGGGCACCTCGGAAACAGAGGGCTGTGTGGTTCATGCGGTAGTGGAACGTTAATGGCATGGAAGTGAGAGTTAAGAGTGTTACACCAAACACTAGCATCTAGAGTCATATTTTGACTCTAAAACTGAGTAATCGGAAGTAGTTCTGCCAAGACTCATCATCAGTTTGCTCTTTCCCTGCAGTCCCGCTGCCAGTGCGAGGATGATGCTGGTGACAGCCCAAGCCCGCTTCCCTTGGAGACATCAATCCAAAGGTTCCTGCGATCTGCATTCCCCTCCCCCACGCCACCCCATCTCAGTAGGAGTTGAATATGCAGCACATATGTGCTTCTCTTTGGCTAAGGCTGGGACTTCACTCTGGTACCCGTAAGACTATCTTGCAAACATATGGGCACATCCTCCCTCCCCAGCCCAGCAGCCCCTACAGCAAGGAGCGGGAAGGCAAGGCAAGCCCACGCCACAATATGGAGATGTTTATCTGAACTTGGCTACCCAGCCACCACCCTAACCCGCCAAGGGCACAGGCAGCAGAAGGTTTTCTTTAAGAAAAGAGACTTTGAAGTGGTTTCCTAGCCTGAGGAATTCCAGAGGAAAGTTGCAATGGAAATTGCTGTGACCCATGCAGTGGGCTAAAAGTAACGTATCAGAGTCCTCGAGCATGTGGCCACCTGCTCTTATATCATGTCTCTCAATCCCCACGGTCCCGCCCCCTGCCAGATGGGTAGAAGTTCAAGCCATGGGCGGATACCCCATTTTTCTTTCCTCACTGCTGAAGGTTACTACAAAGACACAGGGGACTGATAAAGAAGCTTCACCTAACCACCTCCCTCAAGCTCCCACAGTATATTCTAGATTCCGAGTCATCCCTGGGTACCTGAGAGTGAGGAGAGCGCGCTTTCTCAACGGCCTTTAGCCAATCATGCCTCTGTTGCCACCATTGGCAAAATGAGATCAACATTAGCTGCCTATTATACCAAAGTTAACTAAGAAGGGCTTTGAGATCGAGGGCAGGCGGGAGCTGACACTGAGCCCTCCCAGGCGGGACACTTTGTCTACAGGACCTACTAATCTTCGTACCTGCTTTAGAATTAGAATATTATCCCCAATTTTCACATGAGGAAATTGCATTTCAAGGAGCCCAAGCATTGGCTCCCAGGTCACACAATCGGTAAACTGAGCTGGAATTCTAACCCGGAATCTTGTGACTCCAAAGGCTAATAGCTAAATAGTTTAATTCCCTCTAATGTCTGGATGTGCTTGTTTATGGATTCATTTATTCAGTAAATAATTCTTGAGCATCTACCATGTACCAGATGTTTGCGATAAATCAAGAACAAATGAAACAAAACTTCTTGGCCTCAAGGAGGTTACACTCTAATGAAAACTGTGCAGAGAGAAGATAAAATTCCAAAATGTGTATCGCTATTGAGCACACAAATAGATCCTATGAAAAATACAGCATGAAAAATGGAGCTGAATTTATTATAGTGATCAAAGCCAGGAAATTCAGCTGTAAAGATAAGAAACCATATGAACAAAGAAATGGATTTCCATTTCTGAAGGCATTTGTTTAAATCCTATAGCATCAGTCAGCTATGGAATGCTGTGCATACCTAACAACTTATTTTTTTTTCTCCCCAAATATGTTTATTTTAATTTTTCAGTGTTACAAGATTGATTGTTCATGCACCACAGCCAGGGCTCCATGCAATACGTGCCCTCCTCAATACCCACCACCAGGCTCGCCCACCCCCCGACCCCCTCCTCTCCAAAACCCTCAGTTTGTTGCTCAGAGTCCACAGTCTCTCCTGGTTCATCACCCCCTCCGATTTCCCCCCATTCACCCTTCCCTTCCTTCTCACGATGCCCTCCATGATTTTCTTTATACTCCACACGTAAGTGAGACCATAAGATAATTGACTCTCTCCGCTTGACTTATTTCACTCCGCATAATCTCTTCTAGTC
>CM052814.1:11735870-11844963 GCA_028533885.1 Nasua narica
GGGGGTGTTGAACCAGGAGAGACTGTGGACTCTGAGCAACAAACTGAGGGTTTTGGAGGGGAGGGGGTGGGGGGGGTTAGCCTGGTGGTGGGTATCGAGAGGGGCACGTACTGCATGGAGCACTGGGTGTGGTGCATGAACAATCAATCTTGTAACACTGAAAAATTAAAATAAATTTGGGGAAAAAAAAATAAATAAAATTTAAATAACAACAACAAAAAAAAAAAAAAAAAAAAGAAACATGAGAGAATTTAATAAATGGTACCGGACATGCTCTTATCCTTCCATGCTTTGCACGAGTAGGAGTTGGCATCAGTGGCATCCACGTGAAGATCCTATAAAAGTCAATACCATACATGGTTCAAATCTGACTCTGTCACCTACTAGCTGTGTGATTTTGGATACATCATGTAACTTCCATGTGTCTCGGTTTCTCCATCTGTAAAGTAGGGATAAAAATGGTACTTACTTAAGGTCATTGTAAGGGTTCACTGAGTTAATACACAAAAAGTACTGAGTTGACTCACGTCTGGCACTTGAGTGCACTCTCCATGAGAGATATTATTATTTAGGATTGTGTATCTACATGGACTCGTGGCCTAACATTCTGACACAGCCCATTTGCTCTCATAGCATTTGAGATTTCTTTTCTTCAGTGATGGTTAAGCCCATGTAGAAACAGCTTCCTGCTATATCTGTAAGATGGTGACATGGCTGGTGAAGCTTCTTGGTCTATCTCAACAACAAAATCCGAATCAAACTACCCCCAGCCTACCTGGTTTGCAAGTACACAGTTATCACTTAACGGATTGACTTTTGAGTTTATCTCGGCCAGAATGATCGCCCTGTCTAGACCTGATCTAAAAGTGGCTGACATCCCATCACCGTGCAGAGCAAGTAAGGCTTCCAAAGGGGCATAAGAACTAAATATTAATGAGAAGCACTTTATCCCAACATGAAAACAATTGGTAAAAACCCTTTTACATTAATACGTGGGGTCACTTTCATGCCAGAAACTGAGTTAAGAAAGGACATTACACAAGATTGTTATGATCTGGAGTTTCAGTTTGGGAGGAAAGCAATGATATGAAGTATCATTTTTCTCAAGGGAGATTATTATCTCTGGCAGCCTTCTGAGTGATTTGCCAAAGCAACGCAACCCAAAAGATGAATCCAATGAGACTTCATATTTGTTACAAATGGGGCAAGTTATAAATTGTGAAGTTGGCTAGTGCTTTTCACATGTACTTGGGCGATAACATGGGGGTCTTCAGGGCAAAGGAGGAGATAGACTAATGTTGTTTAAGGAATATCCTTTTTTTTTTTTTTTAAATGTCATAGCCTAGGTTCCAAATAATGACCTTGATGCTCCCCTGCCACCAAGAAAAAAAATCTCCTGAACACCTTTATCTTTGAGCACTCCGTTATTGAATAAAATCTTTACTTGGTTCTGAGAAACAGCTTCTCTTTCCAGCTCAAAATGCATGTGGACAAGTTGATCAAGATGCTTTCTTATGGCCCTAAAATAAACTATGTCCCTGTGGCTGTCCCACTGCCCCCATAGAAAAGAGGAAAGCAAATTTTTCCTCCTCGGGTCACCAGTGAATAGCTCTCTCCAAGAGGATATGATAATATCTTTTTTCTTTTTTCCTTTTTTTTTTTTTGTTAAATCGAAGTGTAGTTGACACACATTACATTAGTTTCATGTGTACAACGTGGTGATTTGACAAGTCTATAGATTATACTGTTATGCCGTGCGCAACACAAGTATCGCTCCCATCTGTCACCATACAAAGCTATTACAACACCACTGACCATATTCTCTATGCTGTACCTTTCATCCCTGTGACTTGTCCATTCTATAAATGGACGCCTGTGTCTCCCACTCCCCTTCACTTTTGCCCATCCCCCACACCCTTCCCCTCTGGCCAACATCTGATAGTATCTTATTGGAAGACTGGCCAAGTGGGCTAAATATTTAGGGGTAGAATGGATTAGATAATAAAAGGTATAATACATGCTATTGTGTATATTAAAAATTAAAACTACCTCTTAATTTCAGAGAAACAAATACTTTTTTTTAGGCAGCAGAATATTTCAACTTAAAATATTTTGGGGTCCACATTGTCAACTAGTCTCTCTAATTTACTATGAAAGAACCTAGTTTTAAAATGTATGGAAAACTTCCTAGATTTGTTTCAAAAAAATTTTTTTTGATGTATATTTGCCCAAATTGCTTGAATGCTAAAGAAACATAAATATCCCTGGTGGGCTTTAGAATATGTAATCACCAGCTTTGTGCAGTGGCAGTATGGTAGCCAATGAGGTTTATCCGAGGCGCGATTATTGCTAATAGAATATGTAATCACCAAAAGATATCTGCAGATTTTATTAAATGCCTGATGATACCATTTGACTACAGTTTTTGGTATATGAGAAGACTGAGTATAAAAACTACTATGATTACTACTACTACTATTATCCCTGCTAGGAAAAGCATCAATATTTATTTAGCCAAATATATTACCCGGGAGTAAAATTTTCATCCTAAAACAACTGAGTAATTGTCTTGAAGGGTGTGACCCTATTACAAGGCATGAATGGAGTACGTTGCTATCAGCAGTGGGTGGGACTGAGGGGAGGAAGATAGCAGGGTCAAGATGGACAGGATCACCTGGGAGAGCAGGAGCGTAAAGACAGGTCTTGGAGCAAAACCACAAAAACAATAAAGAAGTAAAGAAGTAAAGGAAGATGCAAGCTCACTCATGCATGTTGGAGAGCTCCCCGGCACAGTGTCAGCCCCTGTCCAGGTGCTTCCGGAGATTGCAACGCTGGGGCCGTGTACCAGCACAGGTACATGCTCTGAACCTGAGTCTTGGAGACCCAGGGGCTGAGCTTGGCTGAAGTAAAGCATAGACTGACCAACACAGTCTCAGGGAGTATCTGCTTGTCACCAGGACGATAGGGCAAGTCAGTTGATTTGGCTAACTACCCAGTTAACTTGGTATAAAAATGTCACATTGGTTGTTTGAAATTCATAAATCAATCCATGCAAAGTGAAGGAAACTAGAACCTGTATAAACTGTTATAAATAGGATTTAGGTCCAGCAATCTGGATAAAAGAGCTATAAAATTAATTGAAAAGGAATAAAGCATATATATATGTCAGATCCTATTACGATGCCTTTATTTCACTGCACCTCATTATTGGATTCATTTATATTAGTATTACATTTCCAATTTGGGCATGAAAGTTAAATTGCTATATTCTAGAGAATGTACATTTTGGTACCCATGCTGAATTTTTTTTTAGCATGCAAATAAATCCTATTAATTGCCCTTGTTGGCAGTCATGGATTTCTTAGGACCTTTTATCTGCAACCAAACTAATTGGCCTTGAATCCATTCTGACAACATTTTAATTATTCACTAGTTAATAATTCTTAAAAGCAACTTCAACATTAAAATGTCTCTAAGAGCATGTACTGAGTTGTTCAATCCCATATAATAATTTCATACAATATTCATATCAACCTAAATTTTCCCTGAGATCTTTATAAATGTGTATAACATATTTTTATATTCAGAAAATAACTTTAAAATTCTAATGACTGTGAATAACATCCTTTGCGTGATAGATAGGCACATTCTCCAAACAACTTATTTCTTCATATAGTTTGAGACTCCCTGATGTCAGTTTTTAAGAATCATTTGAGGGGTGCCTGAGTGGCTCAGTCCGTTAAGCGTCCGACTCTTGGTTTCAGCTCAGGTTGGTGATCTCATGGGTCATGGGATTGAGCCCCACATGGAGCTCCACACTCAGCAGAGTCTGCTGGAAGATTTTCTTCCTCTGCTTCTCCCCCTACTCACTTTCTCTCTCTCTCATGCACACACTCTCTCTCTGAAATAAATCTTTTTTTTTAAAGAATCAATTGAGAATGCAGTAAAAAAAAAAAAAAAAAGTACTCCCTACTGTGTATAAAATGATATGATGCACCCTATCAGTGTCCTGTTAATATTCTAACAGAGCATTTTATTTTAACTATTGAATGCGGGAAAACGATTGAAAATAATAAAAAACAAGAACAGCACTAGACTGTAATAGAATAGGTTTCTGTCTTAAGTCAGACTCCCCAGATGAGGATTTGTGTATGAGTAAAGGTAATTTGTGGACTGGGGAAGTGGGGCCAGGAAGAGAAGCCCCATCCATGGTAACTTTGGTTCCATCTTACAGGAGAGTTTTGAAGACTCTAGGTCAGGGGCAAGGGAGCTGGAGTATCTCTATCTCCCCTGATCATAAAAGTATCTGTTCTACTCCCTTTACTATAAATTTTCCAGGCACAGGCCTGCCCCACTTCATTGCCACCTATGACTGAGTAAGTCCCTCTACTCCTGAGATTTTCTTTAAATAAGTCACTTTCCCAGGGATAGAAAGCACACTCTACAGTAACACGTCAGTAACAAAAGTGATATTTTGATCTCCGCCTATTTTACTTGAATATACCTTAATTAGTTCAGCATTCAGATGGGGAAATGAGGGGTTCTTTATTGGCCCTCCTTGAAACTTAAAAACATAATAATAGTTAACATTTACTACATGCCAGGAACAATTCTAAGCACTTGGCCGAAATGATCGTATCATATCTTTTCAAAAACTGAATGATGTAGGTCAGGTTTACACATTCCAGTTGTGAAAGCTGAAGTACAGAGACGTTAATGACCTTGCCCAAGGTCCCACTGCTGCAAGTAATAGGGCCAGGATTTGAACACAAGGACAGTCTACTTATGAAGTCTATGCCCTTAACCACTAGGTTAAAGACAACTAAACTGAGAACCAGAGGAATTGCCAAGGGACGGCTATTGTATGAGGGTAGGGACTGTATCACAGAAATCACAGGATAGACTTAGTGAAGAGTGGGATGGAGAGTTAGAAGGTCCAGGATCAGTGAGAGTGGAGGTCGACTGACATAGTAAGTGAGAACCACCAGGTCTAAAGGCAGCCTAGAGAGCAAACAGGAAGTTCACTGGCCAACTCTCAATAAACCGTGTAAAAAGACTCAGAGACCTGGCCAGATCTTGGCATCAGAAGATCACTTGGGAGATCTGAAAGATTAATTTCAAGGACAATCAAAAGAGGCTAACCTCCCATTCTCTAATGACATAAGATCACAGAGGACTCACCACTCCCAGTAAACTCAGGTTTCACATTGGTTGTTTTACTGTGCTTTGGATGTAATCATTTATCCTGCTTTGGAGTTACAGGACTTTTTGAATCTGTAGATTGATATCTTCCATCATTTTGGAAAATTCTTAGTCATTATCTCTTCAAATAATGCCTTTTTTTTTTTCCCAAACCCTATCTTCTCTCTCATCTTCTGGGACTCCAATTAAAGGGTTTTAAGCTTTTCTTCATATGAATCTCATTATTTTGTTAAGTTCATTACTAAGTAGTTTTTGTTGTTGTAATACTGGAAGGGTTTTACCTCCATGATAATTACTAGGTGGTTGTTGCTTGTGGATCTTAAAGGTCTTGGTCTTTATGTTAATTTTGTACCCTGCTACCTTTATAAACGTTCTTATTGTTTGCAGTTTTTCATTTGATTCTTGTAAGTCTTGATATCATCTGAAAATAGTAATAGGTCTATCTCTTCCTTTTCAATTTCATACTTCCGATTTTTTCCCTTTTTCTATCTGCATTGGCAAGAACCTTCTATAATTAATAAGTGGCATCCTTGTCTTTGTTTCTGACTTTAATGGAAATAATTTCAGTTTTTGGGTTGAGATACCTTTATTTATTCATCTTAAGGAAGTATCTATCTTGTACTACTGAGTGTCTTCTTTTGTTTTGTTTTGTGTCAAGATGGTTGTTGAATTTTATCAAATGCTTTTTCAACATCTATGGAGACGATCAATAATTTCTCTTTCTAACAACTATTAGTTTGATGAATTATATTAATAGATTTCCTAATCTTGAACCATTCTTGCCCTCCTGAACCTAACTCACTTGGTCACATTATTAATTGAATATTCTTTCAGATCCTATTCTCAAATATTTTACTTATGATTGTGTATCAAAATTTAGAAATGGGATTTATCTTTAGTTATCCTTGTTTCAGAGAGAGGATGTGGTGGTTTCACTTCTTTTCCAGGGCTACACTGTTTGAAAGCCATTGGAATTATTTGCTCTTTAATGGTTTTATCAAGTTTACCTGTAACACTATCTGGTCCCGTTTCTTTTGTAGGGTTGTAGCTTTTAGACAATTTTCTCTATGTATCCCACAAAAATCAGATTGTTTAGATTTCCTAACTCTCCTGGAATCACTTTTGGTAAAGGTGGCAAATTTCCAGAAAGCTATTCATTTTTATCAAGCTTTTCAAATTCATTTGCATAAATTTTAGTCATCTGTGATGGTTCCTTTGATGTGGTTGCTTCTCCTTTGTCATTTTTAATTTGTATGTCTGTGTTTTCTCCACATTTTTCTTTAAAACATTCTTGGATATTTTTCAATCATAAATGTTACACGATAAATTGTCTTGGAATATAAAGTCGGAGCTCTTAACCAATGTCCAACTACCAACCCAGGTATATATAAATAAGAACTTATGATAAAAGTGACACTTCAAATCAGTTAGAAAAATGGACATATTATGTTGGGTGAAATAACAATTATTGTATTTGTTAATACAAATAAGAAAAAAATTCTTCACACCTAATAGCACTCACTGAAATAAACTCCAGATGAATCTGAAATAAATGGAAGAAAAAAGCATTGTAAAATATTTCTCCAACTTTGGGGTGATGAAATAATTTCTAAAAAAGGTCAGAAGGTCATAAAGGACAATAGTGGTAGATTGGTCCATTTAAAATTTTTCTTACAAAAAAGGCACTGTATATAAAATTATGTCACAGGGAGAAAAGATTACAATACATTTATCAGAATCTAATGTATATTGAATCCCCCAAAATTAATAAGTAAATGCCAAATAACCAATTAAAAGGGACAAAAGATAGAAAAATGTATAGAAATTATAAATACATAAAATATATTCAAATTCACTATAACCTGAAAAGTACAATTTAAAATGACAGTAAGCCAATTTTCACCTATTATATTGTTAAAAATTAAAATAATTGAAAGTATCTAATGTTTGGCCAGGAACTGATGCATAACATAAACATGGGGGAATGATTCTGAAAGAACAATTTCTTAGAATGCATATGCCCTTTGCTTCAGCTGTTTCATCATCCTAAAGACATATTTAGATATTTCATAAAGATGAATATGTAAGGAGGTTCACTATTGGTTATTTAGAGAAGTAGTGATACAATATATGTTGTATCTATAATATAAAATCCTAGCAGCCACTAGAAGGAGGAAGTAAAGTGACATTAGTGATGTACAAAGCTCTTTAAGACCTATTATAGATTGAAAAAAAGTTGAAGGATGGTCTATACATTATGATCGCATGCATAAAATAACAAAATTATGTGTGTTTAATACATAGTGTATTTACAAATGTATTTAAAAGAAAGACCAGGGACACCTGGGTGGCTCGGTTGGTTGAGCGGCTGCCTTCAGCTCAGGTGTCATGATTCCAGGGTCCTCGGATGGAGTCCTGCATTGGGCTCCTTGCTCGGTGGGGATACTGCTTCTCTCTCGGCCTCGGCCTGCCACTCTGCCTGCTCTTGCGCTCTTTCTCTGACAAGTAAATAAATAAAATCTTTAAAAAAGTAAAAAATAATAAAATAAAAGAAAGACCAGAAGGATGTTCACTCAAACGTTCATATTTTCCTCACTAGGTAGTAGATGAGTAGAAAAATGAAGACATTCACATTTCTATTCATATACATTTTGTAACTTATATTACTTGAGCTATTTACATTAAGAATGTATTTAAATATGGGCACTATCATTTTTTAAAGGTAGTACATATAAAAAATATTTTTGATGGTATGGACCCGCCTATATGTATGACACGTGTGATGAAGAACAATTAAGTGTGATCCACTGTCACTCAATCAGGATGCCCTTTTATACGTCAGTGAAATACTCTGTAGTACAGAACAGGTCCTTCAATAAGAAACAAATACATTTAAATCCTTTCTGTCTCTACTTCACACACAGACACATATTAATTTATTCCCCAAGTGTTTGTTGACTACAGACCTAATTCTAAGGCTGTTGTAAGTGTGAAGTGATGATACTTTCTCATCACCCTGTATAGGTAAAAATATGCATTTTCTCAAACTTTCTGGGTCACCATGCCAGCTTGTAGGGCAGCAATGGCTTGCTGGGTGGGGTTGGTGAGGATGAATGCTTTTAGACAATCGCAGGCAAGCTGTTCTTCCCTGTCCCGCACTCACGTCAGGCTCCAACAGTTTAGATGGAGCAGGAGGAAGCAGGGCTGGGGAGGGGAAAAGTTATCTATAGGAAGGTGCTTACAGTTGTGATATTGTGATATATAATATATATACATTTGGTCTTTGTCTTCTTTCTGGCACAAGGCTCCTAAAATCCTCACAGTGTCTTAAGTGATAAGAGTGAGAATTATATCTTTTATTGATGATGTGATTTATGGACAGCACCTATGGATGGGAGCTTATTGGCAGCAGAACCACTCGTCAATTGCCAGTAGCCAACAATTTAATCAATCATGCCGATGTAATGAAGCCTCCACAAAAATACAAAAGGATGGAGTTCAGAGTGGTGAACATGTGGACATTTGGGGACAGTGGTATACTCAGAAAGAGCATGGAAGCTCCATGTCCTTTCCCTATACCTTCCCATATTCATTTATTCCATCAAGCTATTCCTGGATTGTATCTTTTTATAATAAACTGGTCATCTAGTAAGAGGTTTCTTGAGTTCTGTGAGTGACTAGCAAATTAATCTAACCCAAGGAGGCGTTGATTGAGAACCTCCAATCTATAGCCTTTCGAGGGTTGGATGGGGGTGGAGGTGGGGAGAGCAGTCTTGTAGGACTGAGCCCTTAACCTGTAGGATCTGACACTATCTCCAGGTAGATACTGTCAGAATTGAGTTGAACTGTAGGACACCCAGATCATGTTCAAGAACTGCTTGGTGGAATTGGGGGTGCAGAATTGTAATAGTATAGCTCTCCCACTTTAGTTGTAGAAAATCACTAGCCAGATAAACGTTTGCGCACTTTGTGTGTGTGTGTGCGCGCGCGCACACACACACACATGCATGTGAGCACGCATGAGGTAGGTAGTGGGTTATCACAAGAAAGAGACAGAACATGGGACCAACATGGGATTCATCTTAATGTGTTTTCCATGGTTGTGTCTATAACTTTTACAGAAGACAGAGGAGGAGATGTCAAAAAAGGAAGCAAAGATGGAGTGACTCAATAAAAGCAGAATCTGGGGCGCCTGGGTGGCTCAGTGGGTTAAGCCTCTGCCTTCAGCTCAGGTCATGATCTCAGGGTCCTGGGATTGAGCCCTGCATGGTGCTCTCTGCTCAGTAGGGATCCTGCTCCCCCTCCCCCACCTGCCTCTCTGCTTACTTGTGGACTCCCTCTCTCTGTCAAATAAATAAATAAAATCTTAAAAAAAAAAAGAAAGAAGACGAAAAGCAGAAGCTAGGGAAGAGCAACAAAAGTGAGTTACTTGTCCCAACTCAAAGGAAAGAGACTAGTTTAAGGAAAAACTGGGCAGGTTCAGAGAAAAGACAATAAAGTACTTTAAGGTGTTGGTTTTGGGGCGAGACAAAGACTCCTACTTCCCATATGTACCTTTAAATAGAAGCAGTACTCATGCGTAAACTAAGTAAAATACAGATATTAGCAAGGTTTTTCACACATATTTTACCTCCCTTTTGCTGGCCCATCAAGCATATCCATAGACTGCCCATTGGGTCATCTGTAAAGATGAGTTTCAGCTCTGATGCTTGAGCGGGGAAACAGCCTGAGAAATATCTTGTCCTCATCAATGAGCGGGCTGAGAGCGTCTATCAGCTTGTGGTTGAAAACAAGGTTATTCTCACACGGCTGCAAAATAGCGCAAGTGGGGATGGGATGATATTGCAGTAAGACTGAAGAATAATCATGGGGGGGGGAGAGCAGTTGGCAAGGATTATGTCACAGGAGGAACTATGAGATGGCAGCAGCTACTGGGAAGCTCGCTCTGGTATTCCGTCAAGAACGTATTAGATGGAGTCCTAATCGTGAAAGACATGGGACAAGTCATCTCTAGGGGCGTCATCTGGTTCTAAAACTTGTGCTTCATGTTACCATCCTTAATTGCTTATTTGCAGGTCTTCCGGATGTTTGGAGAACATTGGTCATATAAGCAAAAAGGAACACAGGCTGGAGAAGCAACTTCCCTGTCTTAGTCAACTCAAGGTCATCCTTAGGCCATGCAACTTTCCCACAGTTGCTGCCCTATCCTGGGGGCTTCGGCGAGGCATGAACTGGAGACACCTGGGACAGCCCTCCTCATGTAAGTCGGCTCACGGCTCTATCGTTTAATAAAGTTCCTTCCGTGTGTCCAGCAAGCCTGGTGACCAGCGCTCATTCCCGGTCTCGTGCTGTCTCCCCCACTGGCTGTGAACCCCTGGAAAGCAGGAACTGTTATTTTGGATTTCGTGGCATCCAGCTCACCACCTTGCATACAATAATCAATTTTAAAAATAATTAAAGAATGCCTAAACGGATATTCCGATATGCTGCTGGAACCGTATTCATTGCTAGGAGTAATACAATTGAAGGGGTTGATTATGAGGGTTTCTTGGTTTTTAAAATTTTTAAACATCTTTGGGTGATTCATCTCTTTATTCATTTCATGCACATTTTTTTAAAAAAGATTTTATTTACTTATTTGGGAGAGAGAGAACCCAAGAGAGCACAAGTAGGGGGTGGAGCAGGGGGAGAAGCAGACGCTCCTGCTGGGCAGGGAGCCCAATGCGGGGCTCGACCCCAGAACCCTGGGATCACGACCTGAGCTAAAGGCAGACCTTAACTGACTGAGCCACCCAGGCACACCTCATACAGTATTTTAAAGTTTTTATTTAAATTCGAGTTAGTTAATGCACAACATGACATTAGTTTCAGAGGTACAGTATAGAGATTCAACACTTTCAAACAACACACAGGGCTCATCGAAACAAGTGCACCCCTTAATCCCTATCACCTATTTAATCCATCCCCCTCACCCTGGAATTTCTTGTTTAAATAGAGATATATAACTTAATTCATCTGGCCTCTGTATATCAGATCTTTAAATCTCTGCCTTTTAAAGTTTTTAATTCAATTTTTTTTTTTTTTTAGTATGCTCTCTGAAGTCTATGCTTGTCTCGTCTTTCCCATTCATCTGTAAGTAGGAAAGGCTTTCCTCCTCAACATCCAAGCCTGCCTCATTGCTGACTCAATCCTGACTAATGCTGGTATCCCATTTTCATCAGCATGTGTTTGTGTGTTGAGGTAGAAGTGAGGCAAGGGTTTAAAGGGAAAATATGAATTTAGTCTGGATGCATCTAATACAACAGACGTGAATGAAGGCTAGCTGTCTGTCCTACCAGCAAGCTGGCTCATGTAGCTGGACTTCTACCTTAGAGTCCTATCGGGGACACTGTGGTGGGCCGTCCAGATCCTCCTTTCAAGAACTGCCCTTAACCACAGAGCTGCCTTGCCCAAGATTACAACCCTTCTTGCGGGGTTGCCTATATCCAAGAACTGATCAGTGTGGAGGCAAAAAGACTGGACCCTTGCCTCATCTGGGACGTTTTCAAATGGCCATTTAAGTTTCGGATCTCCCTGTGAGATTGAATGAGAACTTTGTTATAATGACTTTACAATTTCACTTATCCTTCTGATGAAGTCTGTCTCCCTCCAACCCTTACTGGCATTATTCCCAAGAGCACTGCCCAATAAACTGCCTGCATGTGAATCTCCATCTCAGTCAGGTCGGAAAATGGAGCACAAACGGCACCCTTTGTGGCCAAGGAAGAGGATCCAAACGCTGGACATAAATATTGGAAAAACTCACTTTCAGGTTTCAAAGGTCCGGATGCCGGCAGGAGGCTTGGCAGCACAGAAGAGGGCATAGCCTGAGCCTAATCCTCCAGGGAAAGAGCCTCTGTTTACCCTGCAGAACCCAGCCGACCGAAATAAACAGCTTCTCTTACCCCTGCTTTTGTAAAGAATCATCCAAATGGACTCTTCTAGGTCTTCTTCCCTTCTGCTGTGTCCAAAGCAAAAATCTATTCTGACCCCCAAGAATGGTATCAACCCACTGACCTGGAATGATGTCGGTTTCCCTGACCAGGAGGTACTTCCTGTGGCCTGGACCAGGGAAGAAAAGATGATGCAATTTGGCCTTTCCTTTAGTATTTCCGGTGAGATAGGCAAGCCAGGCTGGGATCAGAGACTTTACAATCAGAAGATCGGAATTGCTAATGAAGAGTTTTTAGAGGTAAATGTAGGTCAAGTTTTGTAAGGAAGGATGGCATTTGCTCAGGGTCAAGTAGTGTTGAAAGATAAGAACTTTGGAGCCAGTAGAGGTCAAAAGGCCCTTTCTTTGAATTCTAAGTAGGAGTAAGAACAAACTGAAGAGAGATGTGGAGCTAGGTCACACTGGAAAGTCTCTGCCACAATATCTTAGTATTTGAAAGGTTTAAGAGAGTTCTGGCTGGTCGTGAAACTCGCTGATAGTTTTCCCAACAGTCCTTGGGCTTTGCTAACTATGGGACAAGATATTTAAGAGTCACAACTGAACAAGTTAGAAGGTTAAGAATTAATTTTGGAGGGAAGAAAATTTACAAAATAATGATATAAATGTATGAAACTTTTGTTTTATTCACTTAGTTCTACTAAGTTTTTTTTTTTTTGTACTCTTTTTTTTTTTTTTAAAGATTTTTTATTTATTTATTAGAGAGAGAGACTGAGAATGAGAGGAGAGAAGGTCAGAGGGAGAAGCAGACCTCCCGCAGAGCCGGGAGTCCGATATGGGACTCGATCCCGGGACTCCGGGATCATGACCTGAGCCGAAGGCAGTCGCTCAACCAACTGAGCCACCCAGGCGCCCCAGTTCTACTAAGTTTTTGATATCCCCTCTATAAAATGTTGACTCAGTCTCTGCTTCAAATTCTAGCACGATCTCACAACTCAGGCAGCAATCAGTTCACTTGCCCTTTACTTAATTTTCTTTTTTATAACACTAAAATCTGTCTCTTGCCTTTTCCAAATCAAAGATTCTTTGCTACATCTGACTAAGGAATATTTTTCTCATTAAAAAATATATATGTCGGGGCACATGTCTGGCTCAGTTGGTAGAGCGTGTAACTCTTGATCTCAGGGCTGTGAGTTTGAGCCCCACACTGCGTATAAAGATGACTTGAAAATAAAATCTTTAGAAAAAGTGTTTACACACACACACACACACACACACACACACGTATTTGGCTTGGGAAAGTTTTATCACAACTGATTGCTAATACTCTCCATTGTTAACTGTTTTCTACCAATGTCTTTTTATTTTTGTTCAGATTCTAGTTTCCCTCAGCCTGATCAGAATAGTTAGTTTCGGAGCACCTGGGTGGCTCAGTTGGTTAAGCAACTGCCTTCGGCTCAGGTCATGATCCCGGAGTCCCGGGATTGAGTCCCACATCGGGCTCCCAGCTCCATGGGGAGTCCACTTCTCTCTCTGACCTTCTCCCTTTTCATGCTCTCCCTCACTCTCTCTCTCTTTCCTAATAAATAAATAAATAAATAAATAAATAAATAAATAAATAAATAAAATCTTAAAAAAAAAAGAATAGTTAGTCTCATTTTAAGTAGATTAACAGATCCTTACAGAAAAGGTCCTACCAGGGCCAGACATTGTTGGCGAGGTCAACAATAAAGTTTCTTGTCCTCGCTGGAGGTAAACCTACAGACATATAGACAGAAAGCACCACGCCGGGGAGAGGATGAGAAAGGTCATAGGTGCGCTGGAGAAAGAGATCACAAGCATTGCAGGGAATCAGAGAAGGCTTAAGGCAGAAGTAACCCTGGAGCTAAGTTCCCAAGGATAGATAGGATTTCAACGAGCAGAGATGGAAGGAAGGGCATTTCAGACTGTAGGAGGGAATAAGCAAAGCAAGCAAGTAGAAACCAGAGCATGTATGGAAACAACTGGAATGCAGACTATGTGTCAGGAATCAGTGAGGGAAATGCCAGAAAGGGCAGGAAAGACAGGTTAAGTTTGAAGAATACTTATAAAGAGGTTCTGAAGAGCCTGAGGACTCTCAAGTGAAGTGATCTCAGGAAGGGAATGCTGAAATAAGACAATTAATTAATCAATTGCTTCATACCATGTTTCCAACGAGACAGGATAAGAGAAGGGTGATTGGCAAGCTAGAGGCAGGAATTAGCAGCTCTTGGCCAAGCATGGAGTAGGTGCTTCCCACCAGTGGAAGGATCTGCTCACCTAGGTCCACGCCTCCACTGTGGGGCAGAGCCCCAGGCTACTGACCCCCTCTGACCATACAACTGTCACCGCTCATTCTATCTCTGTGGTCACTAAGCAATCTTACAAGGTCACTTTTCCAACGTTTATTCTGTACCTCTAGAATAAAACCCAAAGTCTACAGCAAGGCCTATGAGGCCATACACACAGAATCAAACCTTGCCTTTCTATCCCTTTCTCCTTTTCTTTCCTGTCTACCCATAGTAAACCACTCATAGAGATGGAGGCTGCATGAAAAAGGTTTGATTTGGCAGCTACAGAACAGAGGGCCAAGGGAGTGCCAAAGACAGCACCAGAAGTAAAACTGGAATCTAAGTCCAACCCAAATGTCTGTCCACAAGGATGGGCAGAGAGACAGAAGCCAAACATGGAAATTGGAGTTACTCAGGCTGAAAATATTGTAGGTAGGAGGGAGAACCTGGAGAAGTTCTAAGGTTCTGGAAATACCATGGCCCCAGGGACTCCTTTACATGAGGTATCTAAGGTTTGGGGATCATAATATATCAAAATAGCTCATAGAGATGTTGTGAGGCTCTAATAAATTGAGGTATGTGGATCGCTCATGGACAGGAAGGAAACTATTTATGGAAAGCAATTAATTCTTGGAAGTTCTTCCGAAAATCTTTACTCTTACATTTCCCTCTCCCTGCCATGCTCACCTTCTTCCCCACCTGCTTGTCAAGTTCTTTACCCTCCAGACCAGACTTAAAGTGATGTGGTCCTTGAAGCCTTGCCTGATCCTCTCTGCCAAATTAATTATTTCCTCCTTGGAGTTCATAAAGCACTTTGTACATAATCGTAGCACCCAAATGACCATCTTTCCAAATTAGAAATTAGCGTGTATATTTTGAACAGAACTATGGGCAACAGAGTATTTTACATGGGCACTCTTTAGGAAATTCGGGTCATGAACTCATGATCTTTATAGCATGCCATTGTACAGTATCTTAGCTTTGTATCTTTCTTCCTGACTCTGTTCTATGCTTCTGAAGAGCAGGAACTACATTTCATCTACCTTTGTAGCTGTTCCCACATTAGCAACATGCTCAACAGATGATAGCTGCTTGACTAACAAAAATTTACAGAACAAATGATCCATCGGTTGTTTTTTTTTTTTGAAGGCATAGAAACACATTATTCCATTTCCTAGTTTGTGCTTAATACTATACCTAATCTACAAAACTTTTCTTTTTAATCCAAAATAATCATTCCTTTAATGTCTGTTTTATCATACAGGAGTTTGAAGTAGATATTTTTTTCTTCGTTCACGGAGGGTTTGATGCTCTTCCATTAATATATTTTTACCTTAACAGGAATCAAAGTATATGCCCTCAGGGAAAAGTGTCAACTTCCGCACGTCAGCAAAGTTATCTTTCTAGAGGCAGAACTGGGGCAGGAGGAGGAACTAAGATGAATTGGCCAAATCACTTTAGAGGGGAGCTAAGGTCATAGATCTAGAAATGGATCTCAGTGTGAGCTGCAAACACAAGCAGAGAAAGAGGAAAACAAACAGTAGGGGTTGACAGCAGGATGAAGGGAGCGCAGGATACAGCTAAATGGGAGGATCTGTCGGAGAGACATGGTCTAGAAATTAATGTCATGTCCCAATTTTGTATTGAAAGCCTCTTTTGGGATGCTTAATGTTTGTCAAGGGAAGAGGAGCTCTGCAGGGCTGGATGATTGTCTCAGAGAACCTGGAATCATCTTTGGGCTGCCCCCTGTCCCTGGCCTTGCAGAGCCTACAGGATCTACCAAAGCACATCAATAATTATTGTTCTGCTCTTTGCATAGCTGGAGGCCAGTTTTGGCTATTTTCCTCTTGAGTGCTTCTTTAATGATATCAGGAACCAACTCCCGGGATACCACTGTATTAGTCAGAATACAAGTTCAGTTGCTAGAAAGAAGGACAAAACAAAAATCTCCAAGAGGGAATGACATCTGACCTTAGAACCATTTTTTCTACAGTCTATATTTTGCTCAAGATCATCTCTTGAGAATGGTGATCCACAGAACACAATTAGAACAAAGGATAATACAAATGAAAATGGTCTTCTACAAAAACACTCTAGTTATTTAACAGGAGGACTATTCCCAAGCCTCCCCCCACTCCATTTTCTGCGGTCCAACACTTATTTCTGCTTTTCTCAGTATCTCCTTTCAGAACTGAGTACCTGATGCCAAGCTGTTCGCCTCCCAGACTCACAGCTTCATTTCATTTTCTGACCAGCACCCCTGGCCCTCCTCACCCATCTCACTCCCTCCACTACCACCTCACATGATTTCTCAGAATTTCCTGGACCAAGAATAGCTTTTTATGTCTCTGTGTGAATGTAGCCACTGACTGTTGGCTTCCTCCCTCAGGCCATCTCTCCTGTCCACTTCTACCCATGATCCTGAAGGTAAAACTCAGAAATATAGATGTGGGTCTTTAGTATAAATATATACATTTTAGACTAGGTCTAGACTTGAAAAATAACCAATCAATTTGGAGTGTGAGAGAGGGAGAAGACGGGGACACTTCTTGTTTTAATAAAAATATTGTTTGAAGTTTCCACTTCTTTTTCTATTATTGCACCATCACGAAATCAAGAAATATTAATCACTTCCTGAAACATAATGATAGGCACTGAAGGGCATAAAAAGATTTATAAAACAAGATCTCTAGACTCCAGGTGCTTGTGGTCTAGATGAGGAGGGAAAACAATTAGAAGACCATATCATGACTGGCTTTCCTACAATAAAAAAGCCAGCTCCACTTGATCACGCTAAAACGAAGCCCATAAAAAGACAACCCTTGTTCCCACCATAGAGTTTTCAACCAATATTTTAGGGTCTTACTTGTAAGTAGCAGATCACCATACATTTTAAAATCTCCAACAAGAAAACCCAAAATAAACAAATAGATAGAAGAAACATGTGTAAACTCTGAAGAAACAGAAGAAAATGTCAAATACTATTTAAAAGTTAAAAGAATAGGGCTGCCTGGGTGCGTGAGTTGGTTAAGCATCTGACTCTTGATTTCACCATCAGGTCATGATCTCAGGGTCATGGGATGAAGATTCATGGTGGGCTCCCTATTCAGTAGGCAGTCTACTTGAGGACTTCTAGCCCTCTCCTTCTTCCCTTCCCCCTGCCTGCAGATGCTCTCTGTCTCTCTCAAATAAATAAATCTTAAATATATAAAATAAAAGCTAAAAGAATATATTACTTCCCTAAAACAAGAATACAATGTTAAGAAACAATCAGAAAATTAGCAAAAGCCCTTTAAAGCAAAACATGAGCCTAATTATTAAAAAATCCAGTAGAAGAGTTGTATGGTATAAATCAAAGAAGTCTCCCATAAAGTAGATGAGAAAAAAGGTAAAAAATTGTAGAAAAAAGAAACCTAGCACCAGAAGTCATAGAAAATGGATAAAATGGAAGGGAGGAAATTATCAAAGAAAAAGTTTCAAGAAAAATTTCCTGAAATAGACCCCACCATGTATCTTATGTAAAGATACATAATCTGGCACCTGGGTGGCTCAGATGGTTAAGTGTCTGCCTTCGGCTCAGGTCTTGATCCCAGAGTCCTGGGATCGAGTCCCACATCAGGCACCCTGCCCCTTGGAGTCTGCTCCTCCCTCCACCTCTGCCTCTCCCTCTCTCTCTCTGTCTCATAAATAAATAAATAATATCTTAAAAAATAACAACAACAAAAAAGAGCCACCATTAAAAAAAAAGAGAGAGAGAAACCTTATCAAGAAATTTCCCAATACTAGGATTTGAATCTCCACAAAATTAAAAGATTGGCCACTTCCAAAGAACCAAGAATCAGGATGGTGTCAAGTTTCTCAGTGGTAACACTGGTAGTTAAAAAAGACAGTGGGGGCATATATAGTCAATTGATTTTTAACAAGGATTTTTGACAAGACCATTCAGTGAAGGAAATGGAAATCTTTTCAAAAAGTGGTGCTGAGAAAACTGGGTATCTACATGCAAAAGAATGAAGACAGACTCTTACTTTATACCATATACAAAAGGAAATGCAAAATGGACCAAAGAACTAAATATAAGAGCTAAAATTTAAAAATTTTTGGAGGAAAACAGAGGGGATAATCTTTATAAGATTTGGCAATGATTTAATGGGCATAAAACCAAGATCACAGGCAACAACAACAAAAATAGACGGATTAGTCATTAGTGGTGCCTAAGTGTCTCAGTTGGCTGAATGTTTGGCTCTTGGTTTCAGCTCAGGTCATGATCTCCAGGTCCTGGGATCAGCCCTAAGTCAAGCTTCCTGCTCAGTGGGGAGTCTGCTTGTCTTCCTCTCCCTCCTGCTCATGCTCACTCTCTAAAATAAGTAAATCTTTTAAAAAATTAGCATTAAAATTAAAAACTTTTGTGCAAATGATACTATCAAGAGTGAGAAGACAACTAACAGAAGGGGAGAGAATATTTGCAAAATGTATTATCTGATGAGAGATTAATATACAGAATATATAAAGAATTCCTACAACTCAAGAACAACAAAAAGCAACCTAAGATAGGCAATGGGCTGGAATACACATTTCTCTAAAGAATATATGCAGATGGCAAATGAAGGAATGTTCAACATGACTTGTCATTGGGGAAATGTGTATCAAACAAGAGTGAGATATATTTGATACTAGCATAAATAATACATTTATACTAATATATTAGTATATATCAGCCATTAATGGGTCTAAAGTAGTATCTCATTTTGGTTTTGATATACGTATTTTTTTAAATGGAAAATAATAAATGTTTGTGAGGATATGGAGAAACTGGAAACTTCAGGCATTATTGGTAGGAATGTAAAATGGTATAGCCACTGTGGTACACATATCGGTGTTCCTCAAAGAATGTAACATAGAATTAACATGAATCAACAATTTCACTTCTCGATATATTCCCAAAGAATTAAAAACTGGTGGGGCACCTGGGTGGTTCAGTCGGTTAGGCGACTGCCTTCAGCTCAGGTCACGATCCCAGGGTCCTGGGATGGAGTCCCACATCTGGGCTCCTTGCTCAGCGGGGAGTCTGCTTCTTCCTCTGCCTCTGCTTCTGCCCCTCCCCCTGCTTGTGTTCTTGCTCTCCCTTGCTCTCTCTCAAAGAAATAAAATCTTTAAAAAAAGAAGAATTAAAAACTGGGACTCAAACAGGTATTTGTACACCACTGTTCATAGCAGCATTTTTCAAAGTAGCTAAAAGGTGGAGGCAACTCAGATGTCCATTGACAGATAAATGCATAAATATAGATACAATGGAATTCTATTCAGCCTTAAAAAGGAATGAAATTGTGACACAAGGTACTACATTGATGAATCAGGAAACATCATGCCAAGGGAAATAGCCAGACACAAAAGAACAAATATTATAGGATTCTACTTGTACGAAGTATCTAGACTAGAGAAACAGAAAAGGAAATAGTGGTACCCAGGAGCTGAAGGGAAAGGGGAATGGGAAGTTATTGTAATACAGGTAGAGAGTTTTTGTTTGGGATAATGCAAGTGTTCTGGAAATAGATGGTGGGGATGGTTGTACAGCAACGTGAATGTACTTAATGCCACTGAATTATACACTTAAAATGGTTAAAATGGTAAATCCTCATGTTTTGTACATTTTACCACAACAAATAAATACCAAAAAGAAGAAAATGGTAAAATGCCTTCAAATTTCTAAAATCGAATGACTGTCAAAATAATACTCTATCATTCAAATCAAACTATCATTTAAAAATGAATATACAATAAAGACCCATTGAGTCATACAAAGATTTAAAAATTTTATCTCCCACAAATCCTCTTTGGGAAGCTTTGGGATGCTCCAGAAAGATAAGGGAGGATGCTGGGGAACACAGAGACTGGAAAACATCGAATAGAAACTCTACCACAGGAAAACAGGAGGAGGAAAGTTGAAGATGAAGGGAATTTTCTGAAGAATACTAGAAAAGAAGGCAGATTGGAACAGGAGGGCAAAAGACTCCAGAATAGAGTCTCCAGGAAAAACATATCATTTCTAGATTATTTAATATGTTAGGCCATTTGTAATACATTATCATAGGCCTACAAGAAATAATAAAAACGATGATGTTTATTGAACGAATTTAACTCTAGGACCTGTGCTCTTAACCACTGATATATACCTCCTCCTTCAGACCTAAAGAAATGGGTGGGAAAATCAAGCCATGTGCCTGGGAAATTAAGGAAATGCATTGAAAAATGCATTGAAAATCAGGAAGCCAAAATGCAAATGTAATTATAGTACGAATTGTGACCAGTAAAATCTCACATAGTCATAATAACATAAATGTAATTGATTTAATAAAATTTAAAAAAACGGTGATATCACCTTTTTTAAGTGATGGGGAGTGCAGAGAGTGGAAGTGGAGGTGGTCTTGCAATAGGTTGGCATCCTCACCTGCCATAAAAGGAAATGAGTATACAGTATCTAACACTGATCATCAAGGAATAGCAGTAAAAACCCATCGCTTAGAAATATGGAAGTAAATACCAGAAGAGGCACATAAAAGAATCAAAAGCCTCCAGGGAGGGGGGCAGCAGGCAAGGGTGCCCAGGGGACCGCTGGGTCTCATTATAAACTCTCCCCACACGTTGTACTTCCTAGTCTGTACTTTGATTCAAAGCGTAAAATGGTTTGGTTGTAGGTTTCACAGGTCCGAGTATAAAGGGCGCAGGCGCAGTGTGATTTTGTGCCTCCAGAACGAGGACAGCCCCTGAGTGGGAAGGCAGAGCAGGGGAGGTAATAAGCTAACTTCTCCTTGGAGAGCTGTATGGACTAAGGGATACATAATTCTTGGAAGGCTGGACTCTGAAAAGAATAACTTCTCTGAGAAACCTGTTGTGGCCCCTCCCCAAACTCAGTAGGTCCCCCTGCTCCACCACCATCCTAAACACCTGCATGTACCTTATTATAGCACTTGTTCCCTGAGTCATACTTTGTACCTGTGTGTCTCCCTTATCAGAATGTAAGCTCCTTAAGGCAGGAACACATCTCATTCAATGCTCTGGATCCAGAGCTTAGCATTATGCCTAACATATAGGAAAGGCCAATAATTATTTATTGAATGGATCAATGCTATTCAAACCCTTAAGAATTCCCTAGGATTGTCTGGTCACTGAGAATCATAATTTCTCCATCAAGAGGTACCTAAATCTCTGAAACTATCATCCTGTTTTCCAGTTCATGATGGTAGACTAGCCACACATATTTACTTCCCCAAAACTCACTGAAATAAAATCCTGCAAGTACACAAAGGAATAAACTCATAACAGGTAAAGCTATGAGGGGGTAGACAAAAGACAGTTTTCAACTAATTCCTAGAAGATGGAAAACATATGACAAAAAGAGAAAAACATGACTGAGAATATACTTTGAGGGGATTTTGGAGTGGTGGGGGTCCATCTTGCTGGTAGACCCTGGGGAGCATCTGGCCACAGGGTCAGCCTGTCTCTAGAGGGCAGAGAGAGAAGTAAAATTATAATCAAGGGCATAAATAGATAGCCAGTATTTAGAACTAGGCATAACACCACATTACAAAGAAAAGGTCAGCAGAAGTTTCTGGAGTGGGAATTGGCATCTGGGATAGCGGGGGGGGGGAGGGGTTGTACAGTATGTACATACAGTATGTACAGTATGACAGAAAGTTAAGTTCAATCCCATTTATCTTAAAAAGGAAAAGCCTTCCAGTCCTTACACCCTCCTTTACCCTACCCAGAACTCTAAACTAGAATCCCCATAACATCATAGAAGCCATGCACCCGCTAATCAGCCCTTCTTTCTTAAATAGAAAGGAATGAGGACATCAGTTTTATCTCGTGTATGATATGAGAAAGCAACATGGATGCAGAGACCCAAAATAAACACATATAAAAACAGACCCCGGAGAACCCAGATAAATCACAGAACAGAAAAGAGCTAACAACAACTAAAATCTTCTACTTAAAATAGTCGGAGAAATTTGGAAAGATATTATACAATATCTACAAAGTAATTGAACGACATGAAAAAGAGTGAATATAAAAATTTTTGTCAATATAAGAACTGCAAATAAAATCAAGAAAATCTCTCAGAACAAAGAGCTAAAGGATGATCTAAATAATCTGAGTGGATGACAGATTAACAAGAATTTTAGGGAAAAAATGGACAAAGAGAATGAAGGAAAGGACATCTTTAAAGGAGAAATAAGTTGAAGATTTCTAAAGTTACAGACTTGATTCTTTAGAGCGAAAAGGCCCATTGAATGCCAGCTCAGCTAATAAGAACAACAAAAATTCTCCTACCTCAACCCACTGATATGAAAATTTAGGACAACAAAGACAAAAGAGAGATATTAAGGCTCTCAGAGAAAATAAAACAAGTCATTTAAAACACAATAGGAATTCCTTGACCATCATGTTCCCGCATCATTGGATGTTCAAATACTTGTCTTCAAAATAGTTTTTAACATAAGAGTTGTATACGCCGAATATCATGAAGTAAGTATGAGGGAGGAATAAAGGATTTTCAAAGATAAAAAGTTCAACCCTTCTTAGGAAATTACTCGATGATAGACACGGCAAATAGGAGGTAAACAAAAAAAGACAGGCTATCCAAATGTTCCAACTTGGGAAAACAGAGAGGAGAATTCTCAGATGTCAGCTGTGAAGCTTGCCTGAGATGGACCAAGGACTTGGGGATAGGGTGTGGGTCTGCGGGAAAGAGAGGAGGAGGGGGTGGGAGAGGAGGAGGGTCTCTGAAGATGCTAAAGAGTAGAGAAAACAAGACAAGACAAACTTGAAGAGATGATGAATTATGAGAAAAGGAACCAAAAATTAACAACCCCAGGAAAAACAGAAAGCTATCCAAAAAAGACATAGATGAAATATTAAGCAAACAAAAACATCTTGAGATTTTAAGTAACTAGTACAATGTAAAAAAGAATATCCATTTGACCTTGAAGCTAGAAACAATTTATTTTAATTAGCCCACCAGATCTTTTCATGAGGTCCCCAAAAAGGAATGTAATCCCAGCCTTCATCAAAGAATAGAGCAATCAATCTAATGTAAAGCATGTATTGATTTTTAACTTTATTTCTTTTTAAAAAATTAATTAATCAAAGATTTTATTTATTTATTTGATAGAGAGAGAGACCACAAGTAGGCTGAGAGTCAGGCGTAGGGGAAGGGGGAAGCAGGCTCCCCGCTGAGCGGAGAGCCCGATTCGGGGCTCGATTCCAGGACCCTGAGATCATGACCTGAGCTGAAGGCAGAGGCTTTAACCCTCTGAGCCACCCAGGCGCCCCAATCAAAAAATTGTTTAAAGCAAGGCACAAGAGACGTGATTTTAAACTTTTTAGAGTCAACTATGGAACTCAGCACAGAAGACTTGGCTGTTGTGGTGGGAATAAGAGAAAATATTAACAAACTTGACACAGTGTAAAAGTAGATACTTTTGGCCAGCATGGGGGAAAATGGGGAGAGAGAAAAAATAACAGGAAACAAAGAAAATGCCTTCATTTTACGAAATGGAGAATCAAACTGACGGAATAAACAGAAATTTTAGATTACAAAGTCACATTTGAAAGTAACCAATAAAAGAATAAAAATAGTAAAACAACCAAACATTGATAGGAAGACAAGGGCAGAAAATAGAATAATATTAGTGAGTTCAATATTCAAATTCCATAGTCAGGAGTCGATAGATATAATACATAGATAAATCAAGAAAAAGGAGTATAAACACATCATTTAGACGCTTGGATGTATCCAAAGAACTAAAAATAGAAACAACTAAAATACTTTATTTCTGGAAAGTAGGATTATGGGTAGAGAGACCACTGCTTTTCACCAGAAACTCTTTTGTATATATTTTTTTGGATATACAAGAGTAGTTCATGTCCAATAAACGTGAAGGCTCCTCCGAGGGCCTTGCCCCTTTCGCTAGGACATTTCTGACTGCTGATGCTTCCCTTGAGCTGCCTAAGACCTTTGGCACTCCACACTAACTCACCTGTCAGACACAGTGGAGATCAGCTGCCCTTTGCAACTGACTCACAAAAGGGAAGGGTACGGCAATCTAAAACAAAACACTGAGCACCCATCTCGAGAACCCAACTGTCTTTCAGATCAACCCACAAACTGGCTCTTCTTCGGATTCAGGCTCTCGCTCTATTCCTCTTGGTTCGAGGTCTCTCACAATGGCTGTTTTCCCAAGCATTTGACCGTAATCTCTTCCTGGAACTTGCCCACCCAAAGTACTTGGGTCCGTGATGGCAGATTCCTAGTAGTAAACCCTGCTGCTCTACCTGCTTTGTCTTCACGAAACACACATCAGCACATACACACATCTTCCTCAGCACCATAGTTCTTTCGTTCTGCAGAGGATACAAGAAAATGCCCAATGATGTTTGGGTTCCTTTTTAAGGGTCTTTCACATGCTCCATGAGCCCCTTCTCCCCTTTATCTCACTTGGTGACTTATCTGTGAGGTTATCTTAAAGTTTTTCTGGTACCTCCTGCCTTTCCCACACTGTGCCCTCTGGGTGCCACATGAATTCTTCTCCTCACTTTTCCCTCCTGCATCATAAGATGTAGCCTGAGGTCGGCCTCTAACTCCGTTTTCCCACTGACAGATCTTCTGTGTGTTTCATTATCCTTTTCCTGCTTCCCTTTGGGCCTGGAGCCCCTTCCTCTTTCTCCCACCAGTTGTCCCACCATTGGCCTTTCTTCCTACCCCCCCTCCCCCACACCCCGGCCTGGTTCTTCAGGATAAACTCAACGAAAACATGTAAATAGCATTCAGGCAAAGAGAAGGGGTGTCAAAAGGCGAGACATGATTAATTGCCAGATGTACTGTGCAGACGATAATTGCCCGAGGAGTTCTGAGGAGACAATGTGAACATGCTAATGAGCCCTTTTTTTTCCTGACCAGCAATTCTCTCGCTTGTCTGTTGAGTCTTTGTTCATCACCCTGGTTCTCAAAATGGGGTCCCTGGCCCAGCAGCATCAGCGTCTCCTTGTTGGAAATGCAAATGCTGGGCTCCTGCCTCAGACCAGCTGAATGAGAAAGTCAGGGAGGAAAGTCCAAAGTCTGAGTTTTAACAAGCCCTCTAGGTGATTCTAATAAATGCTTCAGTTTGAAAACCCCAGGCCCATACTTGCGAACTCCAGTCCACACTCTCGTGGCAAAAAGTGGCTTGAGCGCAAAGAAATGACAATAATTTTTATGAGCAAAAATAAGGCAATAAATTATTTACTATCTCAAAGCTCAGGGATCCAGGCCTCCTAGGTACCACAAACGTATCTTTCCACTCAAAACCGACCACTTCCCAGAGGCGTAAAGATGGTCATTCCTTGCTCCTTTCTACAGGGAATTCCTTTTCCCCAACCCTGAAACATTTGAAGACAAAAATCAAAATCAAACCCCACGTCAGATCTTTAAAGACAATAAACACCCCGGTAGAGCCCGATTCCACCTCCCATTGTCTCATTCTTCATGCAGGAGAGCCACATAACGAGCAATTAGAGGCCGCCTGCCCACCAACCGCTGAGCCGAGGGCCTGTGAAGATTCTCACTGAATCCTGATAACAACTCTGACTCAAGCTCACTCGGCTGGCAAGTGGCAGATTGAGGACCAGCGGGTGACCCGAACTGATAAACTTGCTGGGTTGTGCTCATCCGTTTAGTTACGTGTTGCTTTGGAACTGTTCAATCCATCTAGAATGTAGAGAACTCTGGTCTGTCTTCACATAGCTTTTAGGCAGATCAAGGACAAAGCAAGCGTGATGGTCCAGTTTAGGTTCTCACTATCCCCACAGTCCCTGGGCTTTCCAGTAAATATTTGAAGGCGTATGTGGAGGAGGAGGGACTTTTCCCTTTATTACTCTCTGTCACTATTCCATGGAATTGAAGATAGGTCATTAGGGATCATTTGTGCTTCCAGAGGTGGTTGGTGAGTAGCAAGAAGCAGGTGGAATTATGGCCTTCTAGGGTTACCCCACCCTATTAAAGAATTAGGCTCACTCTTTCCGAGAGCACATAACTACTGTGATGTTCTCTGTGTGCTTGGGCTCCCAAGGGAGGAAGCGAAGCTGCATTTCTTTCCCCTGATCACAGCTCACTCTTATGCCCTGATTCCTTGGTCCTGCCTCCTCCCCTTGCCCCTCTGCCCCTATCCTTCCAATCGAGCATATAACTGTTTGGGGAATGTGGAGGGAAACCTTTGGATGCACTCTGGATTCGGTGCCTGGGTTAGGGAACTGTCACTGTCAGGGTTTTCCAGAGAAGCAGAGACCACAGGACGTGTGTATAGACACACAAAGAGAATTATCATAAAGAAATGACTCACAGGATGATGGAGGCTAGGCTAGCAAAGCCTAAATCTGCAGCGTGGGCGGGCAGGCTGGAGGCCCAGGAGAGCTGATGTTCCAGTTCTAGTCGGAAGCTGGTCTGCTTTTGAACCAGGAAGCACTGATAATGTGGATGAAATCTGAAGGTAGTCTTCTGAAGAATTCTTTCTTGCGTGGGGGAGGCCAGCTTTTTTGTGCTAGTCAGGCCTTGGGCTGATTGACACCCACCCTTATTATGAAAGGCAATCTGATTAACTCAAATCCCACCAATTTAAATGTTAATATCATCCAAAACCCCCTCACAGAAACACCCCAAATAATGCTTGGCCAAACATCTGGGCACCCTGTGGCCCAGCTACATTGATGTGTAAAGTTAACGTCAAACATCCAAGATTAGGCTAGAATAAGAAAGCAATTCTACAAGGAGGATCCGTAGCTGACTTATCCTGAAGGCTCTGTCGGCCTTGTTCACTGATTTTTGCCTCATTGTCTCGTAGAATCCATAGCACATATCAAGGGAGAAATACTGGTTGAATGAATGAAATATATAATAGCCCCAAATGAATGGTAGCTTCCTGACATCTAAAGGAGAGAAATGTGAGAAGTATTTTTAATGTAGTTCCTTGCCTCTAATCAGACCTTGTCTAAGGAACCCTCCTTCTCTGAAACTGAAGTTTACTGATCTGTCCGTTAAGCTCTAGCAAGACCTGAAGAAATGAGTGGGAAGTCCAAGTGATTGGATTTAGGTTGCTCTTTGTAGATTGGAGGCAAAAGCTTTCCTCCCTCCTTTTCTTTGTAACTGACCAAGCAGGTGCCACGATCCACAATTGGGCTTCATTAGGTAATTCAGAAGAAGATAATTAATCACATGATACCACACACAGCAGTGACCTATTTCTCTTGTTGGAGCACTCTGTCAGCTTCAGAAGTATATTGATAAGTTAATAGATTGACCAGTTCCTCCTTCTGGGTCCAATTACAAGATTTCATGACGAGTTATCTTCCAAGCCAGGGAAAAACAAATCCTAAAGTCCCATAACTTAAAGCAGTTCATCTCAAAAATTGTGCAAAAGAATCACCTGGGGAGGGACACCTGGGTGGCTCAGTCGATTAAGCATCTGCCTTCAGCTCAGGTCCTGGGATCGAGTCCCGCATTGGGCTCCCTGTTCAGCGGAAAGCCTGCTTCTCCCTCTGCCTGCCGCTCTCCCTGCTTGTGCGTGCTCTCTCTCTCTCTCTCTCTGACAAATAAATAAATAAAAACTTAAAAAAAAAAAAGAATCACCTGGGAAGCCTTTTAAACCATAGACTTTTGAGCCCTACTCCCAGAGATTCAGTAAACCTGGGCTGAATCTGCATTCTTACCAAGAAGCCCCAGGAGACCGATACATGAGGCATCAGGGACACACACACGTATCTGACTTACATGAAGAAGAATATTAGCTTGCTTCTTTCAAGGATCTGCTCAGTTCACGAGGAAAATGTTCATATATCCTGAGAAACTTATTGCCTGATGCTATATTTGATACTTTCTTGTACCTATTATGTTGCTTGATCCACCCAACATCCTTTATGAAGTAGCAGAAAGAGGTATAAATACCCCCATAACACTGAAGAGAGACCGGGCACCTGAGTGGCTCAGTTGGTTGAGCAACTGCCTTTGGCTCAGGTCGTGATCCCAGAGTCCCGGGATCGAGTCCCGCATCAGGCTCCTAGCTCCATCTCCATGGGGAGTCTGCTTCTCCCTCTGACCTTCTCACCTCTCATGCTCTCTCTCATTCTCTCTCTCAGATAAATAAATAAAATCATTAAAAAAAAGAACACTGACGAGAGACTGAGACTCACAGACATTAGGCTGGTTCTAGAATGCGCAGCTGATAAGCTGGCAGAATGATGGCGAATTATTTGAGAACACCAAAGTTATTTTTATGTGCTCCCAAGAGTGAATATGAATGGAACTCTGGTATTTTGTCTCACACTTGAACACCATACAGGGTAGAAGTTACCGCGTCCTAGATCCTTCAGAAAGAGAAGCACAAAATCCTCTTGGAAAATTACTCAGGACTGCCTCTCTCATCCTGGTCTGAAGCCTGGCTCTGCACTTGGCCTGCTTCTTAGAGATTTCTATCAGGATTGTTCTCACCATTTCCTGCTCCTTGTATTTCCTCTCTGAGATGCTGGTGGTTCCAGGGTCTGTGTGAACAGCTAGGGATACGCTCATCTTGCTTCTCCAACTCCTTCAGACACTCTAGTACTCTCAGTCCAGGTACCTGGGGCCGCCCCTCAGGACTTCCCTCCTGAACTCAGCTTTGCTCCTGGTCGAAAGGCCGCATTTGTCCCACACACGTGGCATATAGTACTCTCCAGAAAAATTGAAAATTCTCTTAGTGGGAAGTAACATTTTTATTGGCAGAGAACACAGCTGTCCCACCTTTTGGTCTCATACGTAAGGGCTCTTATGTGCCCATTTGCCTGGAAAAGTCTTGTTTTATGCCTGGTTTCTCAGTGTAGTTATTAATAGCTTCCCTTTTCACCGTTGGAAGTGTCTCTCATCGGACAATAAATTGGATGGCCACCCTACTCATTTGACCTCTCTTTATAGGAATTCAGCTTTTATGTTCTGGGGTAGCAGTTGGCATTCGGTGCTTCTTAACATTGATCAGGCAACATTGCCCAGGGAGCTTGTTAAAAATAGATTCAGAGTCCCTCTACTCCCTTCTCCTGCCCCCAAGAAACTACAGAAGCAGCATTTTTGGATAGAGATGAAGAATCTGTGTTCTGAGAAAGTTCCCTAGTGAGTCTGATCATGTTCTTCTACAGACCTAAATTTGGGGCTTACTCCTCAATTATATTTCTGCTCTAGCCCTTGGTAGCCATGTGACCTTGGGCAGATTACTTAATTACTCTTTTTCTAAGAGCTAGGGTAGGCAAACAGCCATAGAAGACACCTTTGAATCTCTATGGCTTAACACAATTCAGGTTTATTTCTCATTCCTGTCTTGGCCCAGTACAGGTTGGAAGGAAAGGGGATTCTACCTCACACAGATATTTGGGTCCAGACTCCTTCCATCAGGCTCCATTGTCCCCTCAGAGTTCTCTGCTGGATTCTCTAAGCCATGCTGGCAAATGAGGCAAAGGACGGGGTATGAAGGATTGTACAGAAGGTTTCTATGGGCCAAGACTGGAATGGCATACAATGACACCCATCCATAGTCTATTGGACAAGCTCTGTGATATGGCTGCCCCAGCCATAAGGGAGGATAAAGAAATATGTAACTGTAATGTAATGCCCAGGAGAAAAGGGTTTGGATAAACAATTATTCAGTCTCTGTCACAGATTCCCATAGTCTCTCACATAGGCAATCCATAGGGGACAACCCAAAGTCTGAGGCTCCATCCATCCAGTCTCCGCACCCAGCTTAAGGCTAAGATCTGAGGTTAGGGGAAGGACATCCTTAATAGGAAATCCCATTTAGAAAAGAGTGGAAGGAAGACACTGGCCCATAGCTAGACAGGCACTAAGAAGGCTCCTTTCCCTGAGGTAGGGAAGGGTTTTGCCTTTTGGAAACACACCTTTGTTCCTCATTCTCTGTGGCCCCTGACTCTGTCCTCTGTGGTGTTTTTGTTTTTTTTCTAATCAATAATCTGTCTGTGTCTGAAGGGAACACTGAGGTAGATGTTTTTCTTGGAGGATTGATAAGAGTCCACCTCCTACTGAAGCAAGTTTGGAAGCCCAGTGGTCGTTTTACATCTTGGAAAGTCTACCTCATGGTTTCTCCGGCAACACAGCTCTTTCAAACACTCCATAGGCTTCGCCACCAATCAGTTCCACACACCAATAGCCACACCCAATGTCTTGCTTCGATGTAATCCTCAAACCTGATTTCCTTCTTTCCTTCTTAGCCTCCATCACTCACTCCATCACTCACTCCAGCATCAGACTCACAGTGAATGGCCGATATATATTATCATTATCATTATCATTATGTACCTTTTCTGTGTTGGCTGAAATTAAACATTCTGTGTGAAATGTTTCTGCCTACCTTGAAATGATTAAGCTCTCAACTATTCAAGCATTCCATTATGAGAGAAAATCCACCAAAGCAGATTTCTTGCCTCAGAGACCAGACTATCGTAGGGAGTTCACAGCTAACAGACATTAAGCACTTTCAATAGAGAGGGTCACACTGGTGGGGACCTGCGACAGAAAGTCATCATGTGAGAGGAGCTAGAACAGAAAGTGAGAAGTGGTCAAGAGTAAGGAAACAGAAGTCCGGAGAAAAGGAACAAACTGCTGGAATTCTGAGCTAGCAATCACCACTTAGGGAAGAGGTCTGTCTGCAAGTGTGTGAGTCTTGAGTAACCCTGTGTGCCACAACTGTGACGATGACCCTGAAGGCAAAAGAGAACAAGAACAAAGAACCTGGGACCCGAGATCTCCATTGGTAAATATTGTTCAGAAAACATTTTTCCCAAGGCAAATGGTATCAGTAATGGTTTGTTTCCTGAAGCTCCCCTATAAATGCTTATCTGGCTTTCAAGTGAGGACTGGAGCCTAACCACCATACATATGGGTGCACTTGGAGGTGGATTCCCTGGGCCCCGGGTAAGTCTGAAGCCCTGCAAACAATTTCTGTGTGACTGCTATCTTTGTAACTGTTTCTGACTTCACATGACCCAGGAGGGGGAAATGTGGCAGAATAACCCAGGGCACAGGGGAAACAAGTAAAGTAAGTGGCATCAGGTAGGCTGCTCGAGACATTAAGCCTAATATGTCAGGATTGGGGAGGACAGTTCAACAACACAGAGAAAATATACCCCCTGACCTGGCGGCATGACAAGGTTATTACTATTATCATAATTAGTGCCATCTTCTTCTCCACTCTGACCACCTGAAGACTCCAATCTGATGTATTCTCCCATTTTGAACAAAAAACAGACTCACAACTTTCCCTCATCCCCTGAAACAATACACATTAGGTTTTTGAAGGGTTTGCATATCTGGGAGCTCCAGAAAACGGTCACAAAAACTTATCTTCTATGCTGGTTTCTCTTATTTAATCTTTACTTTTCCTCACTTAGAGGCTGGATTTTGGGGTTTACAGAAGCTTGAAATGAGACTTATTTCCGTTTCCTAGGAAAAGCTGAAAGGACCGTTCTGCGCCCTTTGAAACAGCAGCTGGCATTGGCGGGAAGGTGAAAGAGGGTATGCCTTTGGGAAATTCTTCCTGTCTTTTTACTTTCCTCTTCCCACACCAGACCCAGCAGCAAACATCCTGTCCTTCAATGGCTGCATTCATTTCCCGTGGCCACCCCACAAATAACCACAAACTGGGTGGCATAAAGCACCAGAAGTTTATTCTTTTACAGTTCTGAAATCAAGGTGTCAGCCGGGCCATGCTCTCTCTGAAGGATGCAAGCAAGAATTCTTCGCCTCTTCCAGCTCCAGGTGACTGCGGCATCCTTACCATGTGGCTGTGTCATTCGAATCTCCCTGTGGTCTCATGGCCTCCTCTTCTGTCTGTGTCACATCTTTCTCTGCCTCATTCTTTTAGAGATACTTGTCATTGGATTTGGTGACTACCCAGATAATCCAGGATGATCTCCTTATCTCAATATCCTTAACTTAATTACATCTCCAAAGACCATTTTCCCAAATAAGGTTCTGGAGAAGGGGTGTGGACGTGCCTTTGAGTGGGCACCATTCAACCCACTACAGTGGGTTGTAGTTTCACCAATGTGAAACTTGGGGTGAGGCCATTCCTTGGCAAGTGTAGGCAGGGAGGAAACAGAGGGAGTTGGGTGGAGAAAGTTTGAGCAGCTACAGAAATTTGTCTATTAAATAATAAAGGACAGGGGTTCCTGGGAGACTTAGTCAGGTGAGCATCCAACTCTTGGTTTCGGCTCAGGTTATGATCTTGGGTTCATGGGATTGAGCCCCACATTGTTGTTTTCATGTGCTGTGCTCAGCAGGGAGTCTGCTTCTCTCCCTCTCCCTTTTCCCCTCCCTTGCTTATGTGTTTTCTCTCTCTCTCAAATTAATAAATCTTTAAAAAAAATAATAAAGGATATAGATGGGGGAATTTGTCTTGTTCATCCCAAAATAATATTAAGATAATGAAAGCTAATAGTTGTTGAGTACCTACTAAGTTCTAAGCACTATGCTAAATGCTTTACATATATTATCTAAATTAAACCCTTCGTGACAATTCAAATATGTCATTACTATCCTTGACCTTATTTCATACATAGGGAACCTGGACTTGCTGAAAGTCATAGAGCCAGGGCATGATAGGGCCTGGTTCAAGCCTTGACGTCTGTCTCCCTTGGAGCTGTGCTCCAAACACTGTACATTACTGCCTTATATTGGAATGTCTGAGGTATGTGAAACAGGAAATATCCACTCAAGCCAGGAAGAGAAACTGCCTCCAAAATCTTCCCAGTGACTAGACCTTTCCAATAGCCATACTCTACCAATCCATGCTGGTTCACATCTCCACCTTTGCCCTATAACTACTCAGGACCACACCTCAACTCAGTATATATGAAAGGCTGGGATCTACCACCCAACCCATTAACCCACATTAACATGCCATCAGTTGCCAGGAAATCTTTTGTCTAACACAAATCCTTCTGGCTCTAGTTGAAGTTCACCTCCCCTTGTATTCTTTGTAGTGGAGATGGAGAACAACCAGGGAGGCAGCATCCTCTGTAGAGAGTCCCATATCTTCTTCAGATCCTCATTAAGTTGGGTTCACTGTCTCTCTTTCTCTTTCTCTCTGTACACATGCACACACACCTTTTCCAAGCTCTCTATCATTGCATTTATTTGTTTTTGATCCTTCTTCTTTGTTTAAGTAGGTTCTATGCCCAATGTGGAGCTTGAACTCAAAAGATCAAGTTGTTGTATTTTATAACCTCCCCCAAAATATTTATTTAATACTTTCAACCTCAAACTGCTTTCCTTAAAAAAAAAATCCTTGGGGCACATGGGTGGTTCAGTTAGTTGAGTGTCCAGTGCTTGATTTCAGCTTGGGTCATGATCTCAGTGTCATGGGATCGAGCCCCGCATCAGTGTCCACACTCAGCAGTGAGTCTGATTGAGATTCTCTCTTTCCCTCTCCCTCTGCCCCTCCTCCTGCTTAAGGTCACGTGCTCTCTCTCAAAATAAATAAAGCTTCTTAAAACTTTCTTGATTAACTTATTAAATTAATTTCTGTAATGCATGTCTTCAAAGCATTACCTTGTCAACAAGAAACTTTATTCAGCATTAATATTAAAAAATAAATTGTATTAGGTGAAAAAGACATTGATTCCTGTGTCCAGATCTGGATTTGCCAGATAAAGTCATTTAATATCTGGAAAATCTGACCTAAACTGACAGTTCTCTCTCCATGCAGGGTCACTAAAACCCAGGGACATGTTCAACTTTCTAGGTGACAGTCATTCCATCCTAGGAGGATGACCTTCCTACCTTGGGCTCTCCTAGGTCCCTCTTCCCCACAAGACTGCTGTCTGTCACTGTGATTCTGGGAGTAGCCCAGCTGCTGCCCAGTACTTACTTTCTTTATGTGGTAGGAAGGATCCCATAGCTTTTGGGAAACGGGAGCCACAGTTTCCCAATGGGAGTTCACCATTTCCCTTTAACTTGGAAGAGCAAGACTCCATTATTTTCAATAGGTGGACAGAATCCTTGCTTTTGTGGTTTCTTCCTCATCATTGCTTTTTTTCTTCATTTGCAGTGAGATGGATTCAATTAGATTTAGATATATGTAACTCTTGGTACATTTTGAGTCTTTTGTTTTCTTTTTCTGCAGTCTTTTGCTCAAAGTCACCAGACCTGTTGGGGCCCCCAGTTTCTGGTAGGTGCCTAAGGTGGGGAGGCTGCATGTCAGGTACTCTGCCCCTGCCCCACTTTCACCTGAAAAGCACAGCTTTTCATTTGTTCTATATATTGAGATTCTGCTATGGATTACATAGTTATCCTCTCCTCCACCACCAAATCCATATATTTAAGCCCTAATCCCTAATGTGATGATATTTGGAGGTGGGGCCTTTTGGAGATAATTAGGTCATGAGGGTGGTGTCCTCACAAATGGAATTAGTGCCCCTAGAGGAAGACACATGGGAGAAGTGACCTTTTCCTTTGCCAAGTGAGGACCCAGCACGAAGGCAGCCATCTGCAAACCAGGAAGCAGACTCGCCTGACACTGCATCTGTCAGCACCTGATTTGGAACTTCCCAGCCTCCAGAACGATGAGAAATATACGTTTGTCGTTTATGACACCCAGTCTATGGTGTTTTGTTATAGCAGTCCATGCTGACTAAGAAAAGTTGTAAATAAAGTTTGTTTATGGGGGGGGAAAAGTTTCATTTCTTTAAAGGAGAAGCCCAACAATCAACGATGTCAGTGTAAGACCTCTCTGAGAGACTGTAAAATATAGAGGCATCATGTAGACCTCAGGTCTGTTGATACAATTTCCTATTCTGTTATGCTTTACCCTCTTAACGTCATGTTAAGAGTTCCTATTATGGAGAAATACACAATTGTTTTAGAGAATGAATTTTTCTGAATTTCTGATTCTAGCTAGTATAAAAATCTATATAACATAACTAGAGGACACTTCAACACAAGGATTATACATAATTAACAAAAACATAAGGCAATAAGGAGGGAGGGAGATAATGCTAAGAGCAACCAAATGAAGATCATGTGTACATTTTCCCCAAGTCTCCCTTTCTTTCTCCTTCAACACCTGCAAAATAATTTGAACCACTTATTTTATATCTTCCTTCTTGCCTATACTTCCATAGATTTGCAACATTGCCAATTCTACAGTAATCACAACGAGATTATTGGACCATAATATTTCTTTTAAACAACTGCCAAAAAGCTTATTATGTTAGTTTCTGTCAATGGGTTGGAATTTTTTTTAAGTCTGTTTCTAGCCATGCTTCATTTTGTTTGCCTTCCAGCGTCTGGAAACAATTCTTGAGAAATAAATAAATAAACAATGGAACAAACTGAGAAGAAGTAATATAAAAAATATGCTAACAAAAATGTGAATGCAATTTAGAAATGGAAGTTGTATTTAAATATAACCTGCTGATTAAGGTTTAGTTTTTTGAGCAGTTTGGGCAAGCATTTGCTAGTAACACAGATGTGCAAAAGGCTTCTCAAGTAAATATTGACTTCAGTTGATAAAGCCTAACATTTCCTCCAGCTTCTCTGACACAGTAAGATGCTCTCTTCATAGTATATGCATGAAGGTGGAAGGGTAGGTAAGCAAACAGATAACTGCTGACCATGCAGGAGGAAAATGGGCAATAGTCCACATAAGATAGAACTTTCCTCAATGCAGTGGTTCCCAAATCTGGGACAGGATTTAGAAAATACGTACAAGTTCCTGGCCAGGTTCCGAGTCAGAAAGTTTGGCAATTGTCCAGGAATCTGTATATTTTTTTAAGCCCCCAGGTGATTCTGATATATAGGAAAGTTTGGGGAATTACAGATCTCAAGGCTCCTAGCACAATTACAGCTACTGGTCTAGCACCTACATCAGCAGAACTCGTGGAGGCCAAGATGGAACAAGATGTGAAGGGTGCATTAACCTTATGTTCTACAGAGATGGTCCTTCAAGGTTAGGGTTGGAGCACATGGTCACTATGTCCATTTCTTGCATAAACAGCAGAATTTATCCTGCAGGCTGCCAATTTTTTTGGCACCCATTTGGAGCATTAAATTCACTCAGCAATTCAGAAAGTGAAGTTTTTTTTAAAAACACCATCTCAGTTAGGGTAAACGTCAACTGGGAATGCCCATATGCTCTTTGTTGTAGACAGCTGTGCTTGCTCAAACACTAACAACAGCACATAACTACACCTTGTCTTTTCGTTATCAAGGATCTGAAGGTTCTTATGAAAATCACTCAACCAACCATACTTAGGAAATGCCAACCATGGGCAGAATAATAGGAAAACTACTGGAGTTCGTCAGACTCAGGCTTGAACACAGACCTACCCCCTTACTGGCCATGATCATAGGCACAACTGGTTAGTCCCACTTCTTTGGTGCCCTGTTCTGTGTAATAGAGGTAAGAACAACAGTACTTCAGATATAAAATTATCATAAAATAATAACATGCTTAAGGTAAACCCCTATGTCATTGTCTGGTGCAAAGGAAATAGTCAAGAGTGTCAGCAAATAGTTATTATTATTATCATTGTTATTATTATGTCTGACACATAGCTGATACTCATTACATCATTATGAGGACTATGATGATGTCAACTGAGGTTATTCTCCCAACCCATCATCTCCACCAACCACCACCTCTGAGGATTTAAGGGGAAATAATCAGATACGCTGCTCTTCAATGTCAAGTTTATATAAGGGGGATTGTGAAATAACTCGGTAGAGAGGCAGCCATCAATTCTCCCTCTGCATGATAAAACTGATGAAAGCATTTTACAGGAAAGAGCATCAAAGTTATATCAATGGAGGAATAAGAATTTCTCCTGAAGACCAAAAGAGGGAAATCAATCTTCATGATGGTGTTTGATTTTCAAACATTCAAGGCAACTAGCCACAGTCTAGAGAAGAAGCTCTAGAGTTTCCACCTCCCCATACATGGGACTAGATCCAGAGGGACAGGCAAACAGAGAATGGCCCCCCACCCCTCCGCCATTGACATTCAGTTATGAGGCTGTGGAATTTGCAAGAGGGAACTTGCAACTTGATCTATAGGGAAGGTATTCCAAAGGCAGGTGAGGATACGGGAAGTGGGAAGCAGTAAAAGGGAAAGGGCTCTTAGAAGACCGAGGTGAGTGGAATATTTAGGATGAAGGAAAGTCTGCAAGGCACTCTCCAGTTGCTTAGTAAATGTCAAGGTAAACCTCTCCTAGCAGGTCTACGCAGAGAGACCTTGACCCTCATGGGATCCAGAGGAAAATGCCAAAATGCCAAATCTCCCTCCATCAACTCCAGTGTGTGTGTGTTGGGGTGGGAGGGTTCCCTATACATTCAAACAACTCTCAGACACAAGCTGGGTGTCCTACGATTCCCCTCAATTCTGACACTATCTACATGGAGATAACATTAGCTTCACAAGTGAAGGGCTCAGTTTCACATTTTCAGATGCCAATTCCAAGTTCAGGGTGTCATCTGTGCTTCTGACTGGCCATAGACTGGATGTTTCCATAACCTCCTCCTTGCATTCAATTAACTTCGTGTGGTGACTCACAGGATTTAGAGAAACATTTTACTTATGGAAGGGATGCATCAGGTAAAGTATGAGGAGAGGGTGAGGAGCCCCCAGGCCCTCTCCAAGTGTGCCGCTCTCCCCAAATGTCCCTGAGCTTACCAAACTGGAAGCTCTCTAAATCCTATCCTTTGGGTTTGTATGGAGGTTTCATTACATTGGCGTGATTGATTAAATCATGGCCATTGGCAATTGATGTAATCTCCAGCCTTCTCCCTTCTTCAAGGTCAAGGGGTGGGACTGAAAATTCCAACTCTCAAATCACGTAGTTGGTTCTTCTGGCAAACAGCCCTAACTTTACAAGAGGCTCAAAAGTCACCTCATTAACATAACAAAAGACATAAGCCTTCTTAACACTCTTAGGAAATTCCAAGGATTCTAGGAGCTCTGTGCCAGAAATGGAAATGAAGACATATATGTATATATGTATTTAGTATATATATAGACACACATATATAATATATATATATATTTCTCATTGTAAGTCACAGTGTCCCCTAAGTAGAATTTTTATTTAAAAGTGTATCTCGCGTTTATTGAGGTCCAGTGTGAGGTTACTTCGGGGAAGGTCAGGAAGAATCGTGTTTCTTCTCATTGTTCCACAGGTGCAACCCTCATTGTGGACCAGGTGACCAGAAGAATTCATAATCTATCATCCTGTACTGCCTTGGCTCCCTCCCTCCGCGAAAGCTAGAGTCACTCTTGTGAACAGAAAAGGGAGGGGCTTATTTACAGCTGGAGTTAACGGTAGTTGTTTTGGTAGGTGCTGCAGGACCCAGAGGGAACACAAACTACATCACAGGCAAAACCTTTCCAGGATTTAAGTAATGAGCCATTTGGGCAGATTACCAAACATGTTTGTGAATTTTCCAGAAACTTCCTAAATACATAGACCCTCACTTTGTATGGTTTAGATTTGCATCTTGGCCGACGTAAGAAGCTACCCCAGTTGACCCCGTGGATATGAAGATAGGTTAAGCTCTTCTGCTCTTGTATATCACCAGCAGAAAGAAAGCCATATAAAGAGTGACAAAGTGCCAATGTCCAAAATAGGTTCACATCAATGATGTCTCAATCCTCAAAACTTCATTATCACCAGCAAATGAAGAAATTGGGGCCGACAGAATTTCACTTGATCCAGGTCACAAGACTGCTAGAATGCTGGAATGATGGACTCACATTCAAGGTCCCTGGCCGCAGTCTCATATCCTTTGGCTTTGCCTTTCTCAGCCCCCCCGCCGGGGAGGGCCAACGGTGATCAAAAGTTGTCTCGTCTCCCAGAAATACAGGGAGAAGAGAGCATGGAATACAAACTCATCTGTGTGGTTTTAACATATTGAATTAAAACCTAAAAATTCAGCTTCTCATACAAATTATTTTTTGCATTTCTGTTCTGTATTCTCTTCTACACAAATAGTTAATGAACTCTTACTCAAATATTTCCCGACGCCCTTCTGAGCAGAGCACGGCGCTGGATGAAGGTAGATGTGGGCCACCGCATAGGATGGATGCTTGTTGGCTTTTGAACAAGAGCATAGGGATTAGGGAACAATAACTCGGAGTTTATTTCAGGTGGGATCCACTTGCTCTTGGACAGAGACAAAGTGTGGTTGGACAGATAGGCTTAGTTTGTGTCATGGTCAAAGGTAAACTCAAGCTCTGACATTCAAGATGGCGTCAAAAGCAGAGAAGCACCACATAGATCTGGAGCTGAAGACTGGTCAGCAAAGCAGGCTGTAGCCACTGAGAAAGACTGAACCCATATTGCTCCGACCCCAACATGGTACACAAGCCAGTGATTCCCCGAGATCTACTTGGGGTAAAATGTCTTTTAAAGACATTTTAAAGGCCAGCCCATGACAGCCATTCTGTTTCCTCAGCATCAGGCTGGGTTGTCCCCTTAATTATTGGGGCCTGACAATGGTATTGTCATATTCTACGGAACTGTGTGTGTGTGTGTGTGTGTGTGTGTGTGAGAGAGAGAGAGAGAGAGAGAGAGGGAGAGAGAGAGAGAGAGAGAGAGAAATGGATGACCTCTCACTGGGAAGTCTACTCTATTGCTCTTCCAACCACAGGGCCTGAGGACCACAGAGAATCCTAAGATTAATCCTTGACTCTAGAGTCTTCATAAATGTCATGTGTACTTTGACATGTGTAGTCACTGGTTTATAAGAAACAGAAATGGAAGGATCGTATAGGAGAGTAATGAGAAAGAAGATTGGAAAGATAAGGTTTGGGCCAAACTATAAGGACCCAGTTTGACAGGCCAAGGGGTTTTGGGAAACTGTTTTTTTCTTTTGGAAGCTATTTGGATGTTTAGCCTCTTGTAAACCAAAGATATATGTAGCTGACTACTCTTCAGCCAAAGATTTTTAATAGCACTGAAGTATTGTTTTTGTGCATTCGCCACAATTTATGCAAGGAATGCATTCCCCAAGGTTGCGTTCAAGTCACATGTTGCAAATCCAATCATATTTTACATGTACTCAGCGACCTTGCTGTTGGAAAAAAAAATACCCTTACAAGCATTTTATGTACTATGTGTGTATCTCCAAGTGTGTGTCTACGTATGTATGGATATAGCAAATTTGTCTTGGCTTAAAGTGAGGTAAAATCATGGTTTACTCATCCACTAAATTTACTATTTCTTAAACTCTTGCTTTGCTGTCCTCTCCAAAAACTTAATAATGGCCTGAGAGAGTAAAAAAACCATGGCCCTAAGTATCTGCCTAAGAGACAGGAAGAACCAGTTCGCTGTCATTTACTTTGTGCCCACCAGAAGCTATGTGAGGTGTAAAGCTGTCCAAAGAAAGTGTATTTTATCTTTAAGGGTCTAAGAGGGAGGAGAGAAAGAACTGCCTGGAATTTCCCTCAGATGTCTGTGTCTTGTTTATCTGTTTTGAAGGCCGGTGTGTGGGGGGGAGACACTGATGAGATGGGAAAGGAAGGGAGAGGCTGTTGAAGGTGATGCCTGCAGGGGGAGGGAGAGGAGGAGGGGGTGGAGGCAGAAGAGGAGGAGGGGGAGGAGGGAGAGAAGGAGGGGAGGAGGGAGGAGGAGGGAGGAGGGGGAGCAGGAGGGAGGAGGGGAGGGGGAGGAGGAAGAGAGGGGGAGGAGGAGGGAGGGGAGGAGAGGGAGGAGAACGGGAAAGGAGGAGGGAGGAGGAGGAGGAAAGAGGGAGAGGAGGAGGGGGAGGAGGGGAAGGTGGAAGAGAGGGGGAGGGGGAGGAGGGGACAGCTAAATCCAACTCCAGAACCGCCTCCGCAGATCAAAGAACGTTTTGCCGAAGCTCTGCTCCCGGACCTTTCCGAATCCCTCAGCTCAGCCAGACCAAAATGAGCCTGTTGCTTGAATTACCCAGCTCATTGCTCCTGTTTCCCGTTTTGCTTCGTCAGCAGGGACCTTGCTCACACGTGGAAGCACCGCTCACGTTTGCATGCAGGAGCCATCTGTTGGTTTTACAGCTGGCACAAGCTGGCTGGAACCTTCTCGGACTGTCTTTCGGGTCATCCTGAACTTGAGCAAGCCCTTTAACTAGCTCCCAGCTCAAGGCTGTTCCTCCGAAGACTTTCAGCTCCGGGAGAGCGTGTCCTGGGGCAGAGATTAGCACTATGCCAGGGCGAGAAGAGGGCTGCCGGAGCAGAAGCGGGGCTGGCGCGTCCCACCTGCCCCACCTGCACGTTCACAGGCTCCCAGCCTGGCGCGCACGGCCTCCCTCTGCTCGAAAATTCGTCTTCCATGACACACCGTGACCCACTGCGGCGCATGCGTCAGCTGTCTGACAACAAGGATGCGAGGTTTGTCAACCTTGCAACAAATTAATACCAAGTCTGGGGGTATATTTATGTGATGTTTAAATATGAATTTAGTGCAACCAAATGACTAAAAATTTCCATTAATTATGTAAAATTCTGTCTAAGAGTCTGACTGCTTTTTTATGAAATTGACCGGCTGTGGAGTGCTGTGTTGACACTTCTTGTGAGTCGCTTGTCCCCAAAGACAGGATTATATTATCCTTCCCATACCCTTGGAGAGTTCAGAGAAACCAAGAACCTCAAGATCTAGGGAAAAAGCAAATGGGAAGGAGAGTGGCTCTAAGGGGTGATTTATTTTATATTTTTTGCAAATATGCACGTGGAATCACAGGGTTTCAGGGCAATGGCATAGAAAAAGGAGTGGGACTCCATGCACAGAGCAGGGATGAAAGTACTCGAAATTTCCCACTGGAGTGATTGTACGATCGTGTTCCCTTTCAGATATTCATTCCACCGCTGGCATTCAGTCAAATAGATCCCGCTAGATTTCCCTACTTACAGCCTCTTCTACCAGTACTGTGTAAGAAGGGAGTCTGACCTTTTACGAATTCCCATATGATCCTGCACAATTCATGATAAAGATAATAAAAATGTCTACTTCTATTTTATTTTTAGATTTTATTTGTATTTACTAAAGGCTTACTAAGTAAGTCCTAGGCCTTGTATTAAGGATTTTACAAACATTATCTTGTTCGATGAATTTGCAAAACAACCCTATCAGAGCTGTATTTTTATTTCCATTTTCCAGAGGAGGTAACCGAACCTCAGGGGGGTAGACGTGCCTTGGTTTTGGTCGGCTCTGCTCTCCTTCCTTTGGGGGACAGGCCTCTCCTTCACTCTGTAGGCTCCTAGGGTTTAAATCCCAGTGCTGTCCAATCTCAGAACCACACAGATAGGCCTGGGACCAAGATAGGCCAGTTAGAATCTCCACCCTGAAAATTGGAATTCTGAGGGGAGATCCATTCCAGAACCTGAGAGCAGTTAAGGAGGAGTTGTCAGAGCCCAGTCCTGAGGGGCAAGAGGCTCTGGTCACTGCTGAGATCCCGGGAACTGCGTTAGAAGCTGTCCCTCAGAAAGCCTATGTTTCACCTCCTCCCTTTGATTCTGGGAACGATCCTGTTTCCTCTCGACAAATTCTTCTGGGGAGTCCTGATGTTAGCCAGAGCTGGTTTCTATTCCTTGCAGCGCCCCAAGGGCAACTGGCACACTTACACCACTAATAGCTTCGATCTTTCAGGTGCCCAGTGGGGATTTTCATAGGGCCTGTACCTACCCATTCCACAAGTGGCCATTAGTTATGCTGACTCATGCAGCCTCCCTCATTCACCTCACAGCCTTTATAGTTCTTGTAGTAACAGGCTGTGTGATTTTGCTTTTCCGTTTAAAACCTTGGCCAGTTTCATACTAGTCCAACACCTCAGCCAATATGAGGGTGGTTTTAGTTTCTTTAATTTCTGCCATAAAGCACATTAGTCATGCCAGTCCTAGAATGCTGGACCAGTTACCTCACCTATCTGAGGGCTGCCTCCTCAACCATTTATGACATAAAAGGGCGGAGGGAAAGTCATATAATTACAGGGAGCTTTCAAAGGAGGAAGGATGCTGGTAATTGGAGGGTCCTCTCTGCTGAGCGGAGGTGACGGGAGATGGTCAGGTGAGCTTATGGCTGCTGGGACACAGCCAAACAACCTAAAAGCCTGAAGGAAGATGATCCAGGGCCTTGAAAATGGGGGACAATGGAGCTTGATCATTTTCAAACTTTGGTTCATATTCTCATGTCAGGGTTTTCTGAGTGTGCACCTCTCAATATAGTTCATTATTTTTGTAAATAATAAATAGTTACTACTGAACCATTATGTCATGTTATAAAACACATGCAAAAAATAAAATTAAAAAAGATACATTTACAAGCATAAACATGTCATCATGTTTCATTTCTGCATCTGCACCATCAGAATACCAACACCTACTTTGGGCACTACAAACTTAGGGGTTAAGAGACAGAAATCATTGTAATAAGTCCAGATAAATTCTTTTGGACCATGATTTTTGCAGAAGGATTTTAAAAGGCCTTCCCATATCTCTGAGGTCTGAATAAAAAAATAATATTCCTGTTACTAATTTGGCACTTACAGCACATTAATTCATTTTTTCTTTGTATTTTTCTACCAAACTGTAACAAGCTTGGGGCACTTAGGTAGTTCAGTCAGTTAAATGTCTGCCTTTGGCTCAGGTCATGAGCTTAGGGTCTTGGGATCAAGCCCTATGTTGGGATCCCTGCTCTCTCTCTGCCCCTCCCCCATCCCCACTCCCACTCCTGTTCGTGTGTGCATGCTCTCTCTCAAATAAATAAAACTTTAAAAAAATTTGTGACATTCTCATGGACAGGAACTATGTCATATTTATCTTTGTGCTCCCTGCGTATGGCCCTAATACAGTCATGTGGGATGAGTAGGTGCATCATAAACAGTGTACAAGTTAATAGAACAGTGCTCCCTCTGTAGCCTTCCTTCCAGAGTTGCCAGCCCGCACATCTGTACTCCTTCACATTGGCCGGGACTGGGCCAGCCCTGGGCCAGTGGTGCTGAAGCCCTTGGAGCATTTGGCTAGGGTTGTAAGCAAAGGTCCCAAGTATCAGAGGGGGGAAGCCAGCTACAGAAACAGAGTCAAGAAGTGGGCTCTCAGCTCGGGATTACCTTAAACTATGATTGAGGCACAGTTGGGCCACTGCTCTTTGAGCAGGGACCCCACAAGTGGCAGATGCAGGGAAACTCACCTTCCTTCCCGGGGAGGAGTAGCTGCAGGAATCTGGTGGGTTTGGAGATTCCAGATGGTGCCGTGCACCAGAGATAGAAACACTTAGTCACAGGCCGGGTGAGCTCGGAGCACGGCCGGAGACCAGGGAGATGAGAGGGATTGACTGCTTTTCTCCACAGGTGCACGGAGGAGTGGGGCCTGAGCTCTCGGCTCCTACAGGGCCGGAGACTGGGAGGCCGCCATCTTCATTCTCCTCCTCCAGGGCGGTACGGAAAGCCGTCAGGGAACAAAAGCTTCCAAGGGCAAACCCAAGCAAATTACTTAGCCTGGCCCCTGGCAAGGGCAGTGCAATTCCACCTCTGGCAAAGATGTTTGAGAATCATGGCAACAGGCCACTCCCCCAGAAGATCAGCAAGAACATGCAGCCAAGACCAAGTTCACTGATCAATGAGAACTGCGGAACTTTAGAGCCAGGGAAATACAATACATAGAATTCATGGCTTTTTTTCCCCCACGATTCTTTAGTCTCTCAAAGTTAAATTTTTTTAATTTTCCTTTTTTCTCATTCTATTTTTAAAATTTTTTCCTCTTTCCTATTTTAACCCTTTTAAATTATTTTATCTTATCAATGACTTAAAAAAATCTTTTTATATTTTCAATGTCATAGTCATATTCTGTCCCTTCATTGTATTTAATCTTATTTTTTGTATACATGTAGGTTTTTCTTTCTTTAAAATTTTGGGGCACAGTTTCTTCTAACAGATCAAAACATACCCTAAATCTAGCTCATGGCTTTATTCTAGTCTCCAACCTGATCACATTCTTTCCTCTTTTTTTTTCCTTTCTTTCTTCAACCAACTACTTATCAATTCCTTTTTTAGAATCTTTATTAATTTGCCTTTTTATAGTAACATTCCATCCTTCCATTGTGTTTGCCCTTATTCTTGTATATAAATATGTTTTTCTTTCTTTAAAATTGTGGGAGGCAGTCTCTTCTAGCAGACCAAAATACACCCAAAATCAAGTGTGTGGCTCCGTTCTATTCACTAGTCTAATATATATGTATATTTTGTTTCATTTTGTTCTGTTTTTTTTTTTCTCCTTTTGGGTCTCTTCTGATTTGGTTAGTGTATATTTTTTTGGTGTTGTTGCTACCCTTTTAGTATTTCTCTCATTCACCTACTCTTATCTGGATAAAATGACAAAGCAGAAAAACTCATTTAAAAAAAAAGAACAAGAAGAAGTACCAACAGTTAGGGACCTAATCAATATGGACATTAGTAAGATGTCAGAACTAGAGTTCAGAATGACAATTATCAAGGTGCTAGCTGGGCTTGAAAAAAGCATGGAAGGTACTAGAGAATCCCTTTCTGGAGAAATAAAAGAACTAAAATCTAACCAAATTGAAATAAAAAAGCTATTAATGAAGTGCAATAAAAAATGGAGGCTCTTACTGCTAGAATAAATGATGCAGAAGGGAGAATTAGTGATATAGAAGACCAAATGATGGAGAATAAAGAAGCTGAGAAAAAGAGAGCTAAGCAACTATTGAACCATGAGATGAGAATTCAAGAGATAAGTGATACCATAAGATGAAACAATACTAGAATAATTGGGATCCCAGAAGAAGAAGAAAGAGAGAGAGGGGCAGAATTTATATTGGAGCAAACTATAGCAGAGAATTTCCCTACTTTGGAGAAGAGAACAAACATTAAAATCCAGGAGGCATAGAGAACCCCCCCTCAAAATCAATAAAAATAGGTCAAAACCCCATCACCTAATAGTAAAACTTACAAGTCTCAGTGACAAAGAGAAAATCCTGAAAGCAGCTCAGGACAAGATCTGTAACATACAATGGTAGAAATAGTAGATTGGAAGCAGACCTATACACAGAGACCTGGCAGGCCAGAAAGGACTGGCATGATATATTCAGAGCACTAAATGTGAAAAAATATGCATCCAAGGATACTATATCCAGCTAGGCTGTCATTGAAAATAGAAGGAGAGATAAAAAGCTTCCAGGAAAACAAAAATTAAAAGAATTTGCAAACACCAAACCAGCCCTATAGGAAATATTGAAAGGGGTCCTCTAAGCAAAGAGATAGCCTAAAAGTAACATAGACCAGAAAGGAACAGAGACAATATACAGTAACGGTCACCTTATGGGCAATACAATGGCACTAAATTCATATCTGTCAATAGTTACCCTGAAAGTAAATGGGCTAAATGCCCCAATCAAAAGACATAGGGCATCAGAATGGATAAAAAACAAGACCCATTGATATGCTGTCTACAAACTCATTTCAGACCCAAAGACATCTCCAGATTTAAAGTGAGGGGGTTGAAAACAATTTACCATGCTAATGGATATCAAAAGAAAGCTGAGGTGGCAATCGTTATATTAGATAAATTTGTTTTTTTAAAGATTTTATTTTTTTATTTATTTGACACAGAGAGAGAGATCACAAGTGGGCAGAGAGGTAGGGAGAGAGAGAGAAGGAAGCAGACTCCCTGCCGAGCAGAGAGTCCGATGCAGGGCTTGATCCCAGGACCCTGAGATCATGACCTGAGCTGAAGGCAGAGCCCTAACCCACTGAGCCACCCAGGCTCCCCCAGATAAATTAGATTTTTTTTAAGAGACTTAAAATTATTTTATTTTATTTATTTATTTATTAGAGAGACTGGAATGAGAGGGGAGAAGGTCAGAGGGAGAAGCAGACATCCTGCAGAGCCAGGAGTCCGATATGGGACTCGATCCTGGGACTCCGGGATCATGACCTGAGCCAAAGGCAGTCGCCCAACCAACTGAGCCACCCAGGCGCCCCGATAAATTAGATTTTAAACCAAAGACCATAATAAGAGATGAGGAAGGACACTATATCATTCTTAAAGGGTCTGTCCAACAAGAAGATCTAACAATTTTAAATATCTATGCCCCTAACATGGGAGCAGCCAAGTATATAGACGAATTAATAACAAAAATCAAAGAAACACATCGACAATAATACAATAATAGTAGGGGACTTTAACACCCCCCTTACTGAAATGGACAGATCATCTAAGGAAAAGATCAACAAGGAAATAAAGGCTTTAAATCATACACTGGACCAGATGGACATCACAGATATATTCAGAACATTCCATCCCAAAGCAACAGAATACACATTTTTCTCAAGTGCACATGAAACATTCTCCAGAATAGATCACATCCTGGGTCACAAATCAGGTCTCAACTGGTACCAAAAGATAAGGATCATTCCCTGCATATTTTCAGACCACAATGCTTTGAAACTAGAACTCAACCATAAGAGGAAAGTTGGAAATAACTCAAAACATGGAGGCTAAAGAGTATCCTACTGAAGAATGAATGGGTCAACCAGGAAATTAAAGAAAAATTTTAAAAATTCATGGAAACAAATGAAAATGAAAACACAACTGTTCAAAATCTTTGGGACACAGCAAAGGCGGTCCTGAGAGGAAAGTATATAGCAATACAAGCCTTTCTCAAGAAACAAGAAAGGTCTCAAGTATACAACCTAACCCTACATCTAAAGGAGCTGGAGAAAGAACAGCAAAGAAAGCCTAAACCCAGCAGGAGAAGAGAAATAATAAAGATCAGAGCAGAAATCTATGAAATAGAGACCAAAAGAACAGTAGAACAGATCAATGAAACCAGGAGCTGGTTCTTTGAAAGAATTAATAAGATTGATAAATCCCTGCCAGACTTACCAAAAAGAAAAAAGAAAGGATCCAAATTAATAAAATCATGAATGAAAGAGGAGAGATCACAACCAACACCAAAGAAATACAAACAATTATAAGAACATATTATGAGCAACTATACACCAGCAAATTTGACAATCTGGAAGAAATAGATGCATTCCTAAAGACATATAAACTACCAAAACTGAACCAGGAAGAAATAGAAAACCTGAGCAGACCCACAACCAGTAAGGAGATTGAAGCAGTCATCAAAAATCTCCCAACAAACAAGAACCCAGGGCTAGATGGCTTCCCAGGGGAATCCTACCAAACATTTAAAGAAGGATTAATACCTATTCTCCTGAAACTGTTCCAAAAAATAGAAATAGAAGGAAAACTTCCATACTCATTTTAGGCCAGCATTGTCTTGATTCCAAAACCAGACAAAGACCCCATCAAAAAGGAGAATTACAGACCAATATCCTTGATGAACACGGATGCAAAAATTCTCACCAAAATACTAGCCAGTAGGATCCAACAATACATCAAAAGTATTATTCACCACGACCATGTGGGATTTAGTCCTGGGCTGCAAGTTTGGTTCAACATATGTGAATCAATCAATTTGATACAATATGTTAATAAAAGAAAGAACAAGAACCATATGATACTCTCAATAGATGTTGAAAAAGCATTTGACAAAGTACAGAATCCTTTCTTGATCAAAACTTTTCACAGTGTAAGGATAGAGGGTACATACCTCAATAACATAAAAGTCATCTATGAAAAGCCCACAGTAAATATCATTCTCAATGGGGAAAAACTGAGGGCTTTTCCCCTAAGGTCAGGAACATGGCAGGGCTGTCCACTATCTTCCCTGCTATTCACCACAGTACTAGAAGTCCTAGCCTCAGCAATCAGACAACAAAGAGAAATAAAAGGCATCTGAATAGGCAAAGAAGTCACACTCTCACTCTGCAGGTGATATGATACTTTATGTGGAAAACCCAAAAGACTCCACTCCAAAACTGCTAGAACTCATACAGGAATTCAGTAAAGTGTCAGGATATAAAATCAGTGCACAGAAATCAGTTGCACTTCTATATACCAAAAACAAGACAGAAGAAAGAGAAATTAAGGAGTTGATCCCTTTTACAATCACACCCAAAACCATAAGATGTCTGGGAGTAAACCTAACCAAAGAGGCAAAGAATCTGTACTCGGAGAACTATAAAGTACTCATGAAAGAAATTGAGGAAGACACAAAGAAATGGAAAAACGTTCCATGCTCATGGATTGGAAGAACAAATATTGTGAATGTCTATGCTACCTAGAGCAATCTACACATTTAATGCAATCCCTATCAAAATACCATCAAATTTTTTTCAAAGAAATAGAACAAATAATCCTAAAATTTATATGGAACCAGAGAAGAACTCAAATAGCCAGAGGAATATTGAAAAAGAAAACCAAAGTTGGTGGCATCACAGTTCCAGACTTCAAGCTCTATTACAAAGCTGTAATCATCAAGACAGTATGGTACTGGCACAAAAACAGACATAGATCCATGGAACAGAATAGAGAGCCCAGAAATGGACCCTCAACTCAATGGTCAACTAATCTTTGACAAAGCAGGAAAGACTGTCCAATAGAAAAAAGACAGTTTCTTCGACCAGTGGTGTTGGGAAAATTGGCCAGCCACATGCAGAAGAATGAAACTGGACCATTTCCTTACACCGCACACAAGAATAGCCTCAAAATAGATGAAAGACCTCAATGAGAGACAGGAATCCATCAAAATCCTTGAGGAGGAGGGGTGCCTGGGTGGCTCAATGGGTTAAGCCTCTGCCTTCAGCTCAGGTCATGATCTCAGTATCCTGGAATCAAGCCCCACATTGGACTCTCTGCTTTGCAGGGAGCCTGCTTCCCCCCCCCCCCGCCCACACCCCGCCTGCCTCTCTGCCTACTTGTGATCTCTGTCTGTCAAATAAGTAAATAAAATCTTTAAAAAAAAAATCCTTGAGGAGAACATAGGCGGCAATTTCTTTGACCTCAGCTGCAGCAACTTCTTCCTAGAAACATCACCAAAGGCAAGGCAAGCAAGGGCAAAAATGAGCTATTGGGACTTCAGTAAGATCAAAAGCTTTTGCACAGCAAAGGAAACAGTCAACAAAACCAAAAGACAACTGACAGAATGGGAGAAAATATTTGCAAATAACATATCAGATAAAAGGCTAGTATCCAAAATCTATAAAGAACTTAGCAAACTCAACACCCAAAGAACAAATAATTCGATCAAGAAATGGGCAGAAGACATGAACAGATATTTCTGCAAAGAAGACATCCAAATGGCCAACAGACAGACGAAAAAGTGCTCAATATCACCCAGCATCAGGGAAATATAAATCAAAACCACAGTGAGATACCATTTCACACCAGTCAGAATCGCTAAAATTAACAAATCAGGAAACGATAGATGTTGGCGAGGATGTGGAGAAAGGCGAACCCTCCTACACTGTTGGTGGGAATGCAAGCTGGTGCAGCCACTCTGGAAAACAGTATGGAGGTTCTTCAAAAGTTGAAAATAAAGCTACCCTATGACCCAGCAATTGCACTACTGGGTATTTGCCCTAAAGATACAAATGTGATCTGAAGCGGCATGTGCACCTGAATGTTTATAGCAGCAATGTCCACAATGGTCAAACTATGGAAATAACCTAGATATCCATCAACAGATGAATGGATAGAGTAGATGTGGTATATATATGTATATGTGTGTGTATATATATATATGTATATATACAATGGTATATATATACACAATGGAATATTATGCAGCCATCAAAACCCAAAATCTTGCCATTTGTAATGACATGGATGGAACTAGAAGGTATTATGCTAAGTGGAATAAGTCAATCAGAGAAAGACAATTATCATATGATCTCTCTGATATGAGGAATTTGAGAGGCGGGGGTGGGGGGTCATGTTGGGCAGGGAGGGAAAAATTGAAACAAGATGGGACCAGGGAGGGAGATGAACCATAAGAGACTCCTAAACTCACAAAACAAACAGGGTTGCTGGGGGGTGGGGGGGGAAGGGACAGGGTGGCTGGGTTATGGACATTGAGGAGAGTATGTGCTATGAAGTGCTGTGAATTATATAAGACTGATGATTCACAGACCTGTACCCCTGAAACAAATAATATATTATATGTTAATAAAAATAATAATAATAAAATTTGAAAAAAATTAATTACCTCCCTGGAATTCTATCACAATGAAACTAACCTTCCAAATGAGGGCAAGGTAAAAAATATTTTCAGAAAAATAAAACTGGGAAAAAATTTTCAAAAGAAAAATAAATACAAATATCAAAAAGGCAATCTCTACAATAGTAATATATTAAAAGCTATCTTTGCCTTTAGATACAATCTTTATTGGCAGAATGGGCAAGGTTTCCAATATGGATCTTCTGAGTTTAATGGAAAAGACATTCCTATGTTTCTCTGGGCTCTCCCCAGAAGCTAGTATGAAAGAACCCCATGTAGTATCAGGATCCTTCCATGGTGAAGTACATTTCTTGGGTCTGTAGTTCTTTGGTCTGGAGGCATTTATTTATTTATTTATTTATTTATTTCATTGATTCAGCAATGTTTATTAAAATAAATTTTCACCTAATTGTAAATCACTTTCAATAATGAATTACTTAGACTTACTAGTTTTTTTCCTCCAGATACTTCTATTTTATTTTTTCAGTGTTTCAAGATTCATTGTTCATGCACCACACCCAGTGCTCCATGCATTATGTGCCCTCCTCAAAACCCACCATCAGGCTCGCCCAAACCCCCCACCCCCTCTCCTCCAAAACTCTCAGTTTGTTGCTCAGACTCCACAATCTCTCATGGTTCATCTCCCCCTCCGATTTCCCCCCATTCACCCTTCCTTTCCTTCTCCCAATGTCCTCCATGTTTTTCCTTATGTTCCACACTTAAGTGAGACCATATGATAATTGACTGTCTCCGCTTGACTTACGATTCATTTAGATTTCACAATCAACGTCTTTAATTGTGCTCAGGTCAGGGAGTCATGCACATGTTTCTCGGTGTCTCTAATCCCTTGACTCTACATTCTTAGTTTATGGAGGCGTAGGTTGCATCTCACATATTTGTGAGATTATGCAATTCAGTCTTGCTTGGCATCCCAGAAGAAGCCTGGGAAAACTCGGGATTTCAAGCTTTTCTCTTTTCCCGGAGGAGGAAGTGGAATTCCATTCCTTTGTCTCTGTTGTTTTGCCCCGCCAGAGGATGGAGCCGGGTAGGACAGTTGACCAAGTAAGGTGCTGCCCTCATGTCCCGGGAGAGGGCACTAACTCATTCATTGGATTCGTCCCACTTCAAGGACTATCCCACCCCGCCCTCATTTACAAATGATGGAACAAAGGAGCATCAGACCACATTCCCAATCTGGTGAATGAGGGAGAGAGCAAGAAGCAGCAGGAAGGAAGAGAAAAGACAAAGTGAGCAGACGGAAATTGAGGAACTAAAAATGTCCAAACCGCCAACCTTCACCAAGCAAGTTATTGAACCTGACATAGACGCTATTTCTTTTGAGATGAGATCTTAGTCTTAAATCTAGAAGGCTTTCTTCACGGACCCCAGAGCTGTGCAGGAGGGGGCTTGACTCAGAGCCCGCCAACAGGACAGCTCGAGAGGAGGTCTTAGAGTCTCCTCTCCTCCGGCACAAATGCTGCCCCAGCTGTTCATGGGGGGCACTTTCAGATGCAAATACCAGGTTGGTCACTGGAGGCTCATCTCGGTTCCTCTGCCAGTTGCTCCTCCGTCCAGGAGAGAACACCAAGGCTAGTGCATGCAGAACATGCAATGTCACGTCTCCGTGCCCACTGCACTTAAAAAAGTAAGGAGAAAGAATGAAAGAAAAAACGAAAGAAACAAAGAAAAGAGTCCTGGTAGCGTTTCCCCCTCCAATAGAGCAATTAGTTACAGGCTTTCTTTGGGCTCAAGGCCATTCAGTGGAAACCAACCAAATGGACCCCCCCCAACCCCTCCCCTCCAGGCAGCTCCCTGAGAAATTCACTGCGCACAAACCAGGGGAGTGTCTTCCCTCGGCTGGATTTTTCTCTCGGAATCTGTGGACAAAATATGATTGTAACTGTTCTCTCCTTTTGCACAGAAGACATTGCGTTCTTCCTCCTGAGCCTGGAGGATGAGAAAACGTTCACCCTAGAACCGTTTGCAATGCTCTCCTTGCACCGCGCTTGGTTTCCGTAGTGGCCGGATTTGCAAGAGGAGACTTGAGTGGTCTTCGGGGCTGTCAGCAAAATAATATCCCTCCTTGGTGCAGGAGTGAGAGGCTGTACAAAGAGTGCGGCTCGTTTCATCTGCTCATGCTGGTTGCCAACTTTGTAAAAAACCAATTTTAATATTTTCCCACAGAATATATGCTAATGGAGGAAATGTCTTAAACAGAGATAGGCCAAATAATTTCACTACTTAAAAGTAACCACCAGTCCCACTCGATGTGTACATCTTTTTCAGATATATTTGCTTCTTTTTTCAGATACGTTTTCTTTCAAAAAAAATAATCGACTATTCTATGTAATGCTTTTTTATTAGACAAGATATACAGTATAGTTTTCGTATCAGATATTTTTCTGAGAATTCATTTATAAAGAGTTTTTTACGAGTATTTTATAATTTGCTTAACCAATCCCATATTTTGGAAGACATTTTTCTATTAAAAAATTATTTGGATAAAATCTGTATTTCAGTCACATTTGTGATTGTTTCTTGAAGATCCATTACAAGCAACAGAATTGCTATTTCAATGATAACAGAAAATGACAAATCATTTGGCATATCCCCAAAAGATAGCAATGTACAAGGCTGCTAGCTATGCATGAAGTATTTTTAATCTCTGGCATTTTGATGGGCACCCACCAAAATGTGTCCTGTTATTGTTTTAGTTGGCATTTATTTAGATAGATATTACATTAAGCATTTTTTAAATTTATTGCTCATTTGTAGTGCCTTTTTTGAGGCTACTCTATGTATGACTTGTACCTGGTTTTCTATCAGGAACTGAGTGTTTTTCACATTGATGAAGAATTCTTTTGGGTTTTTAAAAGATTTTATTTATTTATTTGAGAAAGAGATCAAGTGAGAGAGAGAGCACGAGCAGCAGGGAGGGGCAGAGGGAGAGGGAGAAGCAGTCTCCCCTCTCCCCTATAAGCAGGGAGCCCGATGTGGGGCTCAATCCCAGGACCCTGAGATCATGACTTGAGCCAAAGGCAGACGCTTAACTGACTGAGCCACCCAGGCACCCCTGATGCAGAATGCTTGATATATTGCATTCTAGAAGGCAATCCTCTATATGCTGCAATTTTTTCCCTTAGTTTAATATTTGACTTTCAATAGTATTGTGTGAGGCATGTAAAAGAATTTTTCCTTTTTATATGTTTACTAAAAAATGTAAAAGTACAGAGAAACAATAAGGTAAAATACAATCACCTAAATATCACTACCCACAAATAACCAAGATATGCAGAAATTTTTACTTTTCTGCTATGGCTTCTTTCTTGTTATTCTTAGAAATACCTTCCTTACTCTATAATCATCTGCACTGTCTTCTTCTTTTTTTTTATAAAGGTTTTATTTATTTATTTGACAGAGAGATATCACAAGTAGGCAGAGAGGCAGGCAGAGGGAGAGGGGGAAGCAGGCTCCCAGCTGAGCAGAGAGCCCGATGTGGGGCTCGATCCCAGGACCCTGAGATCATGACCTGAGCTAAAAGCAGAGGCTTAACCCACTGAACCACCCAGGTGCCCCTTCTTCTATTCCTTTTTAATTAACAGGACACTCTTTAATTCGGCTGGTATGGTGTCGGTATAAGACAAGGGTATAACTTTATATCTTTCCAAATCCTCTTTCTTCTGTCCAGTGTATCTTTGTCTATATAGATATTTAGTTCTTTTTTTTTCCTTCTGTATAACGTGTAGAGGAAACTGTGAGTACGCCAAATAGCTCTGGCAAAAGCAAGGGACGACACCAACAACACAAAAGCCTGATGGGCGTGAGTGGTCACACAAATAACCATGTCAAAGGGGGTCCCGTGGCGGGTGGTGTGGCAGTGGAGTCGCCCAAGAAGCCAGCTTGGCTCAATTTCCGGCCCTCTGTCTTTTCCTCTCCCACCACCGAGCACTCCCGCTGCCACCTCCTGAGAGGTGAAAACACAAGCCTGTTCCTGAAGATGAGACGGCATTAAGGCACAATGAAGGAGGTGAACCCGGGAAATTTGGTGACCAGGACCTGAGGGCCATGAGGTTAGGGAGGTTGAGACCCCAGCGAGGGCATGAGACTTCCCTCCGTGCCCGCTCTGGACGGGAGTAAATAGCTACGGTTCTATGCATAGAAGCCAGGTCATTAGTGGCCTTCCCATGAAATGACTCGCCTACCCCTAGCCCTCGTTACATGAGGCCTACGCAGTCTTACAGGTCAACCCTGACCCTCTCCTTCACGCTCCCTGGAGCTGCCCAGGCGTCTGTTAGCAGAGCGTGGCTTACGTCGGCTGCTCTGAAAGCGTGGAGAAGCCAGGCGAGCTGGCCTCTGCTTCTCTCTGTCTCCCTCTTCATGCCCTGGCTGACCTGGGCTAAGGGAAATTTCCATTCATCTTTTTTTTTTTTTTTTAATTTTATTTAACAGAGAGAGATCATAAGTAGGCAGAGAGGCAGGCAGAGGGAGAAGGGGAAGCAGGCTCCCCGCCGAGCAGAGAGCCCGATGTGGGGCTCGACCCCAGGACCCTGAGATCATGACCCGAGCCGAAAGCAGAGGCTTTAACCCACTGAGCCACCCAGGTGCCCCTCCATTCATCTTTTTGCTGCTTCTGTTCAACAGCTCGTCTGTGCTAGGTCTCAGGAGACACTCCCAAGTGCCCCTCCATCTGTTGGGTGGGCACCGCGAACACAAACCCTAGGCTGCTCGGTGAGAAGTTACGTGTATGCCAGTTTTCCTGGGATAAACAGAACTCTCCGACTCTGTTCTTGGCATGCCTTCCTCACGTCAGGACCAAGGAAGTCCCGACCACATGCCAGGCCTGATCCAAACCCTGGTCTCCCTGCCTTCTGGCCACGCTGGCCTTCCAGCAGCCACGATTGGATGCCAACCGCACATCTCTGTGCTCAAAGTATCTGTCACCGACAGTGAGATTTCCAAGCCAGTTAAAGTAACACTTCGAATTTATTTCCCCGCTGTAAAAATTGATAACAATTTCTTAAACACTTGGTAAAATAAAGGTTTTTCTCCTGAGCCTTTCGAGTGACTCCTTTCTTTGGGTTTGAATGTGTTCATAATTGCTCAGTGAAGCAATTATTATTTTTATAATGGCTGCTTTAATATCTTTGTCAGATAATTCTAACACTTCTGTCAGCCCGCTGTTGGCATCTACCAATTGTCTTTTTTTCATTCCGCATGAGATCTCAGTTCTGGATATGACAAATGATTTTCGATGGAAAACTGGACATTCGGGGCATTGTGCTGTAAGACACTGGGTCTTACTTTAATCTTCTGTTTTAGCCAACTTCCTTTGACCCAGCTCCAACATAAGAAATGTGATAGGAGCAGCGGAAAAGGTCTTCCCCTGCCCCCTCCCACCCCCCCTCCCCCGCCATCACCCCTTGGCCTCTTTTGACACTGGAGGGGGTTACTTCTAGTTACTGGTGGGCGAGGCTGGGAGTCGTGACTCCCTATTGGACTCCACTGATACCCACTGTCCATGAGGCATCAGAGTGCTCTCTACTGCTCCCCATGCAGCCTCCACTGATAGAGGAGGGGAACCTTATTGTAAGTGGGCAGTGGTGAAAGTCCACTCCAGTAGGTCTCCCCTGATTCCACCCCAGGGGAGAAGGAAGCCTGCCTCAGCACCACCAAGGAGGAATCGAAGTTCTGATTCCCTAGCGGACCTTCTGGGACATCGCTCTCATTGAAAGGGGCAGGGATTCAGAGCACCTAATTAGAGCTGTGAGGATGGAAAGCTTACCTCTCCTCTGGGTCTTTGCTAATGTGGGTGAAGTGAGGCCACCGTGTTCTCTGTCGTGTTCGCAGGAGTGAAGCAATTATTAATTATTGTGTAATAGCTTTCTGCCCTGCTAGGTTGCCCTTTTCCTGGTCCTTTGGCTAGAGAGAGCAGGCTTCTGGTAGGGCTATTCTTGTCTGTGCTGACTGGTGCTTGGGGACACCAGCTTCTTGGGACTTGAGTCCCAGAAACATGAAGCAAAAAGAAAACTCACCACTGTGTCATTCCTCCCCAACGTCCTTAACCAGTCAGCTTTCTTGTCTCTTCTTCTTTTTTTTTTTTTTTTAAGATTTTATTTATTTATTTGACAGAGAGAGAGAGAGATCACAAGTAGGCAGAGAGGCAGGCAGAGAGAGAGGGGGAAGCAGGCTCCCCACTGAGCAGAGAGCCCAATGTGGGGCTCGATCCCAGGACCCTGAGATCATGACCTGAGCTGAAGGCAGAGGCTTAACCCGCTGAGCCACCCAGGCACCCCATTTCTTGTCTCTTCTTTCAGAATCGTGTTAGGTTTGTTTTATCAATAATACACAGGGTTTTAATTGTACTTGGTGGGAGAAATACCCAAAATTGTTTCAACTCCATTGTTCCTGTTACTTTCTTTAATCTTAAAAACAAATAAAAGCAGTAATATAGATACATGAAAATGTATATCTATGCATGTGAATTATATATATACTTAAAACACACACACACATATTAATTCCTACCATGGGAACACTAAATCCCATGCGTCTTCCATCTAGTTTAATTTGCCTCGATATTTAAGTAAATATGAATGGCTCGTGCTCTGAAATATTCTCTTCAGAAAGTGTCAGAATCAGCTAAATATGGCTTGTCACTTTCTTTCAACATCTAATTAAATGCCTCACTGTCAGTTCTTTCTTGGTTACAAATCATCAGTAGTTCTTATAATTATATCTTCGTAAGGAAAGGCAGAGTGGTTCTTCCTGATGCCAGCCGTTCAGAGCAATATGAAAGCAAGCTGAGGTCTTACATGGAACTTACATGGAATACCCAAATTGTGTGTGTGTGTGTCTGTGTGTGACATGTATGTAGAGCTACATCTCCATCTATCTTAGTAAGAGCAAATATTTAAAGTCACGGCAAATTCCCTTGAGTGTCCTTTAAGAAAGAAGCATGATTTGTGTCTTGATGAAATCAACATTGAGAAATACAATGTAGCGATGTCTCCCACCAAAGCACTCCCAATCGGTGTAGATGTCACCCAGAAAAGCAGGTGGAGTAGTAAAAGAAGTACCCCATTGAGGATCAGGAGTCTGGATTTGCTGTTAGAATCACAGTTAAATCCATCTGACCTAACCAGTTGTGGGCCTGAGCTGCTGGGTATCCTACACTCAGTTTTACATCTGCCAGGACCTGGGTGGGGGCGGGACAGGCGGAGGCGGAATGTCCATGTGTAGCGACACAGCTATTAGGTAAAGTATGAGAAAAGACAATGAGCCTCCAAGCCTGGCCACGGGTGTCACACAACTGAATCACCAGACCTGCTTTCTAAGTGTCGGCTGCCTCCCAGCCGCACACCAGAGAGCCTCCCATCTGTCCACACTCCCTTGGGATGCAGAGCAGAGCCCCCCATCTGTCGACACCCACTTGGGAGACTCAGCTCTAGGAAGTTGCAAAATCTCTCTGTAGCAGTCAGCACAAGTTCATCTCCGACGAACGTGACAGTGGCAGCTTCATCCTTCTTGTAAAGAGCTTTGAGAGCACCCCGGGGACTAGACTTTCTCCCACATGGTAGACGAATCTGGTTTCCAGCCCTGACGAATCGCAATCAAACTTCAGCACATGCAGAATGAGTGAACAAATGCAGCTTGTGGGGGGCCCTGTTGCATGTCTGCCTCGATATTGCCTTTTTATTAAAATTTTTTAAAAATATATTTTATTTATTTATTTGACAGAGCAAAAGAGCACAAGCAGGGGGAGCAGCAGAAGGAAGGGAGAAGCAAGCTCCCTACCCAGCAGGGAGCTGGATGCGGGGCTCAATCCCAGGACCGAGGGATCATGACCTGAGCCAAAGGCAGACGCTTAACAGACTGAGCCACCCAGGCGTCCCTGATGCAGCCTCTTTAATTCAGCCTCACCCCCTTAAGCACCCACCAGCCCACACAAAGAGACACATTTCGCACACGTAGCCCAGGAAACGCCATCCCATCCTGCCTCCAACACTACTATCCTGCTTAGCACTAAATGCTATTATTGAGGTTCCAAGGAAGCCAATATTGCTTGCCTTGTGGACTTGAATTTTGAACATGGCTGCCAGGGTTTAACATGCAATTCCTTCTAGAAGACTCTGACCAGCTTTGCCTTCCTGGCTCTCCACCTACCTTCCCCACTCCCTCCACCACCACTGTGGCTTCAGGAAGGACCTAACCCAAGCTCCCCGCTGTCTGAGCACACCCTGACTCCGTGTGGCTTCTCTGAACCTCAGCTTCTTCATCTGTGAATGATATGTTATGTCACCTCAGAGACTTGCTGAATGCCTTGATGAGATATTGCATGCCAGTGATCTAGTGCAGTCCTTGGTTCATAACATATCCTGCCCCTTATCTTTATCTTTGTCTCTGTCTCTATGTCTGTCTCTGTATCTCTGTCATTTTTCTCTATCTCTGATGGTATCATCATGAGACCCATAATTCCATGATGGGAATGATGCTTAGTTCTAGGCACCACTCACTTGCAGAAGGGCATGGATGAAGTCGAGCATCCGAAGGAAAGTCAGCCCCAGACGGAGAAAACAGTGATAATAATAACCATTACTGAACACCTGCGTGCCAGACATTGTACTAGGGAACTTACTGTCATTTTTGTTTTTTGTGCTTGACAAAAGCCCAAAAGGTAGCTACTACTATCCTTATTTTCCTATTAAAGAAATGGAGACAGAAAAAAGTCCACCTGCCCAATATCGGATTCAGTTTCCCAGGTCAGTCGGATTCCAAAGTCTTTCCACTACATGTCTCTGTTTCCTGCCGAACGATGTGAGGGGCAGGTGAGGGGACGAGGAATATCTAACAGGCTGTCTGAGTAGGAGGAGGAAGCATGAGGCATCCAGAAGTCTCTAATAGCTCATCCTTCTCCAAGGTTCTATGATGTAATGACCACCAGGAAATGCAACGAAACTAGAGGCAACTATACCTTGTGCCCCTGCTCTGGGTGAGATTCTAGCTCCAGTAACTTGACTGTCAGTGGGTTTTTTTTTCCCCACCACTTTAACTTTTTTCTCTACGTGCCATAAAAGGAAAGTTCTCTTCTTCCCCTGACACGTGCTCAGTCCCTTTATGAAGTGCTGATTTTCAGAGGAAAATTAGGAATTTTCTTAGCATTAAGAATTGCTAGGAAGACTGTAGGTAAATCTACTGGTCAGACAGACAAAGAGGGGATGAAGCAGTCCCTGAGATGACCCCTAATAATACCAGTGATCACCAATGCTTGGTGCATGCCTGCTGGGGGACCGGCCTCTGTTCTACGTACTTTACACCTATTGGCTCCTATCATTCTTATTACGACCCCACAGCAGTTTCTATTTTTTTAAAATTTTTTATTTTATTTTATTTATTTATTTGAGAGAGAGAGAGAGAATGAGAGGGGAGAAGGTCAGAGGGAGAAGCAGACTTCCCGCAGAGCTGAGAGCCCGATATGGGACTCGATCCCGGGACTCCGGGATCATGACCTGAGCCAAAGGCAGTCGCCCAACCAACTGAGCCACCCAGGCGCCCCCCCCCCACAGCAGTTTCTAAATAATATTCTGTGTTTTTGATTTCATGGCTTCTAGAATATTCTTACCCTGGGTGTATGATTTTTAAGATCAAATGATACCTCATTTCTAAAATTAAGACAAATCCTTTCAAGCTTATTTTTTTCAGTATGGCCTTTCATGTTGTGGACTCTGAAGCCGACATTGCCTGTCCCGGATTTGAATCTCAGCTCAATAACTTCCTACTGTATGACATGAGGATAATATAATATTTACCAATAAGGTTATCAGGAGAAGAGGAAATTTAAGTAAATTGCCCAAAGGTCCACAATGGCGATAAGAGGTGGGACTTCAACCCTAGTAGAGTTATCTCTGTCTCTGTTCTATAATGGGACTGTTCTTGGTCCTGCCAGGAGGTCCTCACAGAAAAACCTCTTTCCACTCAACCTAAAAGAAATGGAAGTCCAGATCCGCAAGACTTTGGAAGCCTGGGAAAGGAGATTGGCTTTTTGAGTGAGTGAGATGGGAAGTCAGTATAGTGTTTTGTGTAGAGAAGTAACATGGTTTGAGTTAGGTTTTTTTTTTTTTTAAAGAAAAAAAAAGATGTTTTTTATTTATTTGAGAGAGGGAGAGAGAACACAAGCAGGGGAAGAGTTGGGGCGGGGGTGGGGGGAGCAGATTCCTCGCTGAGAAGGGAGCCTGCTGCTGGGCTCACTCCCAGGTCCCTGGAATCATTACCTGAGCCGAAGACAGACACTTAACCAACTGAGCCACACAGATGCCCCGACATTGGCTTTATAAGACCATCTGGTCCCCTGTATCGTAATTGGATGTAAGGAGACGAGCAAGGAAAAGAGTTTGGAGACATTAACATAATCCCAGGAAGGATGCTGGTCGCTTGGACCCAGACAGTATAGCAGCTCCAGAAGTGAGAAGTGATCAGTTTCAGAGAGAGAACCCAGAAATATGCCAAAGGGCTAGATATGGGGTCTGTGAAGAAAAGAGATGTCAAACAGGACACCTGAGCAAACATAAGCCTACATCTTTAGGCTAGCCGAGACCTTAGCATTCAACCATTCCAACCCATACACTCACAGTTTTGGCAGAAAACGGGGACCCAGAGAGCCGAAGTGGCTGCCTTGGTCGCATGGGAAATTTGAGTCTAGAGTTTCCTGGATCCCAGCCCTCTGCCCTGTCCTCTTTCCTTGTTGGCATCATCAAAGTTGACTTCTTCACCCTGGAGAATTTGTCACAGGCAGTATTCCCTGATGTTCTGGCTGCAGAGAAATGGATATTTGCAATGGAAAATAAGAATTAGGAAATTAATGAATTCGTATTTTTTTATAATGATTTCTTCATTTTTTTTAAGGTTTTATTTATTTATTTGAAGATAGAGAGGGCGAGAGACAGCATGCTGTCTCTGGGTGGAGAGGTAGAAGGAGAGGGAGAGAGAATCTCGAGCAGACTCCTTGCTGAGCGTGGGGCCTGGTGTGAGGCACAATCTCATAACCCTGAGATCATGACCTGAGCTGAAATCAAGAGTAAGATGCTCAACTCACTGAGACACCCAGGCACTCTTGTCTTCATCTATTTTTTAAATAGCTTTTAAACAATAGTTTTAGACTTACAGAAAACTAGAGTTCCAAATACCCCACACCGGATTTCCCCTATTTGTAGTCTCTTATATCAGCATGATAGATTTGTCACAATGAATAAGCCAAAACTGATACACTATTATTAACTAAAGGTCATATTTTATTAAGTTTTCCTTGGTTTTCTCCTCAAGTCCTTGTTCTATGCCAGGGTCCAACCCAGGCATCACATTATGTCTAGCCATCGTGTCTTCTTAAACTCCCCCTGCCCATAACAGTTTCTCAGACTGTCCTTGGTTTTGATGACCTGGACAGTTTGGAGGTATACTGGTGGTGTATTTTGTATGGTGTCCCCCAGTTGGAATTTGTCTGACATTTTTCTCATAGTTAGAGGGGTTATGTGTTTTTAGGAGGAAGACCATGTAAGTGTCATTCCATCACATCAAGGGTACATATTATAGGTATGATCTATTCCTGTGGATATTAACCTCAATCCCCTGGCTGAGGGCATATTTATCAGACTTCCACCCTGCCAAGTTACTCTGTCATTCCCCCTTTACATTCTGTCCTCTTTGGAAAGGAGTCACTAACGTGTAGCTTGCACTTGAGTGGGAAGTTGTTCTCTATCTCCTCAAGGGTGACTATCTACTAAAATTCCTTGGAAATCTTCTGCATTGCTTTGTCTATTCTTCTCTTACTTTTTTAATTTATCTAATTGTTTATTATCTCTGTATGGACTGGGCAGGACACCACCAATGTCCACTATATCGGGTGCAGAAAACAGATGAACTGGTGGATGATGAAGGCTTCTTTTATGGTTGACAACAGAAATTGTAACAGCAGGCATATGTCTGCACAAGACCTTGTACAGGAGAGTACACAGTAGAGTTATTCAGAATAGCCAAAAGGGGGAAGCAACCCAAATGTCCATCAATTGACAAATGGATAAGCAGAATGTCATATAGCTATACCATGGAATATTACTTGGTCTTGAAAAGGAATAAAGTGCTGGTACAAGCTACAACATAGAGGAACCGTGAAATCATGCTAAGTGAAATAACCTAGTCACAAAAAACCAGATATTGTAGGATTCTATTCATAGGAAGTGTCCAGAATAGGGAAATCTGTACAGACAGAAAGTAGATTAGTGTTTGCTTCGGGTTGGGGTGGTGCAATAGGGAGCTAGGGGGATGATAATGAAAAGATATAGGATTCCCTTGTGAGGTGAAAAAATGTTTCAAAATTGACTGTGGTTACAGTTGCACATATCTGTGAATATGCTAAAATGGCTGAATATTATACTTTAAGTGAGTAAATTGTATGATATAATTCACATATGATATGTGAATTATATCTCAATAAAGCTGTTTTTTAAAAAATTATAATAGCATGCAAGTTGAGAAATATAATTTGGTCTCCCTTATCCTAACATGAAGCTGGATCATACTTTAATTTGGATTCCTGGTTATCTTTGATGTGGTGATCAACAGAAACATAGATCCTTTCAAAATGTTGGACAACAATTCAAAAGTATTCGTATTTGGTTCTAGAAAACATTATAATGATTTTGAGATAGCTGATTCCTCTAATTATGTTTCAACTGGGTGACAATAAAAATTTACCTTCCTTGATTTCATAAAAAGAAACATATAGGGGACTGGAAAAGACATTTTCTAAATGGAAGGTCAACTCCAGATCTAATGTGCTTCAAATAATTCACAATGAGGAAGAGCTACATGTGACTAATGGATAGTTAAACGCACATACGCACATATATACCATAGCACAAAATGTTTCACCCTTAAATTCAGCTGACTCTCTCTCTCTCCTTCCTTGGTCTTCCTTCATTAGCTTGATTACCACCTCAACTATGAATAAATGACTCCACACTGTTCAGCCTAAGGCTCAATGAATGAGCTATTTAAACATTAAATGGAGCCAGATAGACATAAGGAGAGATACGGCTCTAAGCATATGAATTTGAACTTTTTGGCAGATTCTGACCAGCAAATACAGAATGCTCTTACTGAGGAGAAATTAGCTCATCATTTGTCTGTGGAGTTGGCCCAAGGCAACCACTTATTTCCAAGTTCCATCTGCAGCCCTGCCATCCCCGTAAAATGGGGTTGGCGTTCTCCCAGAAACAAGTTTTCCAAGAGGACTCAAGGAATTGCCTCCAGTGATTCTCCCAACCTGGTGCCCTGCTCCTTTCTCAATGTAGGACTCATTGAAAGACAACAAAAAACTTTCTACTGGGTTGGGGAGTCGGAGGGAGGGAGACGGCTCCACTGACTGAGCCAACAAGGGGGTGACAGAGGTGGGCAAAAGGAAATATTTTTCCTCTAATCAAATCATATGCCTCAGAGACAGGAGGAGAGAGAAGCTGGTTCCAGCATCAACAAGAGGGGCTGAGACGTGTCAGAACACTTGAGAAAGAGAAGGAAATCTTCCAGGACAAACAGAGTCTTGTTATTCCCCGAGAACACTGGCAGCTGTTGGAGGCTGGTGCTCCATTTTGTGGAGCTCTGTTCCAAGCTGGACTCTCCATTCTGGGCTCTGATATAGTGAGGAAGTGAGGGAGGGCGAGCTGTGAGGACAAGTTAGGTAATGAGTAGTTCCAGGCCCAGTACTCTGGACCACTGTTCCTGACTAACGTCTGCCAAATTTTTTCCCCGTTCTTCTCTCTTCCCAATCCACTCTTCCCAACCCCTGGCACCACTCGGACTTTCCAGGTCAGCCTCATTTCCAATACTCTTTGCCATGATGCCATAAACAATCAAAATTGTTGGAAATTCTAACCTTTTTATCATCCAAACTCCATCTCTTAGACTATTTCCTGCATCTAGAAACGGATCGGAAGCCAGCGTCCTATCAATACCACACACCTCTGCTTGGAGGACCTGGCAACAGACAGAAGGGGAGCATGCTAGTGAGTTGTGTCTTCTAGAGACTCCTCCTTTTTCTTTGGTGTCAGAGAAATTATGATATGCTGGGTCATGGAGGAGAATGGTAGGGTGGACTAATGAAAACGAATGTTAAAACTCAAGAAATGATAGCTTCAGAGGATCAATATTGTCTCTATTGGCACATTCAGTAAAAAAATATAAGTCATGTGCAAATCTGGAATAACCTCTTCCTGCCACTCGCCATACGGTAAAGCACTTGAACACAACTCTTAGGAAAACTCCCGAGGGATACTCTTGCTTAAACTCGCCCCTCCCACCCTCTTCCCTTAACCCCAACACTTGGCACCATCTACTTCATCAAATGGCACTTTCTAGGAGTTTGGCAGATATTTCTGTTCGCTCACCCTAGGAAATCCATCTGCCAGGTGCTGTGGCCTTATCAACGCGACATTTTATTAGAGAGCTTGCCACCGACACAGAAAACATTAGTCTAACATACGAACCAAACAAAACCCCCACAGAGCTACAGAATCCCCAGTTACCTCTCTGGTGACCTAAGGGTTAACTCACCACTTTCTTCTCTCTCCTCTTTGTGGAAATTTCCTAGCAGCTATTCAAGGCCCTGTGTGATTGTCCCCTTCTTACATTGTCGGCTTTTTTTTTTCTACCACTCACCCTAATGGCAAGAGTTGTGGCTAATGGGCAACTCAGCATTTCCTTCGCATGTTTACTTTTTTCTCACCACCATGCCTTTGTATATGCAGTTTCTTCCTTCCAGTAGGAGTGTCTTCTTCTCAAATTCCACCTGTTAAAATCCTACCTATCCCTCAAAATCCAATTCAAATACCAGCTCATCGACAAAATCTTCCCTGATCTACATTCCCTGACTCTCTCCTACTGTAATGCATCTCTTTCCCCAGTGGCCATATCAGTATACAGGATTATCACGTTCGCCTAACAGTCATCCATAGTTCATTGCCAGGAAGTATTTCTCTCATTCAAAACATACACTTTAAATAATTTTACCTTGACTATCTTTATAATTATCATGGTACCTAAAGAGTCACATTGCCTAGAATACTTAGCAAATTTATGTGATAAACTGACTGTAGGTAGGACTGGACCTCCAGATTTTAATATTTAATGAGAAGGAATGAAAAATTTTGTATAAAATTTATGCAAATTTACATAATTTGTATTAAATACCTTCTTTTCTTTCAGACCAACTGACTCAGGCTTTGAAAAATAGTGACGTTGTACTTTTTTTGTGATTGTTCCGTTGGGGCTCACAGGGTTAGATCTTGCTCCCATGGGGAGAGGTGAAAGATCCTTGAAAAGAGATAAATAAATATTTGGGTTGCTTCAAATTGGGAAAAGGGAATAATTCCTGGTGAGGGAATGAGGAATCAGAAGGTAGGTCTTAGTCTGGCCTGTGGGAGAAAATCCCTTTCTCTTTTGGAGCCAAAAGAGAATAGGGCTCGCACTCAGATATGGAGATGCTTACTAGAAAGCCCAGAGGTGGTAGGTGAGCCCCCTGTGGCCGCATAGACATTAGCTACACATGGGGCAGACAAGAGATCGGACCCTCCAGAAATTCTGGCCCTTCGCAATGTGGCTATTTCCTTTCCATTATCCTCAAACTTTGATATATTTTTATTACTAATCTGAGGTTCAATATAAAATTAGGGGGAAAGCCAATCTCACACTTGAGATGAAGAGAACAGAGGGAGAGCAGTACGATAAGGACAGAATCCCTATAGTGAAAGGGATTGTCACAATAGTGGGAACTCAGCATAGGGGGGATCCCAGGGAATACAAGGAGGTGGAGGGGGTAATGGAGTGCACACAGACAGTTTGATGCTAAGAAGAATGTGATTTTGCATACTTTGTAATTAATCACTTCCTAATTAACAAGCGTGCTGAGCTTTTTATATCAGGTGTTCTCAAAATGGTTGATAACTGTAATTTGTTCAAGCTACTGCGAACGCACATCAGAAGTCAGCCCAAGTCACGAAGGTTCCATTAAACATAACAGAAGAACCCAGGATGGTTTTAGCACTTCTCTTTAGGGAATATGTTACTTGAAAGAAAGATGTCTCTGAAGGAAATACCAGATTAGGTTAAAGATAATTAATTACAGAATGTGTATAAAAGAACAACCCAAATCAATTTCTGAAGTTTATGTGCCAAAAAATTGATTTTTCAAAAAATGAAGTCCAGATTGTTCCACAGTTTAGGCACCATTGGCAGCCTTGAGAAAGGCTTAGTCTGTCTCTAAGAGTCTACACATTCAACAATATTTGACAAGAATTTATTGAGTATCTATTGTGGGCTCTGACCACATGTTGAGAGATAGATCCCTTAGATTATTAAAACACAATCCTTTATTTGGAGGAGCTTGGAATTTAGTGAGGAATACAGACTTTTTAACAGGTGTTAAGAAAATAATTTGGTAACCGCCTTGATTGGAGTATGTGAAGGATAGTACAAAAGTTCCAAAGGAAAGCTATTGAGCACTTTCTGGTGACAAGTCTATAAAACTTCTTGCTTCCATATATTTCACACTGAATTAATTCGGTTTTAAGTTATGTGAATACACTTTTTAAAAAAATTTATTTACTTATTTATTTTAAAGATTTTTTATTTTTATTTATTTGACAGAGAGAAAGAGAGAGAGAGATCACAGGTAGGCAGACAGGCAGGCTGCGAGAGAGGGGGAATCGAGCAAAGAGCCCGATGTGGGGCTTGATTCCAGGACCTCGAGATCACGACCTAAGCTGAAGGCAGAGGCTTTAACCTACTGAGCCACCCAGGTGCCCCTATTTATTTATTTTAGGGAGAAAGCATGCATGTGTGCTAGGGCTGGGGCGGAGGGAGAGAATCTTCAGACTCCCAGCTGAACACGGAGCCCCATGTGGGGCTCAGTCTCGTGATCCATGAGATCATGACCTGAGCCAGGACCAAGAGTCAGACAACCGACTGAGCCACCCAGGTTATGTGAATAGACTTTTCAATTGGTTACAATTATTTTGCTACCATCCAACCAGTAACATACCTATGTTTGCGGCTGGAGTTTTATTATAATTAATTAAGTTCCAAGTGTCCTATGGAGGTCCTAAGAGAGCTGGGAACTCACAGAATGGTGGAGTGAGGACTTTGGTAAGTCCTCCTTTAAAAAGCACTAATAAAACAAAATTATCAATAGCAGTGATTTCAGAACGCTAGAAATTAGCCAAAGTCATACAACAAATTGAAAAGCATTTACTGAAGAAAACTCCCGAGCCTCAGTAAGAACAGTGGGTCTGTACCATTCTAATTTGGAGCTGTTCCCACCCTATCCCCCAAGTCCATGGTACAATTAACTATGAAGACGGGCAGCCTCACTGCCACGGAAAAGGCCAATCTGATTGGAAGCTCCCCAGAAAAACCTTATACCCCAGGGCATTGTCAATAAAACCTAAAACATTAGTAGTAAACAATTGGGAAGGCCAATATTGCAGCTGCCTAAGGCTATAGCACTGGTTGGGAAAAGCAAGAGATCAGACAAAAATTTAGAAGGAATATTTAGGGAAAAGAGACAGCCATGGGGGTTTTGAAGAGCTCCAACATAAGGGATCTTGAAGATTATGCACATGTCCAAGGATGCATGCACACTCAGAAAAGGGGGTCCCAGAACCTCTAAATGAAGCAGAGATAGAATGGCAAACCATCTAAGCTTTGGATGTGGGCATCTACCCACACAGTTCCTTTGGCAATGGATGGAAGCTTCGCTGGCTCAGATGTTTAAAGTAAACTTCTAACCATTCATTAGATAACCACTCAGTGATGTCGAGCCAGAATCGACTGCTAGGTTGCCTGGCTTAAACATAAAAACAATAACTGAGAACCTGATCAGTGACTTCAATGGCTGCACACTGAGCAGACTCTATCCGTCCAGGAAAGTCACTAAACAAACAAACAAAATAGCAGAAAAAACAACGCCTTGGGAGGATACAAAAATCCAGATGTTATAATACATTATCTAAAATGTTGAAACAGGAACCGGTAACCCATACCTGGGAAAACAAGCAGTGCATAAAAACTGTCTCTAAGAGAGCGCAGATGTTGGACTTAGTAGAAAGAGAGTTCAAATTTTCTATTGCAAATCTGTCCGAAGAATGAAAAAGAAACTATGTTTAAATAATTAAATGAAAGTATTATAATGATGCTTCACCAAGTGGAGAATACAGCTAAAGAAACAGAAATTATTAAAGATAAAGAGCCAAATAAAAACTTCTGGAGTTGAAAAGTGAAATAACAAAAATGAAAAATTCACTAGAAGTTTGCAAAACCAGATTCAAACCGACAGAAGAATCAACAAACTTAAAGATACGTAAGAAGAGATTATCTAGTCTGAAGTACATAAAAGAATGAAGGAAAATATACAGCGTACCAGAGACCTGTGAGACACCATTAATTAAACCAATCTTCACATAATAGGAGTCCTCCGGGCAGGGTGGGTGGGGAAAGAAAAAAAGAAAGAAAGAGAGAAAGAGAAAGGGGCTGAAAAAATACTCAAAGATATAATGTGAACACTTCCCAGCCTTGATTTTAGAAACATTTATCCACACAGCCAAAAACTCAGCAAATCTCAAGTAGAATAAACTCATAAAAGAGTCACATCTCGACACACCATGGTCAAACTGTGAAAAGACAAGGGCCACAAGAACAAATAACTGTCAACCAAAAACTCTATAGCCAGCAAAACCATCCTTCAAAAAATGAAGGAAAAATAAAGACATTTCCAGATAAGTAGAAGCCAAAAGAACTTACTAACAGCGGACCTGCCTTACATGTACTAGTAAAGGATGTCCTTTAGGCAGAAAAGAAATGGTAACTTGAATCCACATGAACCAACACAAATAATTATGTAGGAAAATTGAAAAGACAATATAAATATATTTTTTTACTTTTAATTGTTTTAAAAGACACTGCGTGAAATAATGAGCATAAAACTGAAAGAAAAAAATGATGATCCCAATATCTCTCTTTTTCAATCTCCAGTGAGGACCATGGCTCTTGTATAGATCTGGGTATCTTTGCTGGGGTTGTGACCTATGAGGTCAAGGCCACTCAAAGACAGCAAACGGGAAAAAGAGGAAGGAGCAAAGAACCTCTGCTAGAGGATTAGAACTTACCTATACACGTCTGCTCTCTAACTTCATGGGACATGAACTTTACTTTCTCCAGAACTCTTCTCATGTCTGAACCACATACTTTTCAAAATCTACCCTATCAGACCCAACTAAGCAGTTAGATTCCCAATTTTAGTCATTTAGATCACCGTGGCCACTTTGATGCCCTTATCTTGATTTGGAAGAGTTTATTTTAATTCCCAAGTAACCAAACAGTTGAAGAGGAAAAGCTAAGATACCCATCGAATGTCTACGAGAACTTGTGTGTCGTGTTCCTCTCTGTATATTTGACACATAAAGTTGGAATGAATATTGGCTGGGTGAAGAAATAAAAGTCAGAAAGCGAAGAAGTCATGGTGGTTTACAGTTGAGGGTTTCTGAAAAAAAAAAAAAAGTCATAAGCTTTCAGTGATTATGGACATTCTGAGAAGCAACAGTAAATGGTAGTCTAAAACCATCTTTCTCCCCATTATCCTTTCTTATACCTTCTTTGTTACCTCGCTCTTAGTTCTCCTGTCAGTCTTCAGTTAATATCATTTAGATCTGTGGAGATGACAGGAACGAAAAAGAAAAGCCTGTGGCTTGGGAAGCTGGCAAAACTGGAGGGAGAAAACACTGGAGACTGCTAGATCTTTCTGTTTGAGAACCTGCAGTTTTCCATTCTCTGCTCTTTCTCTGTATCAGAATCTTTGACGTCTTGAGGAGTCCTACTCTCCCACTTGAGAAACATTATTTTCCCTCACTGCTGCTAGAAATTAGATCCATTCACACAAGGAAGATAGGTGATCCAAGAGAGAGGCCAAAAAAGGCAAATAATGCATACTATCAAATGCAAGGTACAATCTGACCATTAAATTTGGATTTTTGTATTAAATGGTTATTGGTGATTACAGGGCAGCTCCTTTTAAATGCATCTATTGAAGATTCATTGCTCTTAGCTCCTATTTCCTCTACCCTTTCCCCCTCTGCATTTAGGAGGTAGCAGCCTGGAGGTGTTACTCAGGTTACTGCAGTAACTGTTCCTCAGAAGCGGGTGTGGAAGACCAGGGGAGCAGGGTGGAAAAGGAGGAGCAGAGGTGGCTGCAAAGTCTCGTTATCAGTCCAGAAGATGGCCAGGCAAGGGGCCTCCAAGGGATCTATCAGCGGGGCAGTATCTCTCCGGGGAGGGCAGATACTCCCCCGACCTCTCACTGACCTCCACCACTCGAGTGCTTTGCCACAGGCTAAGCGAATGAGCAAGTCAAAGTAACTGACCTGGAGGAGTCAGAGGGCCAGCCGAGTGGGAATGGCTCCAACTTCTCTTTCTGATGTAAACTTCTTCAAAAGGACTCTGCGACAGCAGAGTTTCCTAGAACACACTAGGCCTGTTCCAATGCCCTCTGAAATGTAAGACATACATATGCAAGATGTTTCAAGGACAGGGCTGAGCTCTATGCCCAGCACCATCTGGAGGCATTAGCATGAGTGAATCCTCTTGTCTTTTTTGTCCTCTTGTGAATTCATTTTCCAAACTCATGCATCCTGTTTCAGGCCATTCATGCACGACAAATAAGACTTTTAGAGAAATCTAAGACCATCCAAACCCATAGTTCTCTCTTCACACTCATGCCAGAGGAAAAAATATTAAACTTTGACCTAGCGACAGAGCTGTTCTCTGCATACATGACTGGTTTGATCACTATAATAGTTGAGAAAGTTGTTTGACTTGTTTTTAACCTACTAAATTTTTACAGAGATTGAACTAGTGGGCATATGTGTCTTCCTACATGAGACCCATGAGGCCCTTTCTTTTGCTTCTGCACAGAGCAACCAATATGAACATCCCTGGTGAGTGAGGACAAGTCTGGGCTCCCCAAATAAGTATTTCTGTACAAAGTGAAACACAGACTTCACTCAGAGAAAGGAATTTTCAGATACACTGATCCCAGAGTTTATGGTACCACCATATTTGATTTTAAATCAAATTAAAAGATTTGATAGACCACATGAAGAACTTGAAGATACTTTTGATGCTTAGGAAGAGATCGCATTAAGGAATGTTAGGGAAATTAAATGTAGCTTCTAGAGCCTTCCTTGGTCCATCCAAATAAAGGGATGAAATGAAAAGATACTTGGATCTTTAATGTCCATCATTGGGCAGAGTTTGGGAGTGCACAGACTTAGATCTCTGCTATTCCTCTGTGTAGGCATGTGGCTTTAGGAAAGTTCGATCTCTCTGAATCTCAGTTTTCTGAGCTGTAAAATCAAGATAATAAAGGCACCCACTTCAGGAGGATGTAATAAGAGCTGAAGAAGATGGCGTTGGTAAAGGCCTACAGGTATGCTGGGGCAGCCATTACTGACTTGAGAGAACCTGGTCATGCTTCTCTTCCCAAGTCTTATCCTTAAGTCTTTCCAACTTTGGTAGCTTGACCTTGGCTGTGGTGGGAGCATTCACACCATGAAAATGAGCAATGCTGCAAATCAGGGCTTTGTTTTTACCTTCACAAAGGCAGTTCCTGGCCCACAACCGTATCCGCCCCACAGTACACGCTCAGCTGTGGCTGCTTGTCATGCCATAGCGACAGCCCCCAGGATTGGTAAAAAAACCAGAGTTCTGAGCTACTCCACTTAGGCCCGGACCTGAGAGAAAAACAGCTGTAAGTGAATTCAGTTGGTTTCCTCTGACCGCGAGGCTGGGTTGCTGGGTAGTAACCTGACTAATACTTCCAGGGGTCACACAGGAGATTGAAAGAGAGTATGCGGTCTGGTCAACACACGTGGTGATGCAAGTACAAGAGTTGCCTGCACACAAATGACGGCCAGAAGGTGAGTCAAGACTCTGAGGGTGGAAATTGGATGCTCATCTCTGAAGAGGAGAGTTTCCGCTTCCACCTTAATATAGTGTCAAGCAAGACCGTTTCCCTAGTAAACTGAGAGCCAAACCACGTGTTCTTGTGCGTGTACAGAAGGGAAGAGCCTTCCTGAAACAGCAAATTTCAAGAAATAGGTCTTATTCCTGAGTATTGACCCATACGACTTTCTGCAAGCAAAGCTGGCCAGTTTGGGGTGAGACTGTTTCTGAGTTCATGATGAGACCCCATCTGTCTTCGTACTTGTCTCCCCTCAGCTCATTGACTGGTAGTTACTGACAAAGGTGAGAGAAAAAGATTTTAGTTATTAATGAATTTCTCTCTCTCTCTTCTCCCCTCTTCTCTCTGTCACAGTTTTTTTCTCTCTCTCTTTTTAATTTCTATCAAATCTAGAAAAGAACTAACTAGCAGAGAGAAAGTGCTGTTCTCAGCTGGGTTAGGTGGGCAGTAAGACAGCCCGCCAAGGGAAGGTAAATCGCAGAGGTCTTACGGATGGCAGGAGGTCAGGTATGACCTAAAGAGAGATGTCTAAGTTGGCGGCCCAGAGAGGTCTGGCAGCAAGTAATGGAGACCCAGTCCTGGGCACCGGGGAAAGAAAATCACCATTCCCAGGAGAAATGTGCTATGCAAAGTGAAAGGCGAGGAAACTATGTTATTGGGCAGGTTACAAGGAATCAGGGCAGCATTCTGAGGTAGAGAGAGAGCGAAGGAGAGAAACCTCTTACTGGAAATGCAATATGAGTCACGAGGTGGGCACAAGTCAAAATCAGAGGAGAGTTAACAAAGAGGTTGGCTCGGTGCTGACTGATTGGCCCAGAAATCTTTGATAATCAAAGCAAAAACCTATGTAGAAAATTGCTTTGGGGTGCCTGGGTGGCTTAGTTGGTTAAGCTTCTGACTCTTGATTTCGGCTCAGGTCATGCAGGATATCAGGGTCCTGAGATGGAGCCTCACATTAGACTCTGCTCTGAGGGGGAAGTCTGCTTCTCTCCCTCTGCCTCTTCCCCTGCTCACATGCTTTCTCAAATTAATAAATAAATCTTAAAAAAAAAGAAAGAAAATTGCTTTGGTGGCACCATCTACTCTGAAAAGAGTGTAGTGACACAGAATTAGGAAACTGAGTAGATTATTATAAGACTTTGCAATATTTCTACATAGAGGCCTCAAATCAAAGGTGGATTTTCATCCACTAAAATAACTCAACTTTATCAAGTTACAATGATTACATCAGCTCTAAACACACTTAATATGTGTAGACAGCAGCTAATCTGCTTTTGGTGATGGTGTTATTCTAAGGAAATTATCGGAATTTTTATTTGTGAGTTGATAAATCTGCCCATTTACCGGTGACCACTATTCATTTCAAATGATTTCCAGCTGAAACATGTATGTTATTCAAGTAACAAATAATTAAATTTCACCAGAAACACAGATCTCCCAAGATTTTCTGGGTGATCCGGACTCATCTTTACAAAGCATACATTTGCCATCAGGACTAAACTTACCCATAAGTAGAGTAGATCATAGCATCCACTGGGTGAAATCCTTCCCCAGTCAGTTAAATTCAAAGACTTGGAGCACTTGCTATGAGTTGCTGACTCACACTTCGTGACACTATTTATTGAGCACCTACTATATGCCATGCAATGAGGAAAACTCTGGCAAAATAAAGACAAATGAGGGAGCCTGGGTGGCTCCGTCCATTAAGTGTCTGCCTTAGGCCCAGGTCATGATTCCGGGATCCTGGGATTGAGTCCCATATTGGGCTCCCTGCTCAGTGGGGAGCCTGCTTCTCCTTCTACCACTTCCCCCTGCTCGTGATCTCTCTCTCTCTAATAAATAAATAAAATCTGGAAAATAAAATAAAATAAAAAAGACAAATGAGCATTGGCCCCTGCTATTGAGGAACCGAGTTGAAAACACACGTTCCTCCAGTGTTTCCCTCTTTCATTCACACACTCACAACACTTCTGACACCAGCTGTGGGCATTTTCCCCACATCAGGCAATTCTTTGTGATGCCAGCTGGGTGTGATTCAATTCAATTCAATTCTAACACTAACCAGAGTTAGTGCAAACCGCATAGGTTAAGGATTCAGTCCCATTAGACTGTCCATCTGCCCTGAGACACCTGTACTTTCAGTCAACAGGCTACAAATCAGAGGTTCCCATGACCTTCTCTTTAAGCTCAGTCATATAATAGATCAGCTCACAGAACTCATGGAAACACTTACTCATGTTGACTGGTTTATTATGTAATAAAGGGTACGAGAAAGATACAGACGTACAGCCAGATGAAGAGGTACATAGAATGCAGTCTGGAAGGGTCCCAAGTTCAGGAGCTGCCGTTCCTGTGGAGTGCCCCACTCGCCCAGTACATGGACTTTTATGGAGGCTTCGTGGCATAGTCATAATTGATTGTTAACTCTATTTCCAGCCCCTCTGCAGAGAATGGGATATGGGGCTGAAAGTCCTAAGCTTCTAGTCATGGCTTGATTTCTGTGGTGACCAGTTGCCACTCGGAAGCCTACCAAGAGTTATGTCATTCAGACTAAAGACACTGCTATCCACTCCAGAGATGACAAGTATTTTAGGATTCCTGAGTCAGGAACCAGGGTCAAGGACCAAATATTAAAATATCCTGGTGCTCTTAACTTAGGAAATGACAAGGGTTTCAGTCACTCTGTGCCAGAGACTAAGGACTGAAGCATAAGGAGGTATTCTTTCACAGGAACCCGGGTGTGAATAAAGAGTCTAAGTGGGTATCGAGTGAGTAGTATTTGAGGAAACAAGGAAGAGGACAGAACTTGAGAACACTAGATATCTGGACTATAAATCAGCAGAAAGGGAGGGAGGATCAGGACCAGGATGTCGGCCGGGACTGGGGGGGCGAGTCAGAGACAAAGTACTCTGTAACTTCGCTCATTCATGCATCTGTTTATCAAATATCTATTCTGTCTGGGGTGCCTGGGTGGTTCAGTTGGTTAAGCATCCAACTCTTGATCTGGGCTCAGGTCTTGATCTCAGGGTTGTGAGTTCAAGCCCCACATTGGGCTGAATGCTGGGTATGGAGCCTACTTAAAAAAAAATGTGTTATGTCCAGGAGTAGTTGGAGGTATAAGTGTGAAAAAGTCTTCCTTGTCTCATGAGAAGATAGATTATTACTGGTAATAGTTGTCATAGCAATAACACAAAAAGAGAAGTACAATGTAAGTGCACACGGCATTTATATCTTTTTTTAATTCCCTGGGGTAGTCCCAGCACTTAGACCAGGGTCGGAGATATAATAAGACTCAATAAATATGTTTTGAATGAGTGAATAAATAGAAGGAATGCCTAATCTCATTGGGAGTGGACACTGAGTGTCTGGGAAATCACCCAGCAGGAAGTGACATTTTGGATAGGACCTTATAGAGGAGTAGGACATAGGCATGGATGAGAAGCAGCTGTGCTCCAAGCATCAGGAGAAGAAAGTTGAGAGGGAAACTTGCAGGTTTGAGAAACTCTTACAGATGAAGTGTAAGAGTAGGACAGAGTCACGACCATAAAGAGATTATACTTTTTTCTGAGTACGATGGGAAGCCATTGAAGGATTTTAATCAGAGAGAGATACCATCTATTTTTGGTCTTAAAGGATTTCTTTTCACTAAAATGTGGGAGGATGAATTTAAAGGAATCAGGAAGGCCAGGAGGCAGACTGCTGCAGCTATCCAAGAGAGAGAAGTCGGCAGTCTGGATTAGGGTAGTGTCTGCAGAGATATAAAATGGTGGATGAACTTGGTAAATATTTAAGAGGTAGCCCATGGCCAGTCTTGCACATAAAATTTTTTGAAAAATCACATTGTGGAATCAGTCCATCAAGATGAAAACAATCAAAATTACTTAATGCTTTTGTGACAGTTAGTTTTATGTATCACTTGAAGGGTGTTTTTGAATGAGGATAACATTTAAATTGGTAAACTTCTGGTAAGGCACATTGATCTCCATAATGTAGGTGGGCCTCATCCAATCAGCTGAAGGTCTGTTTAGAACCAAAAGACGGCCTCCCCTAGCAAGAGGGAATTCTCCAGCAGACTATCTTTGGACTTAATCTTCACCATCAGCTCTCCTGGGCCTCCAGGCTGCCAGCCCACACTGCAGATTTGGACTTGGCAACCTCCAAAATCACATAAGCCAATTTCTTATAATAAATCTATCACCTATGGGGACGCCTGGGTGGCTCAGTTGGTTGAGCATCTGTCTTTGGCTCAGGTCATGATGACAGGGTACTGAGATCCTTGTTCAGCGGAGAGCCTGCTTCTTCCTCTGCCTGCTGCTCCCCCTGCTTGTACTTGCACTCTCTCTCTCTGATAAATGGTAAAATCTTTTTTAAAAATCTCTCATCTATATCTATCTATCTATCTATCTATCTACCTATCTATCTACCTATCTATCTATCTCTTACTGGTTCTATTTCTCTGGAGAACACCAAGTAATACTTCTTTGAATCAAGAACAAAATAAAAAATGGGAGGGACACCTGGGTGGCTAAGCAGGTTAAAGCCTCTGCCTTCAGCTCAGGTCATGATCTCAGGGTCCTGGGATTGAGCCCCGCATTGGGCTCTCTGCTCAGCAGGGAGCCCGCTTCTCCCTCTCTCTCTGCCTGACTCTCTGCCTACTTGTGATCTCTCTCTCTCTCTGTGTCAAATAAATAAATAAGATCTTAAAAAAAAAAAAAAGAACAAAATAAAAAATGGTGTAGATTTCTCAGATGTTTAATCTCAAGAAGCCACCATTGAAATCCACTCTGGGCAACATATAATCACAATATACACTAAGAAGATGGGTCTTGGAATTCAGCCAAATGTGAATATGAAATTGCATCGAACTTTAAAACAAATCTAAAGTTGATGATACCAAATGGTATCTCTCTTTCACTGTGGCTCTGATTCATGAACTGGACAACACACGTTTCAGAAACTAGGCATATGATCGTCAGAGCTAGGTGAGCATTTGCAGATTGTGTCGTCTGACCCTATTATTTTTTAGCTGTGAAAACTGCTTAATATCAGCAGCATCCATAGCACTGCCCAGCGTTAAGTGGCCAGTAGGGAGCTCTGGGCTGAAGCTGATGGCCAGCTCCGAAGTGAGTGGTAGAGCAGGGGCCTCCTCAGCCTGATGTGTGGGAAGCAGGGACTCCCAGGGAGCGCGTGTGGGGGGTACGTTGTCCGTGGCCGATTAATTAGCTCAGTTCAAACACAATATTAATGATGCCAATGTGATGGTTTAAGTCGCATGAGCTAATTAACATCAGTTGTTATTCTGGCACAGGCAGAGTTATGAGTTCCTCTTCGTTTTTTCCCCAGAAATATGTGCGATGGGTCACAGTTTGCAAGAGAATGTGGCTGATACACAGAACACGTTGGTGCCGCAGCTCACAGAAAGAATTCCAGTGAAAACCTGTGGAGTTTTACCTTCTCAACATCCTATCTGGCCTCGTGGCAATCGGCAGCATTCCTTCCTCAGAGGAATGCCCCTCCTGTTGCAGGACGTTCCCGTGGGGGCCACCGATCAGCGGTCTTCTCACCCACCCATGTTTGAACGGGCGGACATGGCCAATCCCAGCTAATCCCAGCCAATCAGATCCTCCTTCCTGGGAATACGCATCCCGATGGGGACCCAGGGACCTAAAAACTGTTGCAGCTGAGTCATCCCGTGGTTCTGTCCCCTGGGTCCTGCTGGTGACCACCACAGGGCTCTGTGGCTTTCTCTACCAGGAGTCCAGCAACTGACCTAGTTCTAGTTTTCCCCCAAGGCCAAGTTGCTCAACTTTTCTTTCAGTTTCCTCCCAATAAATTTCTGTTTCTTAAGGTGGGTCTTTGTTGCTTTCGGCCAAACACTCTGATGCAATAACTCAACATGCCTACTTTTCAGTGAACCATATCTTCTTCATTTATTCGTTCAGTAAAATGATCACCTGCCCTGTTTTAGTAGAGTTTGAGATGTGTTGGATTTTTTGTTTGAGATGTGTCACAAAGGTAATGCATGCATATAAAATTTAAACAACAGGGCAATACACCAAGTAGAATGCACATATGTCCAGAAAACCCACCTCTCCCACAGAGTGGTCACTGCATGATACAGGCTGATGTTCAGGTATCCAAAAGTTTCTGAAAATGGGGTCATACTCTAAATACTGTTGTAAAATTCATGCTTTCCTTTTAGCACTAAAACAGTCATATCTTTCCACATCGGTGTCTGTAAATCTACATCATTCTTTTAAGTGGCTGCATATTGTTTTATTTTATAGATTGCTTTAGGGTGAGACTATAGAATGGCAGGAACTTGCACTCGGTGCTGGTGGGAATGCAAAATGGCACAGCACCTTGGAAGATAGTTTGGTGGTTACTTACGGAACTAAACAGACTGGTGCCACACAACCCAGAAGTTCTGCTCCTTGGCATTCACCCAAAGGGATTGAAAACATATGTCCATACAGAAATCTTCACACAGACATTTATAGCAGCTTTATTCATAACTGCCTAAAACTTGGGAGCAACCAACATGTTCTTCAGCAGGTAAATAGATAATAAACAGTATATAAACCAGGCAATGGAATATTATCCAGTGCTAAAAAGAAATGAGCTATCAAGCCATGAAGGGACAAGAAAGAGACTTAAATACATATGACTAAGCAAAAGAAGCTACTTTGAAGGGCGCCTGGGTGGCGCAGTCAGTTTCAACTCTTGGTTTTAACAGGCTCTTGGGTTTAACTCAGGCAAAGATCTCAGGCTTGTAAGATCAAGCCAAGCAAGTCTGCTTAGGATTCTCTCCCCCTTTTGCTCTGCCCCTCCTGCTCCTGTTCTCTCCCTCTCTCTCTCTCAAATAAATAAATCTTTTTTTTTTCTTTTTTAAAGTTAATTTGAAATGGCTACGTACTAACTAAATGATTTCAACTGTATGACATTCCGGAAAAAGTAAAACTATGGAAACGATAAAAAGATCAGTGGCTATCATAAATTAGCAGGGACTGAGGGATAAATAGGCATGGAAGATTTTTTAGGGTAGTGAAAATACTCTGTGTGATACTATAATGGTGGACACATTACATTTGGCCATTACGCATCTGTCCAAATCCATAGAATGCGCAACACCAAGAGTGCACCCTGATGTAAATCGTGGGTTTACAGCCTGAGTTGTCATGATGTGTCCATGTAGGTTCACCAACTGTGACAAATGCACCACTCTAGTGGGGGTGTTGATAGTGGCAGGAAGGAAGGAAGGAAGGAAGGAAGGAAGGAAGGAAGGAAGGAAGGAAAGAAGGAAAGGGAAGGGAAGGCCAGCCAGCCAGGAGCCTGGTGAATGAAGGTGGTGGTGAGGGGGCAGGTGGCATCATGAAGGCTTTAGTAATGTGTGCTTCCAGCTGTGAGGGCCTGCTAGTCTCTTTCACAACCGCTGGCTAACGCCTTCTCCCAGCCTCATTTTGGGAATGTGATCCTTTTCACATGTACTCAGTGAGTGCACTAGATATGACCCCTCGATTGGAAGGGCTGAGATCTCTGAAAACAACCTAGGGAAAGATTGGATGCAGCCAGCCTTGGATAATGCCATTTTCTAGCGCTTGCCATTAGCCCAGTCTAAACTGACTCCATGTGGAGGACTTGGCTCCTGTGCTCTCGAGAAAGCGCCTCGAGTCCTGCTACTATTTGGTGTTCGGGCTCCAGAGTTGCTGGGTCTGGTCCTAACATTTGGTTTGTATTACACATATGTTGCGCAGATCTGCTTCAGGGAATTCTACTCTTCCTTTTAGGGTGGGCTCAGTAAGAAGGCAGAGGGAGTCAAAGGAGGAACTGCTATTTGGACTCAAACATGGCCAACTGGTGACTGACATGGCAGACAATGCCGTAGGACCTGGGGACACGGTCTCCCTAGAGTTCATGCACCAAGGGAGGGAATGCTGGGAATCGGCTGGCATGGAAAGCGGAAGTCAGACCCTCAGAGACCAGACAGGTAAAATACTGCGGTCAGAAAATCTAAAGGGGAGCATGGTTAATAGAAAATTACAGCTTCCAGAATAATTTAGGTAATTCTAATAACGTAATCCCAAACAATCCCAGTGGTGATTTCAGTGGGGCTGGGACAGGTAATTTGTTTGTGGTTTATATTTACATAAGTTGACATTTATTGAATTCTTGATGTACGCCAGGAAGTGTGCAAAACCCTTAACTAATATTTTCTTACTCGGTCCTCAGGTGACTGTATTTGATAGAGACAGCTTTGATGCCCATTTCACAGATGAGAAAATCAAGGTCCACTCGGTTACATAAATTGGTCAAGGTCATACACTGGTAGGTTTCCCAAATCAGGATTTGAACACTGACTGTCTGACCCCAGAACTTTGCTCTTAAACATTATCGACACAAAAGACAGGCATAGACCTGAAAGAACATTATCAGGACACATAAGGCCCCAGTGAAGCTAGAGGTTATGAAATTACTAACTTTTTAACAATTTATAGTCAAAGCAGCACAAAGAAGGCAAGAATAGTCCATTTGGGGGGCCAGCAAATTCTACAGCTCAGGATGACAAAGAGGTTTCCAATTCCAGGCGACAGGCCGAGATTACCCGGAACACGGTGTTGGCAAGGTTTCTGAGGTAGTGTCCAGGCTGAGTTGGAAAGAGTGCTGACATCAGTTTCCAATATTTGCCAAGGGTGCAGGGGTTGGGGAGGGGTAGTTGGTGTGCCAAGGGTTCGTCATTCCCCACAGAAGCCCCCAGGGAGAGAGAGAGAGAGAGCTCAAGATTCCTTCAAGGAGATAGGCAACAGTTGAAATAGATTTGTGGCCCGCATCAGAGAGGTCTAACCATGACGAGAGGTGTCTGTCCCAGGAGGCAGGCTGCAGGGGGCATCAGGAGAGTCTGCATTCATGTGAAATACCAGCTCGTTCTTCAGAGCTGGGAGCTGAGTATCCAAGGGTAACTACTAAAGATGGAATTCCTTTTCCAGAAGAACAAGATCTTGGAAGAAATTAAGCAGTGACTCAGTGACTTGGATTGTGGTCTCAAAGAAGGAAGCAGGAGCCAGAAGCATGGTCCCTAGAGGACAAGTTGGAGTGAGGTTGGCCACCCGGCTGAGTAACATGGTTCTACACAGTACTGGGTCTCTAGTCGGTAGGTGTCTCTCCATCCAGGGTCTGAAATGGTTCTAGAATACAAAGAGGGACCACTGGGAATGAAGAGGCCCTGTTGGTTGGTGAAGTTTGAGAAAGGACAAGGCAAGAAAGCCATTTGCCCTTCTACCCATTTGATGGAGAGAAAATGGGGGCAAATGGGATTGGCAACCAGTGAAGGGGACAAGGCTTTTAGGCAACTGTAACCTTAAACTGAAGCAACAACTCCCAGGACCTGTACTTAAAGCTAATGTGGTCTGCGCCAGCCTTCTTTCTGGAATTGTGGCATCCAACTGAGGGGGAAGAGTCTATAGTCTGCATTCGTAGAACCACATCTGGGGAACTGCGACCAAGTCTGGCCACTTCACCTTCAGGAACCAGGGACATAAGGTACAGCTGAAGTGACCAAAGCTGGGCATTGTCTTTATTTTTGTTTTCTGGCCAAGAGCAGACCTTTGAGGCGCATGGCAGCGTCTTCTAGCCAGAGGGCTGGCCTTCGGAGGAAGGATTGGATTTATTCATAGTAACTCCTGAGGGAAGAATTGAAAACAGTAGCTGACAGTTACAGGGAGGCTGATTTCTAGTCAATAAATGAAAGAATTTCTAGCCATTAAGACAGTTTTCCCCCAGATTATTTCCCCACAGACTACCCGTCCATTGGATGTTATTAGCACGCACCACGGGGGTAAATTTAGGAACCTCTGGGTTAGACAAAATAAACAGGCTTCTTCAAGGCTGGACTCCTCAAATGCTTTAATGTATTCGTGTTAACATGCTTAAAATTTCTCCAAGAAGAATATTTCCCAAACTTAATTGACCACAGAATCAAACAACAGACAAAAGTGGCTCTTACATACTTCTCTCACTCCTGTGCATGCCCAGCTGCTAAGGAAGGGAGAGAGAACAGTTCCTTACTACAGCCCCGAGGCCTCGTGTGATCTGGCTCCTATCTACTCCTGTGACCTCACCTCCCAGTAACTCTCTTCCTTCACTTCCAGCCCTTCCCCTCCACCCCCCACCAAGCTAGTTCCTGCCTCCGGGCCTTTGCATGTACACTTTCCTCTACATGGAATTTTCCTCCCCCAACCTTTTGCTTATTTCACTCTCTCACTGTTTTTAGCCTCTGCTTAAATGTCGCTTCCTCAGGGAATTCTTCCCAGATTACCCCAGGAGCCACCAATCCTTCATTCCCGATCCCCTTACCCTGCTCGATGTTATAGTAGCATTTGCCGCTACCTAACACTTTGTCAATTTGTTGCTTTTGTTTACTTCAGGCAGGTCTAAAGCCTTGTCTGGGAGGGGGACGACCTGCCTGGGGAATGGGCCTGGAGAAACCGGACTTGGATCCACTCAGCCTGCAGCAAGTTCTCCCAAATGGCTGGGGTAGTTCTCTGTCGCCTGTTTCTGGTTGACTCACAGGCATCAATTCCAGCTTCCAGCAAGTTGGGTGGGTCTGAGGGCCCAGAAAACCCTCACGAGAGTGGCAAAAAGACCATTTCCTAGCACCTTCTAGTCTAATGCACTCATATGGGGACCATCAGCTGCTGGGGGTCGTTCCGGGGCCCAAAGCCCAGGAATACCGCCCCTCTGGCTTGAGTCCCACCAGCTCTGTCTGCACTGCATTGTACCCCTTACATGAAGGAGAGAACCCAGATTTGGGCATCTTTCCATCAATCCTATTACTGTCCCATTCAGACCAGTGAACAGAATGGAAACTTCTAACCTATTCTCAGTGCAATAGTGGGTAATAGGCCCTCGGTGTATAATAGGCCCTCAGTGAATATTTGTTCACACTAAAAAGACCAGTGGAAGAACCTCTAAGAGTGACAGGGAAGAAGAGTGTAAGATTAACAGGGAGGACGAGAGGTCAGCCTTCTTCTCTAGAGGAGAACAACTCCAGAGGTGCCCCTAACTTTGTGACAGTAGTCTTTGACACTGATCAATAGCCCCTTACCTGGACAGGCTACACAGACTTGAGGGGTCAAAGGCTCAATTAGGGCATTGCCTCAGCGACTCAGCTGGGATTCTTCCCTGATAGTAAAATCTTCTGAAGTTCACAAGGTTAGAAGACATGCCCTTGTTGTTCAGGATAAATTTAACACTGTCTTTAGCACTTCTTGCAGATTTGGGCCCAGTCTCCCTCTAACACAGGCCATCAGGACTCACTGTCAGCCTAAGACCTTGAACTTGCCCCACTGAGTCTAAGCTATGACCTGCATCCTCCACCAAGGCTCACACCTGTTCCAGCTCCGCTCCTGGGGCCCATCTCTGGCTACTCTTCTGGATTCTTCCCTGTTGCCCACTAATGGGAACTGGGCACATTCACAGAGTGTATACACCACTTTAGGAAATAAGACCGTCTCTGGAAAATAAGGAAGGACTCCTGGGGAAGCAGGCTTATCATGGGGAAACCATCAGGTTAAAAATGAACACCTCAGAAGCAAATGTAGAGGTAAGGAGGCTGAGCTCCCAATGCTGTAACTTACAACGCTTCAATCGATATAGGAAACAGGAGAGACTTCAATCTGCTGCAAAGTAGCTTGTTTTAAAAAGACGCCATTCAAAACCACACTCCATTAAAGAGAGTTTGTGTAGGTGTGTTACTCTGAGAAAAATCCTGCCTCTCACTCTGCTTTCCAAAAAGCATAATGAAGCAAACAGAATGGGCAAGCTGACCTTCCCTAAAGAGGTCAGCAGAAGGCAGTTTTCTAAGCTCAAGGGAATTTAAAAATAGACTGAAGGGCTGCAAAACGTCGGGAGCCAAGAAGAGTTCTTCCCAGGCTTCCCCACTGCCCTTGCACCTGGGAGTCCCTCGTGTCTGAGGACATCGGCTGCTGGCCTGTCCTATCCTACTCAGGACTCGAGGTGTGTGTCTTTGGTCTGGAAGGACGTCAGAGTCACTTGGTTCTGACCTGCCGCACGACGGCCCAGAGTCCCCGGGCCTATTCCAGAATGGGATGCTGTCCCCTGTCACCCCGCATGCTTGCACACCTGCCACAAGGTAGTGATTTCCCCAAGGGAGGAGACTCTGGCAAAATCTCTGGCAGGGAGACAGTATCGGTTTTAAAAACTGTGCTCATGCTGACTGGTGTGCTAATACAAATCACAGGAAGCAAAGCTCTGCGGAAATCTCCACGTCAGTAGGCATTAGCAGACGGCACGGTGAGCGAGAACGCTGGAGGAAACGACCAGGCTTTAAAAAAAATCATCGTCGAGAACCACCACCTGAGTTTGGGCCAGTCCTGGGCGAGGGCGTCCGAGGCGGACGGAGCAAGGCAGGGGTGCCTTAGGGCCTCCGGCCAGCGAATAGCGTGTGAACCTCCGTGTTTGGAGGGAAAAAATAACCTGACCTCGAAGCCACGGAGGTCACAGGCGAATCTGCTTGCAGTTGCCAGCCGGGTACTAGAAAGGTTTGCCTCTGCCTCACAAAAATGATTTCACTCACAGATGTGTGCTCTGCACGTGGAAGGATTACTGAGTAAACAGCAGATTTGCCTCAGACAGCAGCTTAGTGAGTCACCACCGATGTCAGGCCGCAGGAGCCGAAAACACTGGGGGGAATTGGAGCTGGCTGGGGGCCGGCCGGGGGCTCCAGGAGTGTGGCATCGCGATGGGCAGACAGGGCACTGGGACCGATGTGATTGGAAATGGAGGAGATGTTCGACAAGGATTGTAGGGTGTCAGGGCTCGTTACCGGCCCATCAGGGCACTGATTGCAGAGCTGAGAATGATCCTTCCACTTAAAAAAAAAAAAAGGCACTTAGACCTGGTCTGGCTTTACTTGGCAGCAACATAAAGTTAAAAAAAAAAAAAAAAAGGTTAAGCTGTCAAGGTGGACAGAGACCTCGGAAATGACACAGTGGAAGCAATCCAAGACGTCAAGTTCTACAGCCCCCAAAGAAATGGAATTTGAGTAAAAGAGGTTGAAGTGCTTTTCTGTTTTAACCTTAGGAAGAAGATGTATTGAACATATGCCACACCATCCTAATTCACACACACACACACACACACACACACACACGTGTGCTTACACACTTCCAGACAAGGACACCCATAGCTGGCCTCTTCGAGGCTTTGTCTACAGCAGCCTTACTGCTTATTAGATTTATCTCAAGAACTTCTGAAAATCCTGACACTCGGTCCCTACTCCAGATCAATTAAGTCAAACAGCCCTGGGAACCGGACCCAGGCATCCGTATGTTTTAAAACTCCTCCCAGGAGATTCCAGTGCGCAGCTGAGGGCACAGACACTGCTTCGGAGGGTGGATTCATCATTCATTCATTCAACAAACATTAACTTTGTTGTGACTTTGTTGTTGTGTGTACGAGGCGCCCTACTCGATGCCGGCCATTCAGGCACTGTTTCCCTACATGAGGTTGTCAAGTTTTTCTTTATTCGGTAAGAGAAGGTCCTGTGCTCAAGGAATTCTCACATCTCATAAGGGAGACAAGAAGAAATGAGCCCAGCGCTGTGGGTGCTATGACCACACCCCCAACAACAGTGGCCAGAGGGCTCCAGGCTCCTCTCACAGGTGACCGAGTTGACCAGAGATGATGTCCATTCATTTGCCAAAGAGTCATTGAGTGCCTTCCCTGTGCCACGAACTGCTGGGACCCTGGAGGTCTGGGGGCATCCAAAAAGGAATAAGGCCCAGGCCCTCAGAGAAGGTGAGATCTCAGAGTTTGAATTTGCAAACTCGGATTTAACCTCTCCTCTAGTAGCTGGAGATGGTATAACCCTACCAAGCCCTCGTTTATCTGCCAAGTGGGAAAAGTAAGAGTGCCCGTCTCTCACCTCCTTATGAGGACTGACTGTGAACATGTATATGCTGGTCACCATTTTTGACACATAGTAGGTGCTCGAATGCTGCTTCTTTTCCATTCTTTGTGTGTGTGTCATTAGAACCAGGGACTTCCCTTCATCCAGGCCTTAGTACATGAGCCTGAAATAAGATGGCGGGACAGAGAGTTCTAGAGAGAGAGAACGGGACAAGGTGTCTCTTGTGACTCAGCATCGGTACTCTCTAGGCTCTCAGTACCATGAACGTAATGTTCTGTCCCCTCGTGTGCATTTCCATTTGACTCACTGGAAAGATTTGTTTAGAGAAACAATTTTTAAAATTATTTTTAGTCCTAGCCAGAAAAATATCAGAATCTAAATCTTAGCGTCTGTTTAAAAAATAAGCTCCCGCCACCCAGGAAGGCTAGAGGTGTTTTCCATGTGGGACAGATTGTGGGGGGGGAATCAGTTTTTTCAAGAGACAAATCAGGACACATCTGATAGTGTGTCCATACCACACCCAAATACGAAGCAAAACAACCAAACATAATAAATAATTATTATACACATATGGTTACTAAATTAATATGAAAACAGCCATTAATTTGAAATTACATATTATTCTATATTGTTTGTCTTTCCGCTATATAATGCTAGCATTTACACAAAACAATCACAGGACTGGTTCACAGTGTGAATTGCTAGTAATTGATAGTAGGACTAATTAAACAAAAAATACGTGTAGGAAAAATAGAGCAATAGTTTCATAGTGTTTCTTCTAATACGGCAATTTATTTTTAATTCGTCATTAGATGCTTAAATTGTATAGGCTATATCAGTGTGCAGTCTTAAGCCATATAAATGTAAGTCTTATAGAAAAAGGGAGCATAACTACAATAGGACTAATGAAACCATTATCAATATTTAACCAAAAAATGACAATGACGTGTTTCTTTCTGGCCCATGATGCAGTAGGGTATTTTACTCTTTGTGTTTCCTCTTCCAATGAAACTCCACCTGCCTGCGTGCCACCTTTCACATACCCTTCTTTTCTTCCTGTAGTGATCAACTGAATACAGTGAAACTCACTTTGACCCTCAGTTTTGCCCTTAACCAAGCTCATATTACCCTGAGTCCTGGCGTCAGTCCAATGTGCTAACATCCTCACAATGAATGCCTTTGAACTTGGAACCCCTAGGATTTTCCTTTTTAGCAACCGTAGGGTTGTAGACTTGTAGGAATTCATTTCCAGCTCTACAAACCTCTCCATCCCCTCTGTATTTCCAGGCTCGTTTTGATAGACCAGATTTTGTCTTTACAGCCCTTTGCATCTATAAATTCATCTCACAGACTACCAATGTCTAAAATGTCCGTCATTTGTAAACACTACACATGTCACTGTATGTCACCTTAAGTTAAACGTCTTCTTGGGGAAGGTGGTTGTAAAGCCCAGGGGTAGTTTGAGCTTGTAAAGGAGAATTCCAAATAAATTGGAGTTTTGGTAAACATAGTGAGAAAGTTCTATTGAACTTGGTTGGCTGTCCTTTACTGGTGACAATTTTTTTTTTTAAGTTCTGAAGCAGTCTTATTTCCCAAAAATGGACCATTTCTTAAAACTATGAGTTTTGGGGTGCCTGAGTGGCTCAGTCAGATAAGTGCCCGACTTTTCATTTTGGCTCAGGTCATGATCTCAGGGTCCTGGAATGGGGCCTCATGTCAGGCTCTGCACTCAGCAAAGAGTCTGCTCAAGGATTCTCCCTCCCTCCCTGACTCATGTTCTTTCTCTCTCTAAAATCAATTAGTCAATCTTAAAAGAAAAACAACAACAAAAACCAGCTAAGAGTTCTTATCACCAACACATAACATCAAACAACCCAGATTCTGACAGTTTATCCTCTTCTAGGCTCTTTGAACTCCGCAGAGATAATCTTACTCTGGAGAAACAGCATATAAATTTCTCTATGACTGTACTCTTTTTTTCCACTCTCAGCCCCGATGCTTTTCCAAACTAGAGCACGTTCTTCCACTGCAATGTGAAAATGTGATTTTGCAGCAGGTCAATGTTTTAACATCTTTTCAATGGTCAGAACCAATGATAACAAACCTGTAGGTTCACATCTAAGGACATCTCCTTGGATTTCTAGAAAGTCAAAAATCTCATCAAGTGCCTTGGCACATTTAGAAGAAACTAAAAATTGACCAACAATCTTCATTATGAAAGTCTCAATATCGCAGATAAGTAAATCATACTCCTTTTTAGCAGTTTTTTCTTTTATTTCTGAAGATGCAATTGGAAATATTAAACCATTCATGCGTTGGACGACATCCTATCTAGCAGGTAGAGAAATGCTCTTTATAGCTGTGTTGTAAGCAAGGTGAGCAGGACCTTTGTAGCAGGTAAAACTTTTTCGTTTTATTTGGTAAGAAGTCTATAGACAGAATGAAATTTGCCAAAACTTGCATTTTCATTGTCTCCTGAACGCATGTAGAGGAACAAAATCTAGTTTTTATTTGGATACTGACAATCTTAATGATGTTTTTTGCAGTTCACTTAAAGTCTTCGTAGAACTCAAGAACATGACTTGAAACTCCAGTTTTCAAATCAAAGGACCTAAGAGCTAGGGACAACACACTTGTTTGATGCCGTGATCTCTCCTATCACTTGTTACACTGTAGAAAGCATGATAGTTGCTAAGATCGGACAAAACCAGCTCTACATAGCAAGATGCGAACACATTTGTTACCAAATTGTCTTCTTTTGCTCACCCAAAGGATACTTTAGTTGTGATCTCTGAATCAGAAAATGTATCTTTACAAAGTTTCATAGAATATTCAAGAGAATGATGGATAATGTATGTTAGGGTGATGGCCAGGTGAATTTAGTGACCAGTCTCGGGCTGAAAATTGATGTCATTTAGGTAGATGAAAAACTTTTGATTAAGTTAAAAGCTGAAGTTGTGAGTTTCAAGAAGTACAGGTGTTTTCAATTCTCCTTCTCTACCATTCTCAGTCACAAATTCTTTTCTGCATTTTGTGTAGATTGTTCTCTTTGGATCACTACCTCCCTTGTCCAATTGTATGTGTCCTTCCATCAGTCATAAGAAGAGCGCAGCTGATGATATCTGGGTCATGCTGGTGTTGAATCATCATTGTTCTCATTTTTATTGCCTGTTAGCAAACATGGTCACAAGATACACAACGTGAAAACTTTAGTAGCTGAGACAAAGCATGACAGTTAATCCACAAGCAGAGCCAAAGTTGAGCTGCTAACAGCCATGATTACAATGTCCTTGAGCTGTGACCTTGAAATCACATGACCCAGGGATGCAAAGAGAGGTGATCCTTTAGTTGGAACTGGAAATCATGCTTGTTAATACCACGGTCTGGGGAAAAAACGACAGTGTCGTTGGAAGGTAAATAATCTATGCTTAACTTTTTGACACCAATCCATGTTGCTTTCAGCTCCCATTTGGGGGGGGCACTGTATGGATTTTGTACTTCTCCCTTCCCCCTTTTCACCCCTGACACCAAACCCTAGGACTTTTCACATCCTGGAGGTGGTTTTCTGGGAAGCAGGACTTTCACTGCTAAACCCAGCTCAATGCTGGGCAAAGCAGGTTGTGAGTCACTCTTTAAGATTAGTCCTGTCAGTGGTTTAATGGTCCCGCCAGTGCATGTCGCCCTAATAATGAACAGTAGGATCTCTCTTGGCTCCAGACTCCAAGCCGGAAGTAACTCTTGCCTTTCAGGGCTTGAAATACTTCTCCCTCCTTCCCCAGCTCTGGGGGTGCACACAGTCCCCAGAACACAGATGAAGAGGGTGACTTAGACCCTCAGCATCTTGCAACTTCTCTTTCTGCTGGCAACGCCAGGCCAGGCATTTTGAGGGAAAAGAAAGCCCCCCATAAAAACAGTCATTAAAATCTTAGTAATTAGGGCACCTGGGTGGCTCAGTTGGTTGGGCGGCTGCCTTTGACTCAGGTCGTGGTCCTGGAGTACTGGGATCGAGTCCCACATCGGGCTCCCAGCTCCACTGGGAGTCCGCTTCTCCCTGACCTTCTCCCCTCTCATGCTCTCTCTCTCTCTCTTTCTCTCTCTCTCAAATAAATAAATAAAAAACCTTAAAAAAAAATCTTAGTAATTAGACTTTAGCTTGAGCAATGCTTAGCAAAATCCTTTTGTAATTAATTACTGGAGACCTGTTAGAGATAATGAGCGGCATGCTATGTGATGCCGAGCAGGGGTCTTCTGTGGTTTTGCATGCATATGCAAGAATGATGGAAATGATACACCTCCTTGCACATTTTTAAGTTGACATATAAAAATTGCATATACTAGTGGGGCGCCTGGCTGGCTTGGTCAGAGGAGTGTGCGGCTCTTGATCTCGAGGTCACGAGTTCATGCCCCATGTTGGGTATAGGGATGATTTAAATGAATAAAACTTTTAAATAAATAAATAAATAAAAATTAAATATACTAGAATATAATTTCTGGCTTATTATAAATAATGGCATTTTAAAATAAAACTGTTACATTACCCAATGAAATACCATAACCAATTTTTTCCCTAAATATATTTTATTTTTTCAATGTTACAAGATTGATTGTTCATGCACCACACCCAGTGCTCCATGCAATACGTACCCTCCTCAATACCCACCACCAGGCTCGGCCAACCCCCCATCCGCTCCCCTCCAGACCCCTCAGTTTGTTGCTAAGAGTCCACAGTCTCTCATGGTTCATCGCCCTCTCCGATTTCCCCCATTCACCCTTCCCTTCTGTCTCGCAATGCCCTCTATGTTTTTCCTTATGCTCCACGATATCATAACCATTTGATATTTACCATCATTCACTCAAAAAATATGAAAGTGTATTTTAACATTTGAAAATGTATCAGCTTTCCCTGTTCTATTTGAATGTATATTTCTATTCTTCCTCTCCATAAGAAAAATCCGTCCTAATATTTTTTATGGGTAAAAGTCCTTCATGGTTAAAACTCTCTTGTCACCTCCTTCTACCTGTAATAAAAGTGTGTATAATAATTGAAATTTTAATATTTTGTTTTATTTTGAAGTGAGGTGTTAAATGTTTAAAAAACATTTTAGATTGCATTATCATTATGATTATCAAACATAACTGATGAAAACAAAGTAAAGTTTTTATTAATATTGATTATACTGAAATATGAAATTATATCGGTACTACATTTCCTTGACAGATGAATCATGACCAAACAGGTCCTATATATAAGTGTGACCACTCACTTATAATTTTATTTTTTGCTAATGAGTTAAAAATAATTTAAACATTTTATCAGATGAAACGAGGATTGATTGTAACTGGAATAAATATTTAATAGTATGATTTGATAATACAGATTTTAACTACTAATTCTGTAAAAAAAATCACATAAAAGTTTTATCTATGGGTTTTAACTAATGTATCCTGAAAAAGCTTCCTGTTAACTATAAAAGAACTAATGACTCTTTCTACACTGTTTTTCAGAGTTGACTAGTCTTCCAGTTAGAAAGGAGGAAGCAGTACTCCTTTGAAAATTTTTGAAAATGGGAAAAAAAAAGTTAACATTTAAATGTCTTAAGAAATCTATTTTAAACACTTAATATTTCTTATCCATGTTTTCTGCTTTACTTCCACAAGACCTTCTCTCAATAATCAGGGAAAGCAAGGGGCAAAGCTATTAAGCAAAAGATGACTTCCCCTACCACTCCACACTCTACCTCCTATCTGCATTAGAATTCCCAGCACAGAGAAAGCCACCCTCCACCTTCAGCAGAAACAAGAATAGAATTAGGAAAGACAGGAAGCCTGGGGTTCACAGTGTCTTCACTACCATCAAAGGCAGCCCTCCTTTGGCATGGGACCCCGAAGTGTTTACATCCCAGGGCAATGTGCCTGGTAAGGTTTAAAGGTTTAAATGGGTTTAAATGGGTGAGGTTTAAATGGGTGAGGAATAGGAAGAGATTTGTGAACACAGCTCTATTCTCTAGGTAAGAATATTTCAGAGGGGAGTTGAGTATCTGGAAATTGATTTCCTTAAAACTCTCCATTGTATACCTTAAAAAACAGCTTTCTTCATACCCCAGGGGTGCACATATCATAGTCTCAAGACAACTGAATAGCAGAGTTTAGTTTTGCAGTAAATTATATGTAGCTCCCAATCCAACCATTTTTATTACTAAATGTGTGACCTTAGGCAGGTTGTTTAGTCTCTTTGTGTCTTTTTTTTTTTTTTTACCAGTAAAATGGGCATAATGGGTACATATCATAAAGTTATAATGACAATTAGGTAAGATAATATATGTAAAGCTACTAATACACTACTTGGTTAATATAGTGGGAGGCCCTGAAGAAATAGTTTCTATTATCGCTATCATCATTTTGATTTTGGTGCAGAAGGTACTATTACTATCCCTCGGCAGGTGGTGTGGGATTAGAAGAATGAAATAGGCACCAAAAGAAGATCTGTAACAAAACTGAGTCTATTTTGCTAAAGGCTATGATGACTTAACATTTTACTAATTGATGGTGGAGAGTGAATTAGTGAATTAGTGGAATCAGAATCTGTTCTTTAGCCATTTGGTATAATTTTTAGTGCAGAGAATGGTTTAGTCATTCTCAATAATCCTGTTGAGTCATTGTAAAGTCCCTTGTTTAAAACCCCTTTAGGATTCTACTTCATTATCATAGTCAAGGCACTGGTGCTCACGGAGCTTACAATTGGGTAAGTAGAACACTTTGCAAAAATTACTCCTTAATGAGATACAGACCAGAAACCACTCTTTTAGCCTTTGGGTTTTGGAAGCATATTCACCAGGGTCTAGGTCTAAGGACCATCCTGGCTGCCATTTTTACCAGCTAAGATGATTGATTGATTCAACTTTCCCTAATTTGTAAAGAGGGATAATAAAATTTTTCAGAGTTACTAAAGAAGAGATATGTAAAGGGACGCTTGGGTGACTCAGTCAATTAATCACGCAATTCTTGATTTTGGCTCAAGTCATGATCTCCGGGTTGTGGGATAGAGCTCAGCAGGAAACTTGCTCCTCTCCCTCTCCCTCTACCCCTCCCCTTGCTCGTGTGCTCTCTTCTCTGTCTCTCCCTCTTTGTCTCTGTTTCTCTCTCTCAAATAAATAAATAAATCTTAAAAAGAAGAAGAAGAAGAGATATGTAAAGCGTCTAACAAAATACCCGATATGTGGTAGGTGCTCAACAGATGTGAGGGGGGTTAATTAAAGAAGACTAAAGAAAAATCGTGGCAAATTATCATATCAAGCAGAGAGCTAAATACCATGAAAAGCAATTGAGGACACTATGATGGTTCCAAGAAGAGAGAAGGACAGTTTTGGTTCTGGAAAGGGGAAATAAGAAGGCTGCCAGAAAGAGGTGGCATTCAAGATGGCCAGCTCCAGATGGAGTTAGATGAGTAAGTTGGGCAGAAGGGACATTCATGGTAAAGGGATGGGATGAGAAGAGGCAGAGCTGGGAGATGCTATGGACAAATCCAAGGAATAAAATAATTTGATGTGTACAGGAAGCTGACGATGAGAAGTGTAGTGACCGTCTTATCTGTTTCTCCTCTCACCTCCAACCTCAGATGGCAGAGCAGGAGCCGTGGTCTGGAGTTGTGGGTTGGAGAATCTGGAACGCTGGGTCTAGAAGCTGCGGGAAGGACAGCGGGGGCCAGAACTGATGGAGAGCTCAGGCCGGCTGAGTGCAGGCCCTGGACCACAGCACAGAGGCCGAAGGAAACCACGGAGGTTTTGATTCCTCACCCTTTCCTCACCTGGGTTGGATCATGGAATGACAGATTTCAGGATAGACTTCGGGAAACGTACTCGGGCCAGTTATTTCTCAAACCGTCTTTCGGGGACCGTGGAAAACACCAAAAGTTAACATGGACATACCAAGATATAGTCCACTGTGATCACACAAATTTAGGAAACTCTGATGTTGTGTCCCTCTTTGCCAGTGGCTCTGTGAATTCACATGTGAAAGATCCTAAGAAGTCCTGAAGCGAATGGATGGATCCCCTTAATTTAACTCAGCATTTTCCATATTGCTTACAGCAGAGCACACCGTCATCCTCACAGAGCAGGTATTAAAAGAAAGTGGAACAGGGTTCTGCAGAACCTACTTTGGGAAATGTACCATAGGCCAGCCCTAATTAGGCACCTGTATTATGATTTGGGCTGGAGGGGGAGAGAGTTGGGGTGGGAGCAAAGGAGGCTGCAGGGGGAGAGTAACCCATGGTGTGTAAACCAGGCTGACTGACCCAAGAGTCACGTAGATCAGCTTCACTGTAGAAGATTCACAAGCAGACAAAAGAATTTGATCCCCCTGAAATTTGGCAATAATGACTAACACTTTGTACTTGAAACTCTAATTCTTGTACGTTTTTAAACTAACTCTTCAAATTCCATTTGCTGGCTCCTTGAAGAGAATTCCAGATGGCTTTCTCCTGCTTTTAAAGGACAGTTTTGTAGCCTGCACCAAATTGGGTGTGAAATGGTTAACCAGTAAAATCCAGGATTTCTGTAGCCAGAGTGATTTCTTTTTTTAAAGATTTTATTCATTCATTTGACAGAGAGACAGAAAGAGATCACAAGTAGGCAGAGAGGTAGGCAGAGAGAGAGTGGGGAGCAGGCTCCCTGCTGAGCAGAAAGCCTGATGCAGGGCTCGATCCCAGGACCCTGAGATCATGACCTGAGCTGAAGGCAGGGGCTTTAACCCACTGAGCCACCCAGGCGCCCCACCAGAGCAATTTTTAACAAGATTGCTCCTGACATCTCTGACTTCTTCCTGACATTGGAGGCCTTTTCAGTTCAGATAGGAGCATTGCACATGTCTTCCCACCGAAAATCCTGAGGCTGTAATAACAAGTGTCCCTAGGTCCCATCACTCTGCCTGCCCCTCCTTCTGCTTGGCAGCCTGCTGAAGGCATTTAAACAGGCAGCAGTTAAAAAGTATTTAGGAATGGGAAAAAAATTGGCAAAATGACAAAAATATAGAGAGACACCCCATTCTAGTATTATGTATTTTCTACATACTACTTTTCAAATAGTATTGGAAGATAGCAACTCCTCTACACTGCCATTAATACATTTTTAGTACTTAAAATCCAAACTTTGAACCACTGCCGAAAACAGAAACTAAAAATTCTCTATTGATAGTATAGGGTCCTAAATATAAAAACAGTATAAGCCATAAACAAAAGTACTTGTAGAACCTGGCCCAGAAGGAGCAAACTCTTATTAGAACACAGACTACTCTCCTAGACACACCGGAGCAAAGATTTCAATAATTCCCACCAGGGGGTGGACTTTGAGATTAATTATTTGAACCACAATAGATAGCTTATAAGATTTGTGGGAGATCATTACGTTTGGTTGAATTTATTATAAGGCAAACTACGCAGAGCTAATCCGTATGCAAATTTAGTCATTCTGAATTAATGTTGTCTGCTGTGTTTAGAAAGTCTACAGTTAAATAAGCTCTTTAAATAAGTACATCGATACATGTATCTATAGTAAGTAGACTTTCACTGACAAGTACAGACAAGATTTTGGCTTTCAGAGTAAAGAACAGATAAGCAATATGCCTTCCAACAGGCTACCCTAGCCAGGCTTACTGTGGTCTCTTGGTGGTATTTTCTCCAAATACCTAGGACTGTCCGTTAGCTTTAGAAACTCCAAAACTGAGTGTTAGCTGGGCTTGGCTGAAATGAAACTCTAAGGGCAGCATCGTGAATCTCCTCCTGGATGCATTAATATTCCGATCTGAAGGGCATTAAGGCCTTATCACTTTCCTTCTGTTGTGTCTGAGCATATGTCACAGAACTAATTTTGATTTTGAAAAGTAACACTGCTGTGGGATGCCCACTCCCCCTCTATCAATACACCTAAGGGTAACTTTACTCACCGACCCCTCAGAGCTGATGGTGGCTCTAGTAAAATATCAGTCAGAGCCAGAGAGATGACCTATGGATATGGAGTATGAAGAGGATGTCCGAGTAGGAAATGGTACCCCCAACCAATACTCAAGGATCTCCATGTGCTATTGACTGCACAATACAAATTTCATCTCAGAGAAGAAAGGTTGGAAATAGAAAAGAATTTCCCAAAGACACATGATAATTCAGGGCCTTGGGTGACAAGAGGAAAGCTCTTCCCTCCCAATTCACCCTGCCATCCTCACAGCCTTATACTTCCCACTTAGTATTTTCTTTCCAGATTGTTCACTTTGCTCAGAGAATGCAGGAAAAACACATTCCTCACAATCGAGGCAGCATTTGGGAGGAGTGATTGCCCACTCTTGCTTTCCATGGCTTCTACTCATTGTGGCCAGAGAAGGAGGAAAAAAAAAAAAACCCACAAACAAACAAAACTGGGACCAGGACACACACATTTTGAATGTCCTCTGCTGAGGGGAGGGACACTTCAGATCAGCTCCATTGGAAAGTGTCTTCCCTTTAGCCCTTATATAGCAATGATTCCTTGAGGAGAAACTCCTATTGGAAAGAAGGCTTACCACCCCGGAAGTACAGCAGAAGCATCTGGCAAAGGAGGAGAATGTGTTTTACTGGAAGACTTTCCTCCCACTCAGGGAGAATTTGATACACCCTCATGGGGGCTTACTCGACATTCTCTACCCGCTCTTGTTGAGCTTCGCCAGAGACACTATTACTGCTGACGTCGCATGGAGCCCTCGGCCATGCTGACTCAACAAAAATGAACCATGAACCACTGTGACAGACTCTTCACTCACCTCATAGAAGTTGAACTTTTTGCTGAAGGAAAGAGCTAAAGCTCTGCTGGGAGGGCCGTGTCTGATTAAAAGCAGCTGAACAATGTCCGAGGTCAGGAGCATCTAAACCAAACCAAAGGATCTGGTTGCCAGGTGGAGGAAGAGCTCAGAGAACGCAGAGCGGTAAATAGATAATGAGGTTAGTGATGCAAAGAGTGGTTGGGGTCCCGTCTCAGAATTAAGTTCAGACCAGTGGCCAGAGTCAGGAAAGGGAGGGGGAAGACAATGGGTTGAGAGTCCGAGCTAGGGTAGGGCTCCGCAGAGGAGGACCAGGGGTCAAGGGCCAGCGGAAAGGTGTATCAGACGGAGAAATGCCTGGCTGCCTCAGTGGGGAGTCTCCCTTTTGAGGAGGTCTTTCTGCTTCTCTGACAATTTGCCGACCTGAACACGTTCATGCTTTGAGGGGGCAGATCTGCTCACAGGTATTACCTAATTACCCACAGGCCTTAGGTGCCCCTCAGCATGCTGAAGAATATTCTTTTACTTAGAGAAAAGAAGGCACATTTTCCTGTTGTTTGCTTTTGGTCTTGTATAGGAAATCATTGCAATATTTGTCTTGTTAAGGGCCAATTTTTACAGCCTTTCCCTATGTTAGATTTAACCCCACGTTGAAAGAACCTCGGCTTGTTGGTGTCGAAATCGTGTTCGTGTCCTCTGCTCCACATCAGCCTCTTTCCGTGCACTGAAAGCAAAAAATGTCTAAGGCACCCCGTTTTCTTTCTGCTCCCCTGACCCTGCAAATCTCATACCTTCCCTGCCCTTTACCTTTGCACTGATGTAAATGATGGCGAGACGAAATGCCTGCTTGACCAACACCTCCAGACACGAGAGACAGCTGCTAGCACGCGTGATGGCCAGAGCTCCGTGATGTGATAAGCCCGAGGAGTGGCCGGATTCAAGAAGGAATGCTTGGCTCATGTTTTTGCGATGCTACCGCTGTAAGAACCACAACGTTGTGCTATGTGTCCCGGTTCCCATTGATAGCACGCTCCACCAGGCACGGTGAAGATAGAAGAGCTTCTGACCCAAAGTCTCTTGATGTTTTCTTAAGCCATGCTGGATTTGGACCATTGCCCGGGACCCCCTCTATGACTTTGAACACACTTCACGAAATGAACTAAATCTAGATCTCTGAAGTCTCTCCAGAAGGAGAAAGTGAGATCCATTTTACTTTCAAATCATCAGGGGTCAAGCTTTTGATTGGAAAAAGCAGGGAAAAAAAGGTATGATTAAATCAAGTGCAATGGGCGTTGGGGCAAGATCTTTGCCATATATTGGGCCTCCATCTTGAACTGCAGCAGTAAATACCGTTAGTATCCTTAATTGTAACATGTCTAAACTAGCAAATTCCTATAAACATGAAGAAATTAGCCCTTTTGCTTTATTTACTGAACAAAATGTGGGGTTTCTTTTCATGAAATTATAAAGATATCACAGAAGCTCAGTGTTAATTGTTAATTTACTACAAAGTATCTTGGTGGATAAAATGGTTCCTTCTTACCACAATGACTAATTATTATCAAAATAAAAGGCAGTAAATATATTGTAACCTGTCAACAGAAAGATATCATTAGTTTTATATTGGGATTATCAACTTCCAAATAACTGGAGTTGAATAAAATGTGTACAAAGATTGTGCTGACTATAATTTGGCCTTTTTGACTATGTAAAAGGCACTTTAGAATTGTCATTATAAATATTCACTGAGCTGGGGTTGGTCAAAATATCATTCAGAAAGTGTTCCTGAATTCAGTTTGTCTGATATTATAAATTATTGCATGTGAAGAATAAAAGTTAAATATCTAGAAATAAAATATACCAGCTTGGTCGACAGTGCCACCTAAGTCACAGAGAATAATCTTCTCTCAAATACCTCAATACTTCTCTCAAATACTTCTCTCAAATATCTCATCTTAGAGATGCCCGATAAATATGTTTAAAAAGACAAAATCTCACGTGACTATCTAAAGCTATGACTCTCAGTCACATTATTGCAAATGTCTTAGAGGTATTTTTAGTAATAAAGCTGATGAAATGCAATTTATGAAACAATCAGCCTTTCATATTTACTTTGCTGCTGAAAACATAGCAAACCTGTTGATCTGCAAGAAGGGAGGAAGATGTTTTATGTTTTTTCTGACTGCTAATTCCAGTATGAAATGGCAAATTCTGGACTAATGAGAATTAGGGAGAAAACTCCAGGGGTAGAAGGTTGGGGTGTTAGGACATGGTGAGTAAGGTCATGGAGACAGATTATCAGACTAGTGGCTGATTAGATACAGTCCACATGATGGCTACATAATGCTCTTTAGAAACATAGTCAAAATTTATCCAAATCCCCAAGATTTCTAGACTGGGAGTACCAACAGTAGGGATTTTGTTTCTTGTTCGCTGTGACATCCTCAGCATCTAGTAGAGTATCAGGCACACAGAACATGCTCAATATAAAATGAAAGAAAGAAATAAAGGAAGGATGGGCACATGAGTGGCTCAGTCAGTTAAGTGTCTGCCTTCAGTTCAGGTCATGATCCTGGGGTCCTGGGATCAAGCCCCACAGCAAGCTCCCTATTTGGTGGGGAGTCTGCTTCTCCCTCTACCCCTCTCACCTGTTTGTGCTCTCTCTCATGTTCTCTCTCATGCTCTCTCTCTCTCTCTCAAATAAATGAAGTCTTTAAAAATAAAAAATTACAGCTCAGGTCATGATGTCAGGGTCCTGGGATGGAGCCCTGCATCGGGCTCTCTGCTCAGCAGGGAGCCTGTTTCCCCCTATCTCTCTGCCTGCCTCTCTGCCTACTTGTGATCTCTCTGTGTCCAATAAACAAATACATAAACAAACAAACAAGCAAACAAATAAATATCTTAAAAAATAATTTAGCTTTAAAAAAAGGCAGGAAAGAAGGATGGAAGGAGAGAAAGAAAGAAAGAGAGAGAGAAAGAAAGAAAGAAAGAAAGAAAGAAAGAAAGAAAGAAAGGAAAACGGGAAAGAAAGGGAGAGAGAAAGACAGGGAGAGAGAAAAGGGAGAGAAGGGGAGGGGGAGAGGAGAGAGAGGAAAGGAAAAAGGAGGAAGGGAGGAAGAGCCAATAGAGACCTGCTTCATCCAACATCAGATTCTAACACCTCTTTGGAGATAAACTTCTTTACATCTACACAATGGCATGCCTAACATGTGGTGTGGAGCTAACGACACACCCACACAACACATTATAAATTTATATTTGAAAAATATGCCCCTGTCCTATGCTACATTATCCTGCTGGGATTCTTGGATCTACTCAAAATATAATCAGTAGGCAAGGACACTCCAACCTGCTGTCTCCTCTTTTTGGGGATATTCTTATTAAGAATAAACTAAAACCTCCCGGGGTGCTCCCTCCCTCACCCCACCTGCAACCCAATTTTAAGGGGAGCAATTCAAGAATGCAAGAGATACCATATCAAGCCTTGAGCCATCCATTCCAGAGAGAACAAAGATCTGCTGCTGCTCATGTGAAGGCCTCTGTAAGGAAAAGGAAGTAAATGAACCTCTCCCGAAATAAGACCAGGACTTTTATTTTATAAGAAGTAGGGTCAAAATCATGTAGAAGAAAGTCAGTGATAAAGTAAAATTAGTTCTCTCCCTAGTGCGATACGACTGCTTTTGGGTGATTTAAGAGAAATTGGCAATGGTTCTTGCGGCTAGAGAGAAACTGGAGTGGTGTGGGCTCACCTCGGGAGCTGATCTAGCACCTCGCCCACCCCCACCCCACCCCCAGCCACAGTTGGCTGAGGGGAAGCCTGACTTCAGCCACACATCCCTCTGCGCCCACAGAAACCTGTGGGGAGATTTTACTGACTCCAACCGACGCGTGAGGTGGCTGAGTGTAGGAGCCACAGAGGGATGGGGGCTTGGATACTTGACCTGTAGGGGGGTGCGGTGTACCCACAGTGAGAAAGGGGTCCTTACGGAGAAGTGTTCCTCATGGGAGAAGGCTACGTGGAGGATTGGGGAGATGGAGTTGGGGAATGACAGACAACTCAATGAGGGCCAGCACTGCCCCCCTTCACCCTGCCTCATCCACCCCTGCACCCTACATGGCATCAAGTTAGCTAAATAAACTCATCGCTCCTAAGCCTACACTCCGTAATGCTTTGAGATGCTCCGTTCAACCCTTCACTCACATGTCAGTGCGTGAATTTTGTCTGGGGAGGATGAAAAAGGCCACGCTGAGGACTCCTACTCAGTCATCTCCAGAAGGCTGTGCGCCCCCACCCTCCAGTTGGCCAGCCGCAGCCTCTCTCAGGAGGAGAGTCAGTTGATCGGTGAGTCTGTCTAGTCACGCGTAAAGGTCTGACAGGGTCTACTGGCAACCTTTCCCCATGGAAAAGAGGAAGAGGCATTCCCCACAAGAAAGAAAGGACCACCCCCCCCAACTCCTTAACACAGCTCCCTGTGCCGTGTCACTAGGGAGGGATGAAATAGGATAGCTAACCCTTCTCGCATCTTAAGATGTTATGTTAATGCCTATCGTTCAAGGAAAGATGTTGGTATGGTCACATGTGGGTGATCTGGATTGGCCTTGTGACCAGCTTTGACTAACAGAACGTTGTAGAAATGACATTCCGCAAATTTGAACCCAAGCCTCCAGAGGCCCTACAGCTGCTATTCTTCTCCTCCTGGAACGTGATGCTATGCGAACAAGCCTAAAGTAGCCTCCTTGAAGATGAGAAACCACGTGGGGAGAGACCCTATAGGCATAAGGGAGCCAGCTCATACCATCTGAAGTGATGACCCAGGTGGTTTTAAAGGAAGTCTGGAAATTCTTTGATACTTTTTTCTAAAGATTTTATTTATTTATTTGAGAGAGAGAGATCACAAGTAGGCAGAGAGGCAGGTGGGGGTGGCGGGGGGCGGGGGAGCAGGCTCCCCGCTGAGCAGAAAGCCCGATGTGAGGCTCGATCCCAGGACCCTGAGACCATGACCTGAGCCGAAGGCAGAGACTTTAACCCACTGAGCCACCAAGGCGCCCCTCTTTGATACTTTTCACGTAACATGGTGGAGTTGAATTGCCTCCTCCTTGAAAACAGATTGACCTCAGTGACTCCCTTGTGATGAATACAATGCAAAGCGGCCTTGTGATGTCTTGTGATTCCTTGTGATTGAGATCGGATTAGAAAAAACACGACAATGCCCGTGAGGCCTTCTGTCTTCAGATACACACCATGGGTGCACGGAGCCAACATCCGAGACGTCTGGCTACCTCGGAGCCACCATACTGGAGAGAAGACACGTAAGTGGAGCTCAGTGCTCAAGGAGCCCTCGCTGTTTTGAGCCTGCTCAGCCTCAACCAGCAGACAGGGGTGAGTGAGGGAGCCTTCAGAGGGTGCCCACTTCAGATGCGTCCCCCAACTCTGACACGCTCTATGCTGACGCCGGGTAAAGCAGGGATAAGCCGTTCCTGCCAAGCTCAGCCTGAATTGCAGATTTGTGAGCAGAATAAAGGTGATTATTTGGAGCCACTCCGTCCTGGGATGATGTATTAGCTAAGAAGATATAACAAATACGATACTGCATTTTCTTAGTCTAGCTTGTTATCACTTGGTGAGTTCTGGCTAGGGGTGTGCTTAAGCCTCAGCAGCATGAGTCAGTGAGGAAGAAAGTAGAACAAGAAGTAAGAAGGATGAAGGCTAGAGATGCCTAGCCTGGCTGCAGAGGGAGCTGAGGGGTCCAACACATGATGTTTAAAGGTCAGGGGTGCTCAAGTGAAGAGGAGAGGGGAGGAAACAATCCAGCAAGTGTAAGTACACAACTCCAGGAAGACAAGCACAGACCAAAGGGTAGCCATCCAATTCTCCGTCCCAGAGGGACTTTCCTTTCTATCTTATTACCCTGCTGGAAAGGCAAAAGTAACACACATGAAACCTTTAGAAGGATAAGTAAGGACTCAATTACTTGGACGACGTGTTCAGAGAACAGAAAAATTAAACACGAAAATTACCTCCACACGATACTGTCCTTATTCGTTCACTTGTCAGTAACTGACCTTGCATTAGGTAGAAAGAACTGGACTGAAGATGAGCCACAGGTGCTAACCTATTTCCTACAAATGAATGAAAGGGCCTTGTGAAAATAAATTACTGCTCTTCAGAAAGAGAAGGGAAGGGTGTAGCTTATGCCATAGTTTGAATGTGACCGTGAAATCTCTATCAGTTCCAAATTTCATGTTCCTGCCCAGCAATGGTTTTGGAAAATCCATTTGTTTTCATGGGCTCATCACTCAAACAACAGCGTCATATTTTTGTTTAGGTTACACCGAACCTCTAACCATGAGAGAATCTTGTGTTCTGATCAGCAGGGATGGAAAGCATTAATGGAACTGAAACCATAGATACCGAATATTTGTCAGGGACAGAAAGATAATGTATCTTGTGCCTATGACTATCTGAAATAATTTCATATTCTCACTGTGGGATGTTACTACAGATTTTCTACCAATTTGCCGGGAAGAATATGGAGAAAGACAGTAGTGTCAGAGGACTGTGTTCAAAATAATCTGTTGCTGTTGGTAACTAAGACTTGGAATAAATTGAACTATAGGAATCCATGCTCCTTTTTGATTTTCAGATGGTTGAAACTTTCAGAAAAGGGACTTAGTTTATTTTTGGTTTTTTTATGGTTCAAATATTTCTCAGAAGGTCAGTAGGCCTTGGGAAGGTTTATATCCCATATTTAGATTACTAGAGCTATGTTTTAAATAACAATGCTTGGGACTTATAAAAAAAAAATTGAACTTACAAAAAAGAATTGTAAGCTAAATAGGACTTCAACCGCCAAGCCAACTGCATACACATCCCCATTCAGGGGCACCATCACATATTATCTCACTTCATGGCAACTATCGCTCACACTCCATAGAACTTTCCAGTGTCCTCCCATACTTTGTTTGGGTTTTTTCTCTCAATCCTCACTCTGTGCCTACCCTTTGGACTTGACAAAGGAATTTGGCTAACTCAGTGTATACACTGGGATTTTTGCAGTTGCAAGTAACAGAGCATTTAAACCAAACTGGCCTAAACCAAAAAGAGAACACATTGGCTCATGTAACTGGACCTTTCGGAAGTTCAGTCACATTGTGTTGCAGGGGCTTAAATGACATCGTTAGGACCCATTTTTTCTCCTTGTCCCATGACTCAACTTCTTCTGTGTTGATTCCATCCTCCCCTTATGGTCCCCAAATGGCTGGCTGCCACCCGCTCTGGGAACAGCTTCCTTCTAGGTTCGAATCTGCTAGAAATAACCTGGTAGAAAAGCCTGCAGATGTGCACCCATTAGACCAGTCTAGATCTCATGCCCATCCTTCTACGAAGAGAAAATGATGCACCAAGTCATTTGGGCCTCAATCTAGTTTCTACCCCCTACCCTGGATCCCCATCTAGACCACAAAAACTCAAATGGGGAAGGAATAGATTCCAAAATGAAAATCGGTGCTGTTGACAGGAACAGAAGGTTGGATACGAGGAGAGCAAAGAACAGACACCCAGGATATGTAGTTTTGCCCATTCGTACTCAGCAGTCCAGCCTTGCTGAGCTCTCTCACCTCCAACTTGCTGCATCTTCTTTCTTCTGCTGCCTTCCTGCATGCTGGGGTCCATGCCTGGAGTCAGGCCTATGGCCCGCCTGCCGAGAAAGAGTATGAACGAGCTTACTCTAGGACATGGATATGTAATCAAGGTCTTGGACTCAGTCCAATGAGACAACCTAGCAACACGGGGACTGCTATAGACCTATAGACGTGAGCATTATTGCTCCCAAAGTGTGTTGATCACATAAGCTGAAACATATCTGATTTTATTTTATTTCCTAAATAAAGATTTTTATTTATTTACTTATCAGAGAGAGAGAGAGAGGGCACAAACAGAGGGAGCAGCAGGTAGAGGGAGAAGCAGGTTCCTCGCTGAGCAGGGAGCCCAATGCAGGACTCGATCCCAGGACCCTGGGATCATGACCTGAGCCAAAGGCAGACACTTAAGGATTGAGCCACCCAGGGGTCCCAGGCACATCTGATTTTAAACGTCTATCCTAATGCAGGAAGCAACATGATGAAACGTCTGTAGCATATGTGTCGTGTTTAGAACCCTCAACACGGTGGCCGAACACACCCTGGAGTGTTTTAATCTTTGCTATCTTAAAGATATTTAGGACTTCTCCTCCAAGCAATTAATCCCTTTAAAAGTACGAGGCATCTGATAGGGTCGTTCACCCTGCAGAAAAGAAGTCTGACTTCAGATATGTGAAAGACTGTGAGCTAAGGAATCAAGCAGAAGAAATAGACTATTTTGTCATTTTTTTTTTTGAGCCATATGAGTAGAGCTAAAACAAAAACAAAAACAAAAACAAAAACAGCACATCTTATCCTACACACATTTATGAAAAGCCTGCTCAGGGCCAGGGCTGGCTCTGTAACGTTGAAATGACATAAGGAAGATCCCTGCCCTCAAGATCAATGCACGTTAACACACACATTAATACACGCATTAACAAATGCCCCCAAGGCCAACGATGACCGCGACTGAGACCCACTGCACCCACTGCACCCCTACCACTTCTCCCCCCACATTCCCACCTGGAGAGAAGGTGAGCAGGCTTGGGCTTCGCCACATCCCAGGCCCTGCTTGGCATCTTCCCGCTGATGACTCCTCCTCCCCTATTTTTGTCCTTCTCGTTAAAACCCTCCGTGTCAAGACCGTCACGGCACTTTTCTGCGGCTTTCCCTCCTGTTATGAACGGGCTGTGAACTGGAGGAAGGCTCACTGAATAATTTAAAGATCTCTTCTCACTTCCAGGAGCAGTGCTCCAGTTACCTAAGATAGCATGAGCCCACCCAGCGCTCCGCCTGGGCCCGAGCGGGTGCGCACTGGGGGCGGCTTCAGCTATGCTAGCCGGTAAATCGGCAGTGGTCATAACTACTCCCAAATTTTCATGAGTTATGGACATCCCTCTAAACTGAGGGATGATGCTGTGTGTGAAAAAGGAGCTGGTTAGGTTAGCAGGTCAGCAGCAGGAAGGCAGGCAAAAACGATCACCAACTGGGGCTCTGACAAGTCATGATAGTGTTAAAAAACAAAGTTCAAGTGAGTAAATTTGAAGACCTCATTGGCTTTATTAAATGATTCATGACTCAGGCAGCAGCCCACCTAGCCAGGAGGGACGTGCAGAGGAGTGCTACAAAACGGAAGGAGGGTGAAGCAAGTCTGCTTCTTGGCTTGTCTCTCTCTCTCTCTGTCTCTTTTTGTCCTTTGCTCATTGTTTTATTTCTTAAATTCAACATATGAGTGAAATCATTTGGTGTTTGTCTTCCTCTGACTGACTTATTTCGTTAGCATTATACTCTCTAGCTCTATCCATGTTGTTGCAAATGGCAAGATGCCATTCTTTTTTATGGCTGAGTAATATTCCACCATATATATATATATATATACCATATCTTCTTTAGCCATTCATCAGTCGATGGACACTTGAGCTGCTTCCTTATCTTGGCTATTATAACTAATGATGCAATACACATAGAGGTGCATCTATCTTTTTGAATTATTGTTTTTGTATTTGGAGGGTGAATATCCACTAGTGTGTCTACTAAATTGTTTAAAAAGAAATATAGTGATTTAGTCGACACTGAATAGAAGCGAAGATTGAAGGAAGAATGAAAACAAATCCAAGACACGGGCTCCTCTTTCTATCCACTCTGTGAAGGCTGCTCTTATTAATTTAATTAAGTTCCTGGATTAATTTAGGTAAGCCCTTCTTGATTCATTCCTTACTCATGCAGGAAACCCAGCATGAGCCTCAGCTGGGTTCACTCCAGGACTAGGGCAAGTCAAGGCATGTTGCAAGGATAGATGGGGATAGGAATGGGAGCAGTGTTCAACAAGGGTCTACTTAGATGAGGGATAGCGGAAACTTCTGGAAAAGATCTTTTTAAGAAAGAGACTTTTAAGACAAATAAGTTTGATACAGGACAGATGTCCAGAATGAGAAGGGTAAAAAGACACAAGAAGTGAAGGGCGGGGGGGCTCTGGAGGCTGAGGGTTGAGAGAACCCCAAACTCATGGTTTTGAGACTCCTGAAATATTACAACGCAAAGAAATACCAATACCGGGTTATAAAAACAGGCACAATTTTACAAATTCACATTTACCATTTACATTTGCATTTAACATGTTAATTTTTTAACACCAAAAACAAAAGCACATCGCAAATAGTTGTGCTATTCTCGAGATAATTAAAGAACAAATAGACATTCCTGATTCCTAATTCCAGATAGGCGAGGTGATCGAATATAGGCACCCAAGGGCAAGGCTGTGTGGAGAGTGCTGTCCGGCTTCCGTGCTGACAGCATCTCTGAGATGGTCTGGACGACCTCGTTCGGAGTCCTGCCCATGACTAGCCTGCACGGGTGGCCGCGTCAGTCCCTCGCAGGGACTCAGATGGACTGCTCTGTCCATCTGTCCTCGGTGACCCGGCCTAAACCTTATGCCGAGGGGAGCTGCAGGAAAAAGGCAAGTGGAAACCACAGGAGCTCTCTATCCGTGAGCTCTGCGAGACGCTGAGCTCGCAAACCTCTGGCGCCAACAACTTCTTCAGCGACTTTGCTGACTTTGGCAGCCACGGGCGTCCTCAGACAGGATCCCCTCGGCC
>CM052814.1:11845463-11861721 GCA_028533885.1 Nasua narica
TTTTTTTTTTTTAAGTTTAAAATGTGCATACAAGAAAGAGAGCAGATCTGACCAGATAGCTTTACTGCTCAAAAAAATGCTTCAGTGACTGCAGGTGTCCTCAAGGTCACCTCAGCACAGTAGATGAAAGCTCTTGGTCACCCCCTGCTGCTGCAGTGTCCCCTTCTACCTTACACTGTCAGACCTGCTTTGACAGTGGCTCCTTGCTGGCTCGTTTGCCCCTGGGCCTTCAGATATGTTGAGTTCATGGTTTTCTAGAGAAATAGGACATAGGGGACTAGTCTGAGAATGTCCACCTCCTCTCCTTCTTTCCTCCTGCCCCCAACCTGGCTACTTTCTGCTCTCCCAGCAGGATTGAGCTTAGGAGTGACTTCCAGGGGGAGGGTTTTTTTGTTTTTATTGTTGACATTCTACCCTCCCAACCTCATTCTGGTCTGATGACCCTCCTGTGTTCCCTTGACCGACTACCGTGTATTTTTGTCCCTCTGTCTTCCCGAGAGGAGGGAAGATCCTTAAGGCCGGGAATTCTCTTTTCTCACCTCTCTGTCCTCACACAGTGATGGCACACAGAGGTGTGTAGCCCTACTGGAGTGTGTTGTGTAGGATAGATCAAAGGAGGGAGAAAGACGTGAGACCATTGAGGATCTGGTCATCCTCAGGGATTTTGACCCATAAACTCTTGCCTCACTCATTCTCTTATTTGGATTATTTGTCTAGGTCCCTGATTTTAGAGGTAAGGAACCAGAGTTGCTAGGGAAAGTGTCCTAGGCCTGTATGAATGTGTATTACTTTAAATTTATTACCGATGGCATTCGCGTGGTTAGCAACAATCCACTCACCCTTTCCAAGCCTTGATTTCCTTTTCTGGACAATGAGGATTTTGAATCAAATGGTCTCTGTGGTTCCTTCTTTTTCTTCCTACGATTGTGTAATCCCATCAGCCGCCTGATAGAGATTATGACACATATGTGAGGGGGAGATTGATCCCACACAGGCAGTTTTGGGGTCTTTGATCATACTGTCTTATACCTACTGCTACAGTTTCTCCGTTAATTTAGTGATTAAAAAAATTTTTACGGGAGAGCCTGGGCGGCTCAGTCAGTTAAGCATCTGACTCTTGATTTCAGCTCAGTCATGATCTCAGGGTCCCGAGGCCAAGCCCCTGCTTAAGAGTCTCTCTCTCCTTCTCCCTCTGCCCCTCTCCTCCCTCTCTAAAAATAAAAAAATGAATTTTTACAGTATGTTTCTTCCTCAGCTAAATCAGGAGTTCTCACCTTGGGGCATTTTGCTCTGCAGAGGACACCTGGCAACGTCCGGAGACATTGGTGATTGTCCCAGCTGGGAAGTGCTGGGGTGGGTGGGGGCTCACGACGCTGCTACACATCCTGCAGTGCACGGAACAGCCCCCACAGTAAAGAGGCTCCAGCCCCAAATGTCAGTAGTGCCGAGGCTGAGAAACCCTGAGGAACTAGTAACCACCTGCAAGGTTTTAGAACTTTCAGCCAGAGCTCAATTTTGTATTTCTTAGCATTTATTGCAATATTCATGGCTTTTTAAATGTAATAAATAACTCCATGTGTGTCCACTTATTCAATGTTTAATTATGTTGAAAGGAAGGGGACTATTTCATGCCTGTCTTTAAAAAGAGACTCGTCGAACAGAATTGTTAAAGTCGTGATAAGCCTTCACGAAAAAGGTTCCTGCAGTCAGCTGTGTGGCGGAATCGGATTCGGTCCGACCTCACTTGATCCACATCACTTCTTTGCTTCTTCAGTCACGGAGGGGCACTAGCCCTTTAGTCTGCGAGTGGAGGAGAGCTTCTCGTCCTTCCTTTAGTTCTGGACGCCCAGCAGCAGGCATTATACCTGGTCCCCGCAGTGACCACCGAGAGGAGAGCAGCAGAGCAGGGAATATCCCCGGGTCCTGCGGCAGGTGTGCCCCGAGGGACCAGCTGCCCGCGGCACTCAGGGTGGGGAGCCGCCCAGGGGCTGGCCATCCCCGTGAGCTCCGAAGCTCGAGTTCGAAGCTCGAGTTCGAGGCCCTGCCCTGGAGGTGTCACCCCGCGGGAGGTCATCTTGATATGTATCTGTTTCTCCATCTCAACACTGGGGGACTAACATAGTCTTTCAAGAGCCCCTGCGAGAACTAAGGTTTACGCGTTAAGCACTTAGCACAGAGTCCAGGCACGTAGTAAGTGTTCGGCAAGCGTTGCAGCAAACTTCTTCCGAATCACCGGTACCCTGCCTGCTCATTCCCCCTGAGTTAGGTCACCAAACCCAGGGTCACATCCGTGCCAAACACTTCTTGGTCGGCCGCTGTCCTCTACTCCAGAGGGTGTGGCAAGGTTTCCTTACTGTGAGAAGAGATGTCACCTTACTGTGGCCTGATTTCTACACACCACGCTGCTTGGGCACAGAGCGGCGGACGCTGTAGAGCAATTCAGGCCGTGTCCTTTCCATCCCTTTATTCTTTACTTGCCTTCGTATATAGCATGCTCGTTGTTGATCTACCATCCTGATGCATGCGGGGATGATTTTTTTCTTTTTGAGGTTGAGGATTTATTGAAAGAAATTGGATCTGTATAAGTTTTCTTCTTCCACCCTCCCGGTGGTTTTCAGTTTTCAGATTTACTTCCTAATATTCTGGCACAATTTATACCGTTGGCAAAATAGCTAATAAAGCTTATGGGGAAACAACTCGCTGTGATGAAACAACACATTTTTACCTCCGTTTATGATTTTAAGGATATTATTTTTGGCTACTGTCATTAGAAGCTTTTAATCTTATTTCATCTCATACATTGAGTACTGTGTCTTAGGCACAAAGAGGAGTGTCTTTGGAATTGTATGTGACCAGGAGCTTGTGGCTGTGTAGGTGGATAGCTGCACCCCCTGCCCCGTACCTCCCACCCTCCAGCCCCGAGTGATAGGGCATCAAGGGCATACAGAGCTTGCGTTAAGAGCTCACCACCATTGCCTTTCATGGTAAGCTGGCATCATGCCCAAGCAGCAAGACTTTAGATCTAGAATTATATGGCCTTCAAATCCTAATGATGATTATGTAATATAATCATCTGGTAGTACTTCCTAACCTATTTTTAGAATGCGGACCTCCTGCTTGGACATGCCCTACTTTACCATGGCAAACAGGGCAGATCTGCTTTTAGTCCCTCTGTCCCAAGGAAAGATGGAGAGGTAGAGAGGACATAGAAAGTGCAGTGGAGAGTGACAGAGTTTGGTTTTCTCCCTCTTCCAGTAAAACCTGAAAATGGTTGAAATGCCAGAAAGGAGACTGCTAATTCACATGAAATTTCTCTTTTTGGCTTCATATTACTAGAAATGTGCATTTATGAGGTGGCTAAGCAGGGTTAGGTATGTAACCAGTGATTGTGGATTAGTTTCCCTGAATTTGTGTCCAAGTAAGTGCTGTTTCCTACACTTTCATCTTGGTTCGTACTTAACAGCACAAAATTCATGCTTGCTTCTGGGATCTCTCTCGCACATGAACCTGTGTGGCAATGAGCAACCAATTCAAAGCTAGTATCCTTAAGTATTACATCCTTAGTAATAGTATCCTCTGGAGTGTTTTCCCTTAATTAATATTAAGATTTAGCAGTTCAAGATTCTGGCTGACATACCCATGGAAAATACAAGTTAGAGAGATGTAAGAAAGGACAAAAGGCCCCTCGTAGTTGGGCCTAGAATTCAGCTGTCTGCTACCTTCCACCAAACGGACTACATGTGATCCCAGAAGCGGTGTCTCTGGAATTGGATTATTCGCTACATTTCCTAATAGTGCTGAATCATTCCTGGAATGATCTCTGTGTGACAGTCTTTTAATGTTTTACTGGTTTATATGTGCTTCTGTTAAAACATTTTGCATTGATATTCAAAACTGAGATTAGTTTGTGGTGGTTGTTTTCTTTACTGGTCATCTTTAATGTGTTTTGATAAGGAATATTGTTGAGACTTTTAAAAAGAAATGGGAAGATTTCCTTTTCCTGTTTGTTGCTCCTCATCCCTCGAGGCAGATAGGCTGAGATGCAATACTTTCGATATTTTTGCATACACTATAATTGAAGTTTTACCCACAGGAAGAAGAAGGAAATACTTGCAAAACACAAAAAACTTCCTGGCTGCAAGATTGTGTTTTATCCTTATCTCCAACCAATGATCTCATGGTTATAGCTCGAGGGCAAAAAGCAGTTTTTCTAGTGCGTAAGTACTCTTACTATTTTCAGTGTACTTTATTTTAGTACGTAGAGTAGGAAAGAAATGGATTAGGTAGAAAGAAAAAGGTATTCTCTATGTTATATACATTGTATGGTGGCATTCTATAGTATATTTCACATGTTGTATAACACGTTTTATTTGTGCATGTGTTATTTTCTTTCCTTTCTATTCTGTTTGTTTCTATTTTTCTTTCTTGACTGGAGATACTTTAACTGGCTCTGTTGCATGTCAGAGGCCAAACTGGACATTGTCCAGTTCTTGCAAGGAGCAGTCAGAGCCATAAAGGCTGCTGACCCCTTTTTAGTAATAATGTGAATGAGGTGATTTTCAACTATAATTTGAAAACTCATAGGACTTGAGTTTCTTATTTGGGGCATACATTTTCAGTATATAATTTGTGTTGAAAATTAAAATTAAGGTTTACATAAGATATGAAAAACATCACTGATCAAAATCCGGTCATATATTCAATGCTGTGGAATGGTCCTAAAAGCAAATTTATCCTCCTGTAGCATAAATCTAATAGAAAAGTGTCTCTGTCATCTGAAGATGAAAGTCATTTTGTAAATACAACAGATGGGGAGATAGGGTGATATATAAGAACCAATAACTTTATTCTGCAAGAACTAGGACATTAGATGAATTTAATTGGAGGAAGGAGAGACTAAAGGCAAGTAGCCTGGGTTGAGTTTTATCCAAATCTTATAAAATTTTTTTCAGTGTTTTCCTATAAAGAGACCCAAACCCACGAATATAGAACAATTACATTCTGTACTCATTCTAAAGGGAAACCATGAAATTCATAAATCACTGTTTTAGTATACTATACTTAAAGTGATTTTATATGATAACTTATTTTTTCAGCAAAATGGAAATACAGCGATAAAGGAAAGGAAGAAATGCAATTTGCTGTTGGCTGGAGTGGTTCTTTAAATGTTGAAGAAGGGTGGGTACGAGTTAATTTTTTTGTTTCTCTGTGCGTTAAATGTGTATGTGAAATTATTTGACTTGTAAGTGAGAAGTTTCATCACTGGGATATTTAGTGAATATTTGTTCATCCCAACTTAGAGGTTGTAGAGCATGATTAGACCAGCAAATCAATTTTACTCATGTCATTACTTTTTTTTTTTTTAACTCTTGTTTGCAGAGGAGATTTAAAGAAGAACTCAGAGAGAATCCCATTCTTTTTACATTTTGTCGTTTCCTGTGTTCTCTGTTACTAATTCTATTTAGCCAAAAAGTCAAAGGCAGTCATTGTCTTCTCTGCTTGGGTAGCATTGGCCTTGTACTTAAAGGGGACAGTGCTGCATTAATTCTTAACCCTCATAAATACTTCAGAAAGGCAAGTTGGTAAATTCAAGTTTCTAACTGACCCAGTAAGGTAGTTCTTCAGTGCGATTTTACAGTATTGCTGCTAACCTGGAACCTGGAGCCAAAAAGTGTTTCCACTTAAATTTTTATGACTGAAAGCTATCTGATGGGAATGAATAAGATACTTCAGACTTTGGGTTCAGAGAAAAGACAACCAAGTGGCAGCCCATCATACATGCTTGGTACATCATAGCTAGTCACTGGGATGTTTTCTCCTCTTACCAAAATAAATGATAATATTTCTTCTTAAGTCATTTAGTCTAACCATTTTGAAGACATTTAATTTCTGTCAGAAATGCAAAGCAGACATAATGGCTCAGTTACTTTAAAGGCAACAAACAAAAAGATGATTTGTTCAGTGGTTGCCTAATAAGATATATAGGGCAGGAGTGTTTTTATCGTTTCTTGAATAAAGTGGTGATGGTCCTGAGGGTTGACAGGTTCCAGTACAGTCAGTCAGTAGGAGTTATTTTAATTTTGAGGCTTAGTCTCTGAGATCCTGAGAGATTTTTCAAGTCCACATGTCACAAAAAAATCTTTTAGGGAATATCCAGCTGAGCATGTGCTTGGAAATGGGTTACTGGGGGAAAATTCTGCAAAGTATCAAGGAAAAGAAGCCAGCTAGTTGAAATGCAGTTGGTCCCTAGAATAATGTACTTGCAGGAGTATGGTTTGCCTGTAATGTGGCTGACCTTCCTCCCACGGGAGGGGGGACTGCGGGAAATGACTGGCCGGTGGTGACTCGCTAGTTTTCACTTCTGTGTAGAATCGGTTGTGTATGATAAAGTTTGTGCTTTCTCTTGTGCTTTTTATAACACAGAATGAAAAATACTGTTTCTTATTAACCCCAGGTGAATTATACCTTTTATGTGAATGATTTTTTTAATTTTCAGTTTTAAGGGAGAGAGCAAGCATGAACATGTGCTAGGGGAGGGCAGGGAGAGAGGGGGGAGGGAGAGAGTCTTAAGCAGGCTCCATGCTCAGCGTGACCCTGAGATCATGGCCTGAGCCCAAATCAAGAGTCAGATGCCAAACCAGCTGAGCCGCCCAGTCGCCCCTTCTGTGAATGATTTTTATAATTCTACTTATGGTGGAGTTTTACCATATTTTTACTTATGCCTTGAATAAAACTGATCCACAGAGCTCATCTTCCACTGGTTGCCCTTAGCGTAAAATTATAGGAAAATCAAAGTAATTGATAAACTTATTAGATAAGCCAATGATTTTGTTTTTGTTTTTAGAGAACGTGTAACCAGTGCTCTATGTATCCCACTAGCAAGCCAAAAGAGGTAAGGATAAATAAGTTGTTTGTTTGCTTCGCTTTGCTTTATGAGCTGCTAAGAGCATAAATTTTGTCTGTAATAGGAGTTCCACGGGGCGTCCTGACTGGACCTGCATTGTGGTGGGCTTTACTTCGGGTTATGTACGCTTCTACACGGAGGTGAGTGGAGTGTTAAGCAGTTAGAAAACACCACCTGACTGGAATATCTAGTTACGCGTCCCCGTTATCCTTCCGGTGACTCGTGACCTGCTGCTTGGGAATGTGGAGTAGCTACTTTATGGAGTTGGAAGTGGGGACTTGGGGCAGGGAGAGAAGTTGTGCTGGAAAGTTCTGGTAGCAGCTCTAGAGAAAAGAAGCTGTATTCTTCTGAAAGGGTATCTGCTATCTATGGAAAATGGTCGGGGAAATGACACTTTGCCTGGCCAGACTGGTTCAGGTCTATTGGTTAAAAAAAACAAGCAGGGCTCTTCTCTGTGCTTCCTCCTAGAATGGTGTGCTCTTGCTTGCACAACTTCTGAACGAAGACCCAGTACTACAGCTGAAGTGCAGGACCTATGAAATCCCACGACACCCCGGTGTGACTGAACAGGTAGTGTAGACAACTGTGTTCAGAGGAACTGTGGCTTTACTTTGATGTCGTATTTTCTCTCTTTTGGGGGAAACCTAAAGGTATTTCTGTCTTGCAGCATAGTTAGCTCTGCTGTCATATTCTAGAAATATAGCCTGTTTATAACTGAGTCAAGAACCCCAGTCTTGCTTTTAGTTATTTAATGAAATACCCTACATTTTGTTCTACAATACAATAAAACATTTGAGTCAGAAGCCCAAAAGAGTTCCTTATTTTTGGAATTTGGGAGTGACTTAAGGCACAGATGTCGTATATATGTTTTTTATTTGGATTTAGGTATCAAAATTTATACTGTAAAAGAAAAAAGTTCTGGCTTTATTTTTAATACTACTACTATGTTGTACTTACCTGTTTCTCAGAAAGGGGGTGAAGTTTTTGTTTATAGTGGAAAGTAGATGCGCTGAACTGAAGATTTGGACAGAAAACAATGTTGCTTTATATTTAAGGCTCTCCAAATGTAGTTTTCACTTTGCAGGTGCTGTGTGAGGAATTAATAGTCTCACAGTCAAAAAACAAAAACCAAAAACTGTAGAGCCACAAAAACTACTGTGCTCTTCTTTGGCTCACAGTATACATCATCAAATCTATGTAAATATGCCTTCCTTCTTTTTACTATCTTGCTTCTAAAAGGTTTCAAATAAACAGATGCATGTATTGTGTACCTATGTGGACTTAAATTGTATGAGAGATGGCCTGGAGCTATGGGGACTGCAGCTGTAGAAGAAACTAGAGACTAGACTAATTCCTATAGTACCTTTCAGTGAGTTAATCAGTAATGCAAAGCAATACCTAGTCAATTGCTCTTTTACAAAAGTAGATATGCTTAGCAATGATGAAAATTGTATTATTTTCTTCTTATTTCTTTACTAGAATGAAGAGTTGAGTATCTTATATCCAGTTGCCATTGTGACTATTGATGGATTTAGCCTTTTTCAGTCACTTCGTGCTTGTCGAAATCAGGTAGCAAAAGGTAATTTTTTGGCAAGATTTATCTAACTTCTAACATTTTACTTAATCTAATCTACTTAGAGAATAAATGTGCTCTATGTTAAAAAGTCCTCTGTACTAGATTTACAGAAAAAAACCCCTGCTACTGTAGAGATGGGAGTGTGTCGTTGGGTAGATTGCTTAGTAAGATAAAGGCAGGGACTGAAAATCTACACTCTCTATGTAATTGTGGTGAGGGAACCAAATTTCTCACCAGGTCAGCAGCTCTCAGGCTTGTTTACTAGAATCCTGCGATTCTGCATTGCTTCAGTCCTCACTAAGGGTAAGGATTACCACTGTGTGCAGGGGGAGGTTCCCTCCCACCCCCCCACCCCGGTAGGCAGGACCCAGCAGGGGTCAACACCAGCTGCTAATGTGGAACACTTCTGAATAGACTAGTCAGAGGCCTAAACAATGTGTATATGGGCAACTACATTATTCCCAAACTTGGGGGAGAAAAGTGCACAAATAATCAAGAGTTCTTACTCTGACTACTCAGAGTTTACCTTCTTAAGAGGATACAGAGCAGAGTTGTATTTCATCAAATTCAAGATGCCATTGTTTGTAGACGCACTGGTGTTTTATGTACCACAGAGCAGCAAAAATGCTGCCCGAGAAAAACACATCATCGATTTTAAGATTCTACTTTTAGAAAAGCCTTAATTAAACCCAGGGAAAATACCAGGATTAGTGTAGACTTCCTCTTTTTCTTCTGGGTTTCGGTAGGGCAGCCTTAATAGCCCTAAAACAAAGTTTGTTTTGTTTGCAAATTGATGTGATTGGTAAAATCCTGAAGTTTTGGTTATGTGGGTCTTGAAGAGTCCATGATTTTCTATTAGGCCAGAACTCGTTTGAATGTTTATACCTAATTTCATAATCTTAAATTATTTAAATTTAGGCATAATAAGCATCATTATCTTGAGGTCATTTACAGTAGTCACCATTAATATTTATGCCTTCAGAGACTTGCAGTTTTCTGCAGGTAAGAATTCAGTCAATGAAATAAACTAGAAATAGATGATTATAATTGGTATTGTCAGTCATTTAATTTTTATTTTTGAATTCCTCTTTATTTTTCTGTATAAGACCATTAAGGCCATTTTGTCTCTAGGAAGGAAGTAAGCCATTTAGTGCCCTCTTATCGTAAGTTGCTCTAAGAAGAATTCTGATTGCATAGGCAAGAAATTGTTGTGCTTTTTATTTCTGCATGTAGGAAAATTCTCTTTTTTTGGCCTTACTATCAAATCTGAAGTGCTTAGAGGAATATATTTTTCACTTATTATAGTACTTTCTGGAATAAGCAACCAGAATCCAGCTGTATTCAATTTTTTTTTTTTTTTTGGTATCCTGCGTGTTTTTGTTGTTGTTTAAGATTTTATTTGTCAAAGAGAGAGACTTTGAGCACAAGCAGGGGGAGCAGCAGGCAGAGGGAGCAGGGAGTTTGATACAGGGCGGGATTCCAGGACCCTGGGGTCATGACCTGATCCAAAGGCAGACCCTTAACTGACTGAGCCACCCAGGTGCCCCCAGCTATATTCTCTACGTAGCTTGAGAACTTACTGATAGATAGGACCTTGTGCCTGAACCTGTGGCAAGAGGTGTAATACTGCTTTTTCTTTCATTACTCACTAGGCAGAAATACTGAGCAGTGATGGGCATTGTATTCGTTCTTTCTGGTGATGTTATTGCTGTTAACATATCTATCAAGGCTGGCCTTGGTCACTTGCCTTAGAGACCTTGCTGTATGTGCGCTCCTGCCAGGCATATCATCAGGTTTTTAGTTTTTCACCAAGTTAGGGCACTGGTAGCTGTTCCCAGGATTTTATCCACTGTCTTCCTCAGGGGGAAGAAATCGCTTATCTTGTCATCAACTGCAGTTTGAATTCACCTTAAATTTCAGTAATAGTCTAGGGTTTTTAATAGCGTCCTCCAATTACATGAATGTTCTGAAAATCTTTTGTGACAGTCAACTTACCTGTAATGTTTGCATTTTACACGTATTGTCTTGGCATGAACAAAGTTCACTTTAACCTTGTTTCCATTGCCTTCATTATCATTTAAATTTTAGAGTAATCAAGTTATTACATTTTTAATGGCTTTTTGTAAAACTTCATCCATTATAGTTAAGTTTGGATTATTCGATTTTTGTCTTTAACAGCTGCAGCATCTGGCAATGAGAACATACAACCCCCACCGTTAGCTTATAAGAAATGGGGTCTCCAAGATATTGACACTATTATTGATCATGCTAGTATTGGTAAGCATTACTAGTTCAAATTTTTAGGCAATTTATTTCTTTCACTTTTAAATTGATGTGTCTCATTTATTAGAAATGTACATTTATTCTTATGTGAAAAGAAAATGCATTGCCTTTAGTGAGACATTTGGAAGTTACTCCAGACTTACGGATTATCATAGGCATATGTGTTTAAGAAGTGGTAGCAGTTTTAACAATTATGTCTTCAGTAGCAGTATCGAACAATTTTAACTCTTTCACTATTTGTCTAAATTTTTTTTGCAGATAAGTTTAACCCATGTAATTCCCATATAGATCAGTTTTCTAAAAATAGAACCTTTAGACCAGCAGAATACAGATAAAAACAGATTTCTTCTTGCAAGCATATTTGAAGACTCACTCTGTTGGGCATTGGGAACACAGAAACGAAAAGACAGGGTCTCATCCATCCGTCAGGAAGCGTGCGTTTAGTTGGAAGACACATGTGAAAACAATCGCAGGCTACAATAGTAGTAGACGAAGGGCCCAGAGGGAGTGGGAGCAGAGAAGCCCCTGACACCGAAGGGAGCAGGAAGCTGACTTTGGTCTGACATTGAAAGAACGAGCAGGACTTGACCAGGAGAACAAGCACAGAGGAGGCATCTGGTCGACCTGAGCATGGGCCGGGGGCGGAAGTCCACTGTCTGCTGTAAAACTAATGGGCACTAAGGGCAGCTGGGAAGCAAGCATGTAAAGAGGAATTAGATGTTGAAGGGCCTCGTATACTGTGCAGAGGAATATAGATCTTTCTCCTAGCAGCATTGAGAACCATTGGAGAATTCTAAGCAAGAGAATGGTATTATCATTTAGCCTGTTAGAAAAATCACTTTGGCAGAAGTTTTTACAGGCTATAATTAATTTAGTGGTCAATACTAGAAACTAGGCACAGTAAGGAAGCTGTAATTATCTTGGTAAGAAGTAAAGAGTTTCTGGATTAAGGTAGTAGAAATGAGAGTAGAGAAGAAAATACTACTTAAAAATTGTTTTTTCTGTTTATCAATATATGCTTGTTAAAAAAATTCGAATAGTACATAAATATACACAGAGAAAAAGAAAAAACACGTGCTTAACCCTACTATCCAGAGATACTCACCATTGGCATTTTGGTAAACCTCCTTACAGACTTGTGTGTGAAATGCATGTGTAATTTATATATGGTTATATAGAGAAATAGTTTTTCATAAATAGGATTCTATCATACCAACTGTACTATAGCTCTTTTCTAATCAATGTATTTGACGAGCCTTCCAATCAATTTTGCTAAATATACATTTTTATCAGGGTCCTAATAGAAGACAGATGGCACCCTTGAAATAGGACAGTTGAAACACGTTTTATTTATAGAGAAGCTACTTAGAAAGATGTGGTGTAGGAGAACCATAAGGGATGATACAGCATCTCAGGGGTTCTTAGCAGCCCAGCTGTTAACCACTCCCAGGCCAAATGGGGTGAGGGCCTGGCGCAGTTCCAGAACTTGGAGAGGATGAGTCGAATCAGCATCTTAAGAGCAGGTTGACATCTGCACAAATGTCACAGGGAAATAGGTATCCTGCCTTCAGTTTCGTTTCTGTCCCTGATCTCCTGGTGAGGCTTCCCATTATCTGAACCCAAGTGGAGATCAACATAATGTTCACACACTGGCCCCTGGGAGTGGGTGGGGAGAAAAGGAAGGGGTGTGAGTCTGCAGAGTTAGAAGATACCTACACACAGATCTCTGTTTATGGTTGCTCAGTTCTCCTGGGGAGTACTCTGCAATCAGCACTTTACTGGTAGACATTTTGTCTTTACTTTTTGGCTGCAAAATTCCAAAGTGTTGAGTTCAGTTCAGGGTAGCTTCCCTGTTCTGTTAATTGAACTTTGGAACATTGAAACAGGCTAGGAAAAATGACTGGATAGAAAATATTATTCTATTCATTTATCTCCCAACCTACAAGTTGATTTTTTTTTAAAGTACAATGCACTTTATTTTGCATGTGCATCTTTATGTGAAGTTTTGATGAATTCATTCAACAAATAAGTGAATATCTATTATGTCCTGGATGTTAATTAATATTGAAGCTAGAGATACAAGGTAGACAGGACCCTACCCTGATGAAACTTACATTCTGGTGATAAGGAGACACACAGTGAACAATTGAACCAAATGAATAATTTGGTAATTTCAAAATGTTGGTATGCATCATGAAGAAAATAAGCAGAGGGTTATGATGGAGAGTAAAGAGAGAGGGCACATCAGGTAGACCAGTGAGGAAAGGTCTCTCCAGGGAAGTGACATTCACACTGAGATGTGAAGGGTGAGAAGGAGCCAGCTATGTGAGGAGGTGTAGGAAGAGCATTCTGGGCAGAGGAAGCCCCAAAGAGATAGGCCTGTGGGGCCTCAACGTCTTGAGAAACAGGAAGGAGGTCCATATAACTTGATTGTAAACAGTAAGGTTCATTAGGACAAAGGTTGGAGATGTAGACTAGGGTCAGATCACATAGGGTAAGGAGTTTGGATTCTGTTCCAAGTATGGTGGATTGTAGGTACTCATTGGTGGAGTCTAGGTACGGAATATTTAAAATTGTCCTTCTGACTTGCTGCTTAGAGAGAGGCTTGTAAAATAAAAAGTAAAGGCAGGGAGACCAGGAAGGAGTTTGTTGCAGAAGGGGAGAATGATGGCTTTGCCTATGATGGGAGCAGTGGAGTTGGAGAGGGGTAGACAGAATTAAGATATATTTTGCACTTGGAGAGGGATAGATTTGAGAAATAAGAGAAAGGAAAGATTCAAGGGTTTCTTAGTTTTTATTTTGTTATTTTAAGGATTTCTTAGTTTTTAAATTTGAGCAAATGAGTGCATGATCAGACTTTCCTAAAATGAGAATAAGGAGGAGGAAGACGTTTGAGGTGGACAGATGGGAGTTATGTTCTTTCCAGGTTAACTTCTGACACAATTACACATTCAGATGGAGGTGTCAGGTAGGCAGTTAGACATACACGAATAAAGTTTAGGGAAGAAGTCCAGATTATTGAAAAAAATTTGGGTAGGAGCAGTTGACTCTGGAATGCTTCACAATATCCAAGAAATGGAGAGGGTCCATTGGATTTGACAACGTAGAGCTCTTCCTTGAGTATGACATGAGCACTTTAGGTGGCCCAGCGAGGATGAAAGCCAGATTGGAGTAGGTCGAAGGAGAAATATTTCCACCCCTACTTTCAAAACTTAGAAACACAAGAACAAGAAACTGGATCATAGATCTCCGTTTTTATGTCCAGTCTTGACCTCTTCCTTAAAATTCATATTCCTTCTCCAGCTCCTACTGAACTTTTGTCCACCTGCATATATGGATATCCAGGTGATAGCCAAACTTAACATATCTAAAACCGAATTCTTGATTTCCTCCCCCAGACTTGTTCCTCCTTTTTCTTCTATATCATCTCTTCTGGTGCTTACACCAAAAGATTCTGAGTCGTCCTTGACCCCTCTTTTTCTCACGTTTTTCATCCAGCCTCCCATTTGTCTCTTCCTACACAGTAGACCCCGTCTGACCACCGCTGTGAGCACTGTGGTCTCAGCCACCATCATGTCTTGCCTGAACTATTGAGGGAAATAATAGTCTAACTGGTCTTTCTGCTGCCTTTCTTCCCTCTCTAAAATCTGTTCACCAGTTAGCAGCTAATATCCTTTTGAAATGTAAGTCATGTTTTTGTTACCCTTCTACACAAAGTGTTATTTATAGCAGCTTCTCATCTTATTCCTAATAAAATCCAAAGGTTTTACAGAAGCTTATCAGGCCTGATATTGCCTGGTTTATGGTACGTCTTTTCCCTTATCTCCTTTAGTATCCCCCCTCCGTGTGTGACCGTGCTCGTGTCCTTGTTCCTGAGACGCACCAAGCATCCTCCCACTTGCTTGAGAGCACTTGTGACTGGTGCCCCTTCTGCCTAGAAAATTTTACGCAGCTAGCCACATGGCTCTCTCTCTCTCTCTCTCTCTCTTGCTTCATCCAGGTCTCTGCTCCAATATTATTTTGTCAGAGAAGTCTTCTTTAGCCACTATAATGGATCTAGAAAATTATCCAATGAGTTTGACTTTATGGAACTTTTTATTAAGATTTAAATTAAGTATTTTAATGATATTTAATTCTTAGTTCTTAGTAGCAGTTTAATATTTAATAAATTATATTTCAAATTGGTATCCTATTTATATAAATATATTTTAATATGTATTTTAACGGTAAATTGTCATTTATAATATAAATTGTGTTAATATTTATACTAAGGTGTTGCAAAGTGTGGAAAGGCCTCAGATGTTCAGGAAATACAAAAAATTTCACATCTAAGGAAATGTAATTACAGTAGGCAGCTTGTCTCAGCAGTGAGTAATATTTACATCATTCTTAATAATGAAAACAGTGAATGTGAATTTTAAAAATTGAAATATGTGTGTATTGGAAGGATATGCTGGGAGGAAGAGGGGCTGTCCATAAGCTATATCTTCCTTTACCTTAAATCACTGTGAAAGATAATGCTAAGATTGGTGACTCAGAAGATAGCAGCCCTCTAGATCCCGCCATTTGGCTGCGGTGTAGAGAGCAGACAGCACGGGGGTGTAGTCAGCCAGCTGTGGACTGGGGGAGAGGAGTGGCATGGAGGCATGGGGGTGGGGGGCGAGCAGGACAGTGGGATTTGGAGCTGGTCTTGGCCGCCCACTTGTTTGTGACCCTTACTCTGAAACCCAGGTGCGTTTTCTTTTTTGCCCCGCTGGCAATGATCAGCTGCTCTGCTGTAAACAGCAGAGAATGTGGGAAGTTTAGGTCATCCGGGTTAGGGTTTAGCCAGGTGAGTATGTGAGGGAGACACAAGGCAATTGTAGGTGTCTGCAAGAGAGTGATTGTGATGGAACACAAATCTAAGCCAGATAAAAAGGGGCGTGAAGGTGGAAATAGCTTGATAGTGGAAATATAGTAGGATTAATGAAACTCTTGATGAAATTGTGGGATATTATGGGGTACTAGAGTAAGATGGAAAGCTAAGAGGTGGTTGTCGAAAGGTGATATGCTTGAAATCAGGATTTCAAAGGCTGTAGAGGCAACGACATGTTCTTAGGTGTGTGGGGCACTGAAAGTGGATGGCTGAAATTGTGGGAAGGGGAAGATCACAGTAATAGGGATGGATAGAACTGATCAGCCATCTCTTTAGAATAAATTAGAATAAACCTTAAAATTTTGGGAACATATTTGGAAATTGTCCTCTGGATGGCTTGTAGCAATTTATGCTCCCATCTATAGCATGTGGGAGTATGGAGAGAAGTTATTCTAAAACTTATGTTTCAATTTATATGCCACACAATTCACCCTTTGATTTCATTCTGGTAGGGTCAGGTGAAACTTAAGCAGATTTTTATCATATAGTAAAAACATTTTGTATTTTGAATCATGAATTCATTCATGAATGTGACCCAGGCATTCTGATCTTTCAGCATAGTCCAACTTTTGGACTTCTG
>CM052814.1:11862221-11878074 GCA_028533885.1 Nasua narica
TACCCTAAGGAAAGGCTACAAGAAATTCTCTAAACAGAAAGAAAACAATAAAGGAATGTGGAAATATCAAGAAGGAAGAAAGAACATACCATAAATACCATAAACTTTGTTTACTCAAATTCTCAACTTATGTTTCACAGCTGAAAAAATAACTATCAAATACTGTCTGATGAAGACAGAAACATATCAGAGGAAATACGTAAGACAATATGTAAGGAGGGTAAATGGATGGAAAGGCAAACAAGCTTCTAACCAATCCATGGACCAATGAGGAATTCTCAAGAGAAATTTCAAAATACAATGAACTGAATAAAAATGTAAACTAAATACAACATATCAAAATTATTGGAACACAAGCTATAGAAGTGCTAACAAAAATTTATAGCAATAAAATGCATATGTTAAAAAGACAAAAAGTCTGATCAAAACCATAAAATCTCACCTCAAGAAACTACAAAAAGAACAAATGAACTCAAAGCAAGCAGAAGCAAAGAAATAATAAAAAGCAGAATTTGATGAAATTAAAAACAGAAAAACAAAAGAGAAAAATCAGTGAAACAGTCTGACCTTGAACATGACAATGCAAGAAACTACATGGACACACTTCCCAGTAAAACTGGGGAAATAATTTTAAAACCCAACCTGTAAAGCTCCTGCAAATGGCCTTAACAGTGTACAACAGATGAAGAAACATGTACACGAGGAAAAAAATCTATAAAAATTTGGTAAGAAAAGTGAGAGTCTGTGGCGTGTGAACCAAGATCATTCCCTCCCTCCAGTCTGCCAGCTCAGAGAGCCACATAATCAACTCCGACAAGTGCTGCCAAAAACACAGGGCTCCCTCTCGCTCCAGCTCCCAGCTCCGGGGCTCTCTTCCTCCGGAAGGGCAAGCATTCATGTCAGTATTTATGACCCTGCTCCAGCCACCTGCCACTGAAGCTAAGTCCGAGGCAGGTGCAGTCAAGAGGTAAGGGGCTCCGTTCCTCCACTAGGCTCCCACTCATGAAACAGAAACTCTACCTTTGATAAAAGGCTGCAGGGAATACTGAGGCTCCAATCCCACTTGTCCAGGCTTGTACATGGTGGTTCCACGACAGGAAAGGCAGTTCAAGATCACAGACTGACTCTCACACAAGTGCTCAACTCCTCAAGTAGGGGTATCTCTCACAGAGAAGTATACAGTTGTCCCTACTCTTGGCTCCAGAGCCTTGGCTGGGAGATTTTCTCTGAAGAGAGGAATAGGCTGTAAAACAAATAGCTCTTAATCTCTTCCCAGCAACAGAGCATAGAGAAATTCAGGCCTGAGGGGTCTGTCAAAAACAGCAGGGCAAGGCAGCTGGAAGAAGGTTCATAGATTCAAGATGACAGAGGCTAAAGTGTAAGTCAGCTAGACTGCAAGAGAAAACCAGAAAAGACAGCTGGGAGGAGCCCCCCTGGATCAGAATGAGTGTCAAACAGTAACACCAGGACCTAATTTTTAAAAGGATCCCAAATTTGATGGATTAGTCTATAGGACAGTTTATGCCCCAGAGTGTTGTGGAAAACAATAGAGAAAAGAGTAACTTTCAGACAAAACCCATCTATTTTACTCTGAAAATTTCCAACTGTTTTCTCTATCGTTTTTAATAAGAAGCCTGGAGAGGGAAGGGGATCCAAGAGATAATTATTCAGATTTATTACAATAGATTATCTAAAAGGCTCAGTTTTCAACAACAACAAAAGCCTACAAGACATATAAGAAAATATTTCTCATGACCGGCACCGACTGCTGTGCACATGCATGAGGCTCACCTCTGCAGCTACAAAACCACATGCCAACGACCAAGGCTCCCACAGCTTGCTGTGCCCACAGGCCCGGATCCAACCCTGACTCCCATCCCTCCCCTGCATGGCTGTGAGTGCCTGCAGCTAGCCCCTGCAGTCCCATAAATGCATGCTGACAGCCAAGGCCACCAAAATTGCTTAGAGGTCTGGATCTGGCTCTGATTCCTTTCACGGACCTGTGTGCTGTCGGCCCCAACTTCCATGACCAACTTCTATTACCATGCATAGGCACGGGGCTAGCCACAGCCCTACAGGGGCTAGTACACACCAACAGCCAAGGCCCCTGAACTGACCATCTGCCCAAAGGTGGTCCTGGACACTGTTCCTGGCTCTGTCACCACTGCCTATGTCTGCAGCTGGCCCCTACCACCATATCGACACCTGCAGCCAGCCCCCACAACCAAACATGGGCATATCATTGGCGTAGGCCACTGCTACCACCTGCCCTGATCTCTGGCCAATGGACGGGAAGCACTGCTGAGCTCCCGAACAGCCCGTACGCCCATCGCAAACCATCCACAGATTTCACGGATGATCATACTGTTGTTGATGTGGACCCCAACTGCCTAAGTAGACAAGATACAACACCGGCCCCATCCCTAACCTAGAACGGCCACACACCTTCACGCACTGCACCCTGTACCACAGCACACTCCAGCATGCTCCCATCTCATATGTCTTTCCATAAAGTTTGCATAGTCATCTACATAAGGCTACACAAAACACAAAGAATCAAGGAAACATGACAGTGTCAAAGGAACTAAGGTAAACTCCTAGTAAAACACACATAAACATACACAAAAATGAAGATCCACGAAGTGCCTGGCAAACAATTCAAAATAACTGTCTTAAAGATGCTCCAAGAGCAACAAGATATCAGACATACACAATTTAACAAAATCAGAAAATAATACAAGAACAAAATGAAAAGTTCAATCCAGAGACAGAAAAGAATAAAGAACCAACAATACGTTTTGGAGCTGGAACTGATGAATTCAATGGAGAGCTTCAGCAGCCCACATGACCCATCAGAAGAAAGAATCAGTGAAATCAAAGACAGATCATTTGAAATTATCCAGTTAAAGGTATAAAAGATACAAGAATTGAAAAGGAATAAAGAAAGCCTTTAGAACTGATTTGAAACCATTAAAAAAAAAAATCTATGCTTTATGAGAATCCCAAAATGAAAAGAGAGGGAAATAGACACAGAAAGTTTATTTAAAGAAACTATAGGGGTGGCACCTGGGTGCCTCAATCAGTTGAGCATCTGCCTTCGGCTCAGGTGGTGATTCCAGGGTCCTGGGATCAAGCCCTGCATTGGCGGGGAGCCTGCTTCTCCCTCTGACTCTGCTCCCCTGCTCCTGTTCTCTCTCTCCCTATCTCAAATAAATAAATAAAATCTTAAAAAGAAAGAGAAAGAAAGAAAGAGAAAAAAGAAACTAGCTGAGAACTTCCTAAAACTAGGGAGATATCTGGATATTCAAGTTCACTAAGCTCATACATTCCCAAACAAATGCAACCCAGAGACTTCTAAAAGACACACTATAATAAAACTGTCAAAAATCAAAGACAAAGTAAAAACCTTGAAAGCTGCAAGAGAAAAAAACTTGTCATTTATAAGACTCCCCCTCCCCCACGAGGCTATCAAATTTCTCTGCAGAATCCCTGCAGGCCAGGACAGAGTGGAATGATACATTCAAAATGCTGCAAATAAACTTCCAACCAAGAATACTTCACCTGGCAAAGCTCTCCTTGAGAAATGAAGGAGAGGTAAGACCTTCCTAGACAAACAAATGCTGAGGGAATTCATCACCACTAAACTTACCTTACAAGAAATTCTGAAAGGAGCTCTTCAAGCTGAAATGAATGGATGCTATTTATTACCAGGAAAACACACAAAGAAAATTAAGGTAAGTATACAGTCAAATGGAAAATATCCCAATAGTATATATAATATGTTGGTGCATTTATGTCACACCCTAATATAAAGACCAAAGCACAGGGGCACATGGGTGGCTCAGTCAGTTAAGCATCCAGCTCTTGATTTTGGCTCGAGTCATGATCTCAGGGTCGTGGGATCAAATCCTGCATCAGGCTCAGCCCCGAGTGTGCAGCTTGCCTAGGATTCTTTTTCTGCCTCCCCTCCTGCCCCTCCCCACACCCCCTGACATGTACGCCTCACCCACCAAAACATGCACTCTCTTAAAAAAAAAAAGAAGTATTAAAGATAACTATAGCTACAGTAACTCGTTCGTATATACACAATATACAAAGATGTACATTGTGACATCAAAACATAAAATGTGTCAGAAGTAGTAAAAGGGTAGAATTTTTGTGAGTGAAGTTAAGCTGTTGTTAGCTTAGAAGACTGTTAAAGTTTATGTAAGCCTCATGGTGATTAATGAGGGAAACAAAGGCAAGAGAAATGATGCTTAAATCTCCTGGGGCACGTGGGTGGCTCAGTCCTTAAACATCTGACTTTGGCTCAGGTCATGATCTCCGGGTCCAGGGATCGAGCCTTCATTGGGCTCTGCGCTCAGTGGGGAATCTCCTTCTCCCTTTCCCTCTGCCCCTCCCGACTCATTTTTCTCTTATATATATAAATAAAATTTATAAATATATATAAAAACTCTAAATCAATCAATCAATCTCTTTACAGCTTGCAGCCCACTGATACCTGAAACATCCTTCCTCAGGGAACTCATGGCTGCCTTAGAGCCTTAATGTTTATGTTTCATTAAAGCCTAAAAGTAATCTTAAGAACAGCAAGCCCCTCAGGGTCATGAAAGCCCTTCCAATTTTCCAAGCAAGACCTTCCTTGCTTCCAAATTCCTTACAGACTTACAGTTATCCCTAACCCCCAGTAATTAAAAAGTATATAATCAGTTAATCCTCACAACTCCAGGGAAGCTCCTTCTGCCCACGAGTCCTATCCCATGCTATAATAAAGTCACCTTTTTGAACCAAAAATGTCTCAAGAGTTCTTTCTTAGCCGTTCTCTCACGGACCCAAAAAATTTCCAAATTTTACTGGTAATCACAAAGTAGAAACTTTCAGTAGATGTATAAAAGATATAGAGAAGGTAATCAAGGAATACCACTGTGAAAAAAATCATCAGTTCACAAAGGAAGACAGAAAGAAAGGAACAAACAGAAAGCAGCAAGTTGGCATTAGTAAGTCTTGCCCAGTAACTACTGTAAATGTAAATGGGTTACATCACCAATCAATAGATGCTGAATGGCTGAAAACACAAGACCCAACTGTGCTGCCTCTAAGAGACTCATGTAAGATTTAAGGACACACAGAGGGATCAGGTGAAGGGATGGAAAAAGAGATCCACACAAATGGAAACCGAAAGAGAAAGACATAGCTATGCTTATCTTAGACAAAACAGATTTTAAGTTAAAAATTCTAACAAAAGACATGTTCATCATAATGATAAAGGGGTCAATTCATCAGGAAGAGGATATAAGAGGATATAACAATCTTAAAAAGATATGCATCTAACTCAAGAGCACCTGAATATGTTAAATAACTACTAACAGATCTGAAGAGAAAAACAGACAAGAATACAGTAATAGCAGAGGACTTCAATACCCCATTTTCAACAATGGAAGGTCAGTCATACAGACAGAAAATCAGGAAAGACACGTTGGACTTGAACTATACTGTAGACCAAATGGACCTAACAAACACATACGAGCACTCCATTCTACAGCAGCAGAATACACATTCCTCTCAAGCACACATGGAATACCATCCGGGATGGACCATATATTAGGCTACAAAACAAGTGGGAAGATTAGGAACACAAAAAGTATTCATACCACATGGTAAAAAACTAGAAAACAACAGGAAAAAGACTGGAAATTTCACAAATATATGGAAAAGAACATTTCTGAAAAACCAATGGCTCAAATAAGAGATTAAAAAAATAAATTGAAACAAACAAATATGGAAACAAAATATGCCAAAACCTAAGGGATGGAACAAAAGCAGTTCTGGGAGGGAAGTTTATAGCAATAAGCACCTATATTAAAAAGCAAGAAAGATCTCAGACTAACTAACTTTACACCTCTGGAACTAGAAAAGAACAAACTAAGTTCAAAATTAGCAGAAAGAAGTAACAAACATCAGAACAGGAACAGAAATAAATGAAATAGAAAATAGGAAAACAACAAAACTAAGTGTGGATTTTTTGAAAAGATAAAATTGACAAACTTTTAGCTAGACTTACAAGAAGAGAAAGAACTCAAATAAATAAAATTAGAAACCAAAGAAGAGATATTACAACCCATATTTGAAAAATACAAAGAACCATAAGAGACTACTATGAATAATTCAGTGCCAAGAAACTGGATAACCCACGCAGGCTGGCCTCCCAGACAGAATCATGAAAAATAGAAAATCTGAACAGATCAGTAATAAGTAAGGAGATGGAATCAGAAATTAAAAACCTCCCAACAAAGAAAAAGTCCAAGACCATGTGCTTCACGCATTCTACCAAACATTTATAGAAGAATGAATGACAGACCTTTTCAAGTTCATCCAAAAAACTGAAGAGGAGAATTACTCCCAGACTCATTCTATGAGGTCAGCATTATCATGGTACCAAGGTCAGATAAGGACAGGACAAGAAAACTATAGTCCAAAATCCCTAATGAACAAAGATGCAAAAGTTCTCAACAAAATACTATCAAATCAAATTCAACGGTACTTTAAAAGGAAGCCACATCATGAGCAAATGGGATTTATCCCTGCTATTCAAGAATAGATCAACATACACAAAAAAATTGATATACTAAGTTAATTGAAGGTAAGCTAGAAATCATATCATCATCTCAATAGAAGCAGAAAAAGCATCAGACAAAATGCAATATTCTTCCATGGATAAAAGCACTCAAGAAAGTGGGTATAAAAGGAATGTACCTCAACATAATAAAGACTACGTATGATAAGCCCACAGATACCATCATACTCAATAGTGAAAAGTTGAAAGCTTTTCCTTCAAAATCATGAATAATACAAGGGAGCCCACTCTCACCACTCCTATTCAACATAGTATTGGAGGTCCTGGCAGAGCAAATAGGCAAGAAAAAGAAATAAAAGGCATCCAAGTCAAAGGAAGCAGTAAAATTATGTTTACAGACGTTAACAAACTGTGGTATTCATTTAGCAATACATACATATATCAAAGCATCCCATTGTACATCTTAAACTAATACAATGTTATATGTCACTTATGTGTCAACAAAAGGGGAGGGAGCTAAAATTAGTTCTCAAAAAACTGCATACTAGTGCTATCTATTGTTATCTACCCCAGGTCAGTTATCTACATAACTGACCTGGTACCTACTAGTACTCTCAAAACTCAGCTTAAAGATCACTTCTTCAGGGACACCTGGGGTGGCTCAGTTGGTTGAGCAGCTTCCTTCGGCTCAGGTCATGATCCCAGCATCTTGGGATCGAGTCCCGCATCGGGCTCCTTGCTGGGCAGGGAGCCTGCTCCTCTCTCTGCCTCTGCCTGCCTCTCTGCCTGTGTTCTCTCTCTGTTAAAATAAGTAAATAAAATCTTTAAAAAAAAAATCACTTCTTCAGAGAAACCTTCTCTGATACTGAAGTCAAAAAGTTATTCTAACATTTACCTGGAAAAGCAAAGAAACTAACACCGCTAAAGTAATTTTGAAAATAAAATGGGAAGAATGAGACTACCCAACTTCAAGACTTATTCTGTAGCTAGAGTCACCAAAACTGTGGGATTAGCAGTACAGACACATAGATTAATGGAACAGAATAGAGAATCCAGAAACAGAGCCACACTTATTTGCCCAACTGATTTTTGACAGTAGTACAAAAGCAACTCATTAGGGAAAGATAGCCTTTTCAACAAATGGTGCTAAACATTCACAGGGAAAAAATAACCCTCAATGTAAGTCTCATACCTTACATAAAAATTAACTCAAAATGTATCATGGGTTTAAATGTAAAATATTTAGAAAAAATATAGGAGAAAATCTTTAGGTTTGAATGTTTGGCAGAGTTCTTAGATATGACATTACAAGCATGATTCATAAAAGGAAAAACTGCCTCATCTATCACTGTTTTGTTCACTGCAATTCCCAGAGTCTAGAAAAATGCCTGGCACGTAGTAGGTGCTCACTATTTACTAAAATATTTACTAGAGTAAAATAACAATAAGCTCAAAGCAAATACCAGCGATGTTATTTTTCACACAGCACTAAAAGTGTTCATTGGTGCTTTCCTTTTTTTTTTTTTTTAAAGATTTTATTTATTTATTTGACAGAGAGAGAGAGAGATCACAAGTAGGCAGAGAGGCAGGCAGAGAGAGAGGGGGAAGCAGGCTCGCCGCTGAGCAGAGAGCCCGATGCGAGGCTGATCCCAGGACCCTGAGATCATGACCTGAGCCAAAGGCAGAGGCTTTAACCCACTGAGCCACCCAGGCGCCCCTCATTGGTGCTTTCTGTTAAGACATTTTAGTTTTGGGGCACCTGGGTGGCTTGGCTGAGTATCTGACTCTCGATTTCAGCTCAGGTCTTGCTCTCAGGGTTGTGAGTTCAAGCCCCTTGTTGGGCTCCACACTGAGTACAGAGCCTACTTAAACACATTTAGTTTTACACATCCATGCAAATTTACATAATTGTCATAAAATTAGAATACACTCTTTTGTAAAGTGTACTTAAATAAAGGATTTTCGCTCAATTCTTATAAGTTAAATTATTACCTTATTTAAAGCATGTCCAACATGTGGGTCACCGTTTGCATAAGGAGGTCCATCATGAAGACAAAATTCTGTTTTTACTTTTCTTTCTCTTTGCCATGAATAAAGTTCTGAAAATCCACATTTCTGTTTAGAAAGAACCATAACGTTTGAACATCAACCAAATACATACTCCCTGGATCTTACCTAAAGTAACAGCCAGCATTTGCTTATTTCTTATCCCATACCATTGTATTAGATTCTAAAACCCAGTGGTGATGTACTAAATGCACATTTGAGCCCTCATCTTCTACAACTTTTTAATAGTCTCCCCATAGGCTTCAGATTGAAACTTAAGTTCTTTATACGGCAAACAGGGCCCTACAAAGGCTAGTACCACCAATTTCTGGCCAGTCTCTGAGCTCGCCCCACCCTCCACTCCTCAGTCCAGCCTGGCTGAAGGGCCTGCAGACACTGGGGCTGAAGGACACTCCCCTAACCCCCCCCCCCACACTCTTGTTCTTGCTCTCCTTTAGCTTCCACAATTGCTACCTTCCCAATCCCAACAATACTCACTGAAGCCCTACTCCCCTTCTTGCACCTACTGTGTACCCCTGGCCCAGTCACTTAGCCCTTATGAGTTTGTTCCCTTATTTGAAAAAATGGTAATAATAGCCAATTCACAGAGCTGGTGTGAAAATTACACGAGAAAACACTGAAATTGTCACAGTTCCTGACATACCCATGGTACTGAACAAAAAACACTTTTAAAAAGCAGATGGCCAAAACAGGTTTATGAGTCTAGAACTCTGATAACTACCATAAGATTTAGGCTAAGCCAATGTACTTAACCAATACTATCGGAGATCTTAAAGACTCCGGAATTACAGCAGCTAACAAGTGAATCTGCCTTAGAAAGTTCAGGCTAGTACAGGAGACAGATTTTAGGTGTAGATTTAGGTTTGATGCAGGTTTTAGAAAGGGGGCTCTGAGGAAGTGAAGTACAGCTACTCTATTCTGCAAACAAGTCAGAATTCCAACGAGGTGCCTACTGACACCACAAGAGTAAGCTTCAACTTTCCCACATAATCGAATTTTTATTTATATCTGTCCATGTTAATTTGCTTTTCACAAGCCACCAGAAAAGTGTCCAAATTCAACTTTTTTTTTTTTTTTTTGGCTTAAAAAAAAAAAATGGGACTTCTAGTCAGTGCTGTGCTGCTACGTGAGCATCCTCTTCATTACTCTGCTCTGGAACCTCTGAGGGATTCACCCAGAGGTTTCCGATCAAGAAACCCTGAGGGGAGCAGACGATTTCCACTGGTCCGGCCACAAGGTCCCCGCCCAAAGAGGCCCGGAGCCTGCGGCCCAGTGCCACCCGCCACGGGTATGGTCGCCCGGAGCGGCGGCCGGCGAGGGCCCGTCTTCCCACCGCCCCCCGGCCAGGTCGGGCCTCCCTGCCCACCTGCTGGATCTCCAGCTCCGTGTCGGGCTGCTGGCGGCCCAGCAGCTTCATGGGGAAGCTGGTCTGCGGCAGCAGCACCGTGTCCCGGTATCTGCCATTATTCGAGCTCTGCAGCTGGTTACTGGCTCCGGTGACTGAACGCACCAAAAGCCTCCTCGTCGTCCCTCGCCACCCCGGGTGACAACGAAGGCGGGGCGGCACCCACAAATTCCGGGCCGCGGCCAGAGCCGCCGCTCCCGGCCCGCGCGGGTGCAGCCCCCAACGCATGGTGGGCCAACCCCGGCCTCCCCCTAAGCGCCAGGTCATCCGCGGGAGGTTCCCGCCGTGGCTACGGAAAATCGGGACCCCAGAGCACCAACAGGAGTTCTGCCGAGTGCGCACGCGCGCGGGGCACGGAAGGGGCGGGAAGCACGTCCTTCCCAGAGACAGCAAGAAGGCAGCCACCCCGGGTCTTGGATGCAACCGGAGCGGGGCCGCGCCGACTCTGAGGGGCGGGCAAGGTGTGGCGGGCCTGCCCTGGCTCAGATTTCAATCACAGAGCCCCGACTTTGTGTTGGTTTTTTTTTTTTAAATGTATTTTAGTACATCAGTATATATAATATACAGCAAATATTTAAGACTTTTTAGTATATCTAAGATATTATCACTTCAAAGATTACATTCTTGGTCTTCCCACTGAATCTTTGAAGTTCAGTGTGCATTGTACACACATAGCATCTCCATTTGGGTTCCTAATATGCCACGCGCTCAACAACCTCACGGACTAATGGCTACCTCAGGGGGCCGCACCTCTTTAAATGAGTGCAAAGGTATCCTTTATATATATCCTATATATACAAAGTATAAAGGTACTACTTTGTTTTTAAATTAGATAAGTAACCCATGACAACACTCTCATTGCTTAAAAGAAACGAAAAATGCAAACGATACTCTCTGCCAGGCCTTTTCTTAGAGCATGTGTCCTGGGATTGGAATTTTGCTTCATCTCTCCTGATGTGGAGCCATAATGCACCATTTAGTTTTCTGGTTTAGACACTTAGCCACATTCCAACTGCAGAATACTTATAATTTTTTATGGTATTTTCCCCACTACTGTACACTTGTTTTAGCTTCCCTAACTTAACAGCAGTTTGTTTTGTGTTTTGGAGACTTCACTGGACTCTTCAGGGAATTCCCCTTAGTTTTCATAAAAGCAATCATCTTTGTATCAAAAGAAAAAAAAACACTGGTTTTCGGAAAAGAGTAGTCGGTGAACTATTTTTGATTCTGTGTGTTCTTCTGTAACTCTCACACTTTTATAATTAGAAACAATTTCCTCTAAACAAAACTCATCAGAGAGCGATATCGACAAATGGCTAACATTACATGGAGTTTTGGGGAAGGCTTTTACCTATACAATATCATTTGATTTTCATAATAACACTGAGACTTAAGGCAGACCATTTATTGTGATAAAATATATACATAACAAAATTTACCATTTTAAGCATACATTAGTTTTTATAATTAAGTAATTACATAACAAGTGCAACTGGCTTGAGTAAGACTAAGGATAGACATAACCGACTGTAAGTTCAACAGGAGAAAAGTGTGCAGGTGTCCAAGAGAGTAGCCTTCTGCGCCAAGGGCTGAGTGTACCCTCAGGACAGGATTCATGGGGAGACAGCACAGTCGAACTCAGCAATGGGTTATGTAGGGGTTGGTTAGAAGAGCTCCTCTCTGCATTCATCCTTGTGCTCCTGTGAGACTAAAGTTCACAGGATAGATTCCCAGATGCTGAACTGTAGGTCCAAAGTGAAATGCCTTTGAAATGGTGGCAGATATTGCCAAATTGCCCTTCAAAAAGGCAGTACAAATTATACTTTACTACCGTGTGAAAGAAGAAAAGGAGGAGAAAAGAAAAAAAGAGAAAAGGAAAAAAAAGTAAGCACTAGTGACAATTCTGCATAAAGCCGTTTTGCTATTGGTAGCGGAGACCGAGGTGTTGTGGACGCCCTGGAGCCAGTTCACGGACACCTGGGTTCGTCGCTGATCACCGCAGTACGATATTACTAGTCCAATAAACATGTAAAGAGTGTACAAAGTGGACTGGAAGACCCCTGAAACTTGAATGGGTATTTAAAAGTAGCCACACCTCTCGCTTTGACAATAGGCGACGCACACCGCCGGAGAGTTCAGGGAAAACACGGAGAAATGGCGTTTTCTGGCGGGTCGGGAGTCTCCGGCGGCCGTGGGAGTAGCTGTTCTGCGCCTGCGCCGAATTTCCCGCATGCTCCGTAGCTGCGGTAAGTTCGTCCTACCTGCACCAACGTACGACCTACTGACAGCAAGGCGGCCAGGTACTGCACCCAAGGAGGGACCTGTTGCTTGACAGCTTTCTGTTGTTGCTGTTTTTATCCTTCAAGTGCCTTTCGTCTAGCTTTGTTCCAGGTTTGTCACTGTAAGTTTCACCCCTGGGAATCAGAGCAAGGGCCTTGGTCAGATCTGACTCATTTATTGGTCCCCTCGCTCCACCCCTTTGCACAGATAAAGGGAATTACAGGGATTTATGTTTAAAAAAGAAAAAAGTTTGCATGAGTCAGATTGCCTCTCCAGATATTCCAATTTCGGACCTAGATTCTTGAGTGTCAGTGATTTAATTGTTGATCGGTGCGTTTATTTTTGTGCTCCAGGATCTTTTCATGGCTATTAGAGAATTAACAAGGCGAACTTAGACAGTGGGTTCGTTAGTGCACTCAAATTTAGAGACCGCCTTACGTCTGAAATTAAATTTTGGTCAAATAGCACACATTCTTTCTACTATCTATCCTACATACTTGTAGGCTTGCTTGACTTGCTCAGGTATCCCTGAAAATATAATTGCTAGTTCAAAAGAGATGTACCTTTTACTTTCAGTAAGCTTTTCAAAATGATCCTAAGAGGTTTTAACCACTTTGCATCCTTGCTCACAGTGCTCAGGAGGATGTTCCCTCACAGGTTAGCCAACACTGGCCATTTTTTATCTATGCCAGTCTGACACATGAACAATCATCTTTTGCTGTTTTAATTTGCATTTCTTTCATAACTAATGAAGTTGAGCATTTCATGTAATTAATGGCCATTTTTTTCTTTTAATAGGAACAGCCTATTTGTGTCCTTTGCTCATTTTTCTACTAGAGTATTCATCTTTAAAATATTGATGTAAAAGCCTTTTACATAACCAAAATTAACTCAGATGTCTAGTACATGATACAACATTTTTTTTTCATTTTTGTCAGTCATCTGCTTTGCCTGTGGTAATTTGATTACATAGATATCTTAATTTTTATTGTCAAATTTGTCGGTATATTCTTTTATAGATTGTTAGTTTTTCTCATGTTTAAATGTCCTTTACCAAATATACAAAATATTTTACTCGGTTTTATTCTCATGCTTTTATGGTTTCATTCTTCTAAAATCATGCATTGATCTGGAATGTATATTGATACAAAGAATACAAGAAAAGTTCCAACATTTTTTTAAAAGGTTAGCAACTGTTCACCATTTTTGCACGATTTCCTTTGTGATTTGAAATACCACCTTTAATGTGTTTGGATCTACTTCTGGAATTTCATTCTCCCCAGAACTAAACTGTTTAATTATTACAGTTTTATATCATATTTTGGTAACAGTAAGGAGAGTATCTTGGCTCATTGTTCTTTTTTCAAAATTTGCTCTGTTATGCTCAAATTTTTAGTTTTCCAGATGACCTTGAACCTTAGCATCACTTGATCAGTTTCAAAAGTTATAATCTTTGCATTTTGATCGGGAACTCCGTCATTCATTTTTAAAAGATTTTATTTATTCATTTGAGAGAGAGAGTCAGAGAAAGACAGGGTTAGAGGAGAGGGAGAAGGAGGCTTCCCGAAGAGCAGGGAGCCCAGTGTGGGGCTCAATCTCAGGACGCTGGGATCATGACCTGAGCCGAAGACAGACACTTAACTGGCTGAGCCACCCAGGCACCCCATCATTCATTTTTAGATCCTAATCCTCATGTACTCACCACCTTTATATTCAATTCAAGATACCTTTCCCAGGCTATCAAAGGAAATAGATCATTTGATTCCTGTTTTTAATCCTTCAGAACTGGCCCTATTGGCTACTGTAAAGATTTTTTAAAGGATGAGGTGTTAGGTTGATAGCCTTAAGTGGCACACAACCTTTTTTCATACGTATTTCAAGCCTCAAGCCCTGAATGTTATGAAAAAGAATCTGTAACGTGATTCTGGGTTGTATTGGTTATCAGATTACATCCCCAGGGTTAAAATGATGTTGCAGAAGATGTAGAGATTTTTCTGCCCTGAACACTAACTACCCTGATGTCTCTGCAGAATAGCCAGTAATGAGGACAATTATCACAATAATGGTTAGCCAGTATGATTTAGTCCTACCTTGTACCAGGGACCATTACAAGTGCTTTACCTGCATTACTCATTTAATAATTACAATAACCCTATCCTAAAGATACTATTATTAGCTCCATTTTACAGATTGAGGCACAGAGAATTTAAGTGGCTTTCCCAAGACCACACGGCTAACAAATGCCAGAGTCAGGATTTGAACACTGGCAGTTGAATCCAGTGCCTGTGCCTTCAGCTACCTTATCCTTTTTTTGAGTAAGCTGTCAGAAACCCGTGTTTACAAAGGGTGGGGCTTTAGGACCCAGAAGGTATAAAACTGGTAGAGAAGGAAGTACCGGGTATATAACCTGAACTGCTCTAAGGAAGTTAACGACTCGCAGGTAGCTTTTCAGCCGCGGCAGCACTTCTGAGTTCTCCATCCATATCAACAAGGTGATTCACATTTGGGTTCTGGGAGGGGGCAGAATTAAAAAGGCTAACAGGAACCTCTTTTACAGATGTGTTTTGATTATGTGATTACATTCATTTTATTAAGGGCCAAAATCGTATTCACTTGTTTAAAAAATAGGTGAGAAAAATATTAGACCAGGGGATAATCATATTTCATTACTAATTATGTTTGGACTGAAGAAATATTTCAGAGAAATTGGTAGAATATTTTATTTGCCAACTAAAAGTGATTTGCAGGATCTCTTTAAAAATCACTGTTATGCTTTTCGTCAGACCTGTTATATTCTTACGCAACTGGTGTTTGTTTTAAATGGCAGTTCATATAGTATGCATTTTATGAGGAATGTCGTAGAACAAGCTTAAAAGGTTTTCTTTATAAGAAAATACTGTGGATGTGGCAAACATAAAAGGAAGTGGTTTAGTCATATATGAAGCCTGACAAGGCTGGAATAATTGCTTAATTGGCTCAAATGTAAGTGATATCTGTGAAAAGGTACAACACTACCATACAGTGAGGGAAAATGATCTGCCTTTCACCGATGGCAGTTTCTATAACATGCGGACTGTATGAACATTCCAGCACATATTAAAATATGCTTAGTAGTTAAGACATTTGGGTAGTACATGATTAATTGCCTGAAGACTACCTTTTCCAGTGTAGAATAAATCAGATATGTAGTTGGTCATGGATAATAAGAAGTGGAGGTAAGGGCAACAAAATGTTTGCTGAATTATTTCTCCTGTTTTCTATTTGAGTGTTAGTAGTTTTCATAAGCCGTTTTCCCAGCTAGTCTGCCAGTAAAATGAATCTAGCCTGATTATGATGTAATAAGATAAAGAGAATTTAAATCCATAGGAATACACTTTATTTTCATATTAATTCCAGACAGCTACTGGCCACAGAGGGATTCATTATCTTACATTGAATTCAATTCTGTTCTCCTTCTGAGGGGTTTCAAACACGTCACTTGTTTATTGTCTCAATTGATGTTCATAATCCTTGTGACTAGAATGTTG
>CM052814.1:11878574-11893758 GCA_028533885.1 Nasua narica
AAAACAAACTTAGCCAAGTTCAATTAGCCATACCACTATTTCCTGCATCCTCCTTAGCTCCTTAGTTTGTACATATGCTTCTATCTACATTTTTCTTCCATATGCTTTATTTAGTGTCTGAACACTGCTGTTGTGTGTGGCCATCATGGATTATTTTAAATTGATTAATGTAGTGAGAAAAATACATCTGACCCAGAAGGGCAAGCTACTGCTGTTTTGGAGGTGGAGTTAGATTAGAGCACAGCGAGTAGGACCATTCATTCAGTGAATCTGCAAATGTTTGTTGATTACCTGTGTGTGCCAGGCCCTTGCTAAGTACTGGGAACGCAGTGGTCCCTGTATATGTAGCTTGCAGACCAGCAGAAATGTCTTGTTTATACTGTGAGTTTATAGAATTGCCTTATTATAGTGACCTAATAATGTTTTGCTTTTGATTGTGATGTGTTGCCTAACACTGATTAAAACTGATACTAAAATACATTATCTGTATTCTTTGAAAACGGACTTCTCCAACAATACAAAATGACATATCACACTTACCCATAGGATTGATATATAACCCCACAGGATGATTTTTCCTCACCTTCTAATAACAGAGTTAAAAGTTATTTTCAGAAGTAATTTTTTGCTTTAACTAATTGGTTTCTTTCACCTGTCAGGAGATATTCTTGGGAAGGAACTCTAAATTTCATGTAGTTTTTGATTATGATCGTTTTCTTTTTTTCTACTGGACAGTCAAATATTAGAGGAGACTTAGCAGGTAAACCAAAAAATTAGTAAATGCAGTAACAAAGAAAGCCAGTTAGTATTCCTATGCTATCATTTATTTTATTTATGACGTTTTAAAAATATCTGAATGTTTTAACACGAGGTTGCATTTGTTGCAGGTTATTGACCCAGTGGCACCACGATATGTTGCATTACTGAAGAAGGAAGTGATTCCAGTGAATATCCCCGAGGCTCAGGAGGAGATGAAAGAAGTAGCCAAACACCCAAAGGTCACCCTACACTTTCACCAGTGTTATTCTCAGAAGGAGTGGGATTATAAAAGGGAAAATGTGGTTTGGTAGCAGTTGCATGGTTTTGAGATCATTTTCTATTCAACATTATTTGTCAGGATTTGATATTAATTGAAGTAAATGTTTTTGTGGGTTTCTTCCTGAAGAGATTTATTCTAGTAATAATCCACAACACATCTCAGAACTTTTACACTCTGTGCCTTTTTTTATTCTGTAGAGAGCATATAAGTATATAATAAAAGTTTACATTTTCCAGGAGTCATTCTGAAAGATGATACTATAATTCATGCTGTTTTCTTCATAGGGAAGCTGAGGTGCAGTCTCTGTTAACTAGGTTATTCATTGTTACCTTTGTCGTTAAGGCAAAACATTAGACCTAGTAATATTGAATCACAATTTTTTTTTAAAGTAGGCCCCGCGCCCAATGTGGGACTTGAACTCATGACCCTGAGATCAAAAGTCATGTGCTCTAACCGATTGAGCCAGCCAGGTGCCCTTTGAATCACAGTTTTTGTTCAGAATCTATCACACTGCCAGTTAATCTATTTTAGAGAATATCAGTGAAGTGAGGATGAACTCTGTCCATCTAAATTCAGAGTATAAATCTTAGATACAAGTAGGAGGCAGTTCCTCTTGGTTAAACCATGGTTGTTGTCTTTGTTATGACTGCTTGGTTGACAGCTTTGAAGCAAAAATAGATTCTTTTATTCCAGCTTTGTGGGTTGTCAATAAATACCTTCATTGTGTAATGGAGATTCATAGGCTAATTCACTCATACACTAGCCTTATATACTCATAACCTTACTCATAACTGTGTTATGTTCACAGACTCACCTATGAAATAATATGCATCCCAAGTTGTAGCCTTATATGATTGCCTTTCTATATGACGGTGGCTATTTTTAACTTTAAAGATTTATTGTAAGGGGACTCCTAATAAGAGTTGGAAAGAGTATGTGTCTGTGATTGATTTGCCTTTGCCTTTATCTTCCATCTGTTTGGTTCAGCCAGGTGATGGTGCTATCCTTGTGTCATATCATCCACTACAGTTAGTTTAATTGTGAAGCTTACTGAATGCTTTCAGATTTGGTGAGATAAAATGTTCTAAGGTGCTTATTTGTTAAAATGATAGTTGTATTCAGATAGCTTAGTTAATAGTTACATAAGTAATAAAGGATAAGTAGTAGTTAAAGACTAATTGATTTGGAGACACTCTTTAAATGATGACTGGATTGTTCAGTGCGATCTGTCGAATCTTTGGTGTCATTTTCCTCACAAAGTGTTAATAGATTTAGCCTGTTACCATTCTTCTCTGAGCCCAGCAGAATGTAAGTCAATACAGCATCCTAATTTTTCTCAAATACATTGGTACATTTATTGAATAATTACTAAACACATGCTGTGTAACATTTCAAAAAATCTTAGACTTTTCTTCTTTTGAAGTCTGTCAAACAAAAACTGAGAGTTAACACACCATTCCTTTTATTCTCCAAATCTTTTATCTTCTTTTATAATACATACTGAAAAGACAGGAAATTTGTCTATACAAATGCGATACTCTTTAATTTGTCGTCTAAAAGATGGAAGGTCCACAGTTTCCTGCTGTGGTGACCTGTGTCGTCCTGTAATTTCTGTAGCCACTGATCAGGAGTGACTTCATTTTCTCCCTTGCTGCCAAGCATTAGTGACATTCTGAGGATAGCAAAGCAGATTCTGGTTGGAGGGACACCAAAGACAAATGATACTGTCTTAGCTCTGAAAACAAAGAATTTTAGGCTGGAAGTAACTTTAGGGACAGGTCACTTCATCTGACTCCCATTAGCATTACTGGTCACGTGGCTGACCTGCTGTCACAGAGCTGGGATTCAACATGTTTGATTAAAGTATTAAATGAATGAATATATAAATTTGCATGCTGGGTTCAATAAGTTGTTTCAATCACTCTTTTTTTTTTTTTAATTAATCAGAATCCCGATGTTGGCTTGAAGCCGGTGTGGTACGGTCCTAAAGTTTTCATTGAAGGTGCTGATGCAGTGACGTTGTCAGAGGGGGAGATGGTTACCTTTATAAATTGGGGCAACATCAACATTGCTAAAATAAATAAGTAAGAACTTTTCGTCTGTTTTTAAATAAATATGGAAGGGAATTCTTAGTTTATTCACTGATTAAAAATCACCAGATTTAGACTCATTCATTTTTCTGCTGGTAAATCTGCTTAGGCATAGAAACTGCTAATTCTGGACATGTAAAAAATTTCTTTTCCATGTGTGTTCCAGTTTGTTAATCGGGTATTGGGATGTTTTGCTTGTGATATTGAAAATTACTGTGTCTAGATGTAAAAAAAATAGTTCTAATGCTTATGGGTCCCTTCTTGTCATCTAATTCTCATTGTACAGTTGCCTGGGGAAGGGATCCTTTGGACAGAATTTGTATATATTACATTCTTTACCCTAAAATCTGCTTTAAAATTAATTATTGTGTGATGAATATAAGTTTTCTAGTTATTATAGTGTGGTACACTTATTAGTTTGTTCTTAAGATTACATAAGTGGAACATACTATGCTAATAAAATTTATATAAACTCTGAAATCTGAATTATCCGGTCATTATAGATGATTTTAAGTAATTGTTAAATGTTTAAAAATATAGTACTTTACATTTTTAATGTTTAATGCAGATGACTTTAAAATTTGTAAATATGTTCATGTTATTCATCAGATGTGTGTGCATCTGTTCTCTAGATTATATTTTATTCATCTCTTAACCAGTATGTCTGGAACATATTAGAAGTTCAAATAAATGTTTGCTTTGACATTTTTCCAAAGAGAATTCCTAGCCATTTATTATAGATACAGGACAAAATAATGCATTTATGACAATTATGGTTTTTTTAAAACACTTTTCAATCTTATATCTAGAAGTGCAGATGGAAAAATTGTATCTCTTGATGCAAAATTGAATTTGGAGAACAAAGACTACAAGAAAACCACGAAGATCACGTGGCTTGCAGAGACTGCACGTGCTCTTCCTATTCCTGCAATCTGTGTCACTTACGAGCACTTGATCACAAAGCCAGTGCTGGGAAAAGATGAGGACTTTAAGCAGTATGTCAACAAGAACAGTAAGGTAGCCTTCTAAAAGAAACCATGTTTCTTTTTTTTTTTTTCCTTGTTATATGGACTTTTTTTTTTAAAGAATTTTTAAGGGGCACCCGGGTGGCTCAGTCATTAAGCATCTGCCTTCGGCTTGGGTCATGATCCCAGGGTCGTGGGATCGAGCCCCTTGTCGGGCTCTCTGCTCGGTGGGGAGCCTGCTTCCCCCTTCTCTCTCTGCCTGCCTCTCTGCCTACTTGTGATCTCTCTCTGTCAAATAAATAATCTAAAAAAAAAAAAAAGAATTTTTAAAATTAAAGTGTTTGGTTTTCAAGTAAAATGGAAAAGATCTATAAAATTTTGTTAAAATGAGAAGATGTAAAAAGCGATGTTTCTGTTTTACAGAAGATAGGAGCTGAAGCACAGTGACGTTAAGGAACTTGCTTATGCTTAAGTGCTGTGCTGCTGTGCCTTTCAAGTAGGCCTCTGTGCTTTTCACTCTGCAGCTCATATTTATGGTGGGAAACTTATGTATGCAGGGATACCAATCAAGTTGATTAAAAGGTTTCCTGAAGTTCATCAGTTCATCAATTTTAACTTTTAAAAATACAATATATGTAATCGTTTACTTCACTGTTTCACTCTATTTGCTTAAGTAGTAAAGTTTTTAACATATCTGTTTAAATTAATATTCCACCTTCTGGAAAAATAACTTATATTTTAGAGTTGTTTTCAGTGCTCTGATTTCTAAGAAGGTGTATTTTGGTCTTCTGTCATCTTTACAGCATGAAGAACTAATGCTGGGGGATCCCTGTCTTAAGGATTTGAAAAAAGGAGACATTATACAACTCCAGAGAAGAGGATTCTTCATATGTGATCAGCCATATGAACCTGTTAGGTAAGTAAATGCCATTGAGCATTCATTCATTCATTCATTCATTTTGCCATTGAACATTTAAATGAAAATACTTAACATTCTTATAGTAAATAAGATTTTAAAAATCGAATTTCTACTCAAATACTCTACCTGATAATTCTCTATTCAGTTTGATATTTGCCTTTTGTATTTAATAATTCAGACTTTATAGTAATAAGCAGTAACTTTGAAACAGCATAATAACAAATTATTCATTTCTAAAATTAAACCACCTTAAAATTCATCTTCATGTAATCCAAATATAAAGAAAAAAAATTTGATATATCTTTGGGTGAAAATTATTACTGTTACCTTCTTTATAGTGTATTCTCATTAGATGTATTATAGAATATAAATAATGCAGCAGGTACATTTAGAGACAAATAGTAAATTTATCTCAGTAAAGCTATTCAAAAATATTGAAGAGGTATACTGAATTCTTCTCTTTTTATTTTCACTTGAGCTTTTACTACAAAATTTGAAGAAGTCATTTGCTTATGAATAGTCTTGATGGCAGTGGATTTTGCTAATTACTTTTCAGAATTGAGAAATTCTTATAAGTGTCTTACAGAAATTTTTCTGTTTACAAGCATATTAGGTGTGGTATGGAGATCCATTTGCTTTCAATCAAGAATGAGTATCCACTAGTGCCATTTCTGGTGGCACATAGAGTAGCTGTACTTTTGTCCTGGAGTTAACATGTTTATATCTATAAAAGTTCTTAAACTAGAAGGTTATAGTTAGCACTGTGAATTTTTATTTATGTATTCATTGTTTTTAAATTACTCGGAAGAGATTCTGATTTGAATAATTAGAGAATGGACTATTTATTTATTTATTTTTTTGAGAATGGACTATTTATACTTTGAGAAGCATTAACATGATGCCATTACTTAATCTAGGAATTCAGTTTTAATTACTGTCACATAATTTTGTTCAAATAAACTTTTTTTGACTCTCTGTTTTCTCTTTAGCCCATATAGCTGCAAAGAAGCCCCATGTGTTTTGATATATATTCCTGATGGACATACAAAGGAAATGCCAACATCTGGGTCAAGGGAAAAGACCAAGGTAGAAATGACAAAAAATGAGGTAAACATTGACTTTTATGGATATATCTCTAATCAACCATCTTTTTACCCCAGGATTTAGAATTTTTCTTCGTGGCACCCATGGGCTAAGTGAAATTCCTAGTAGTTCCCCTTGTGAAGTAGTTAAGTTCAAAGACATAAATGTTTCATATGCCAGTAGTTATTTGAAGAAATAAGATATGTAAGTTGAATAAAAGAGAAATTTTATTCTTAAAAGACTGTATCCTCAAATTTAAATACTTTAATTATTTCATTCTTAAAAGTGATGTACTGATCAAAAGAAAAAATAATACTTTATTTCTTTCCTGAATCTCATACTCAGCTTGGATACTACTGTGCTAATTTCCTGATCCATAGTGATTTTCCTGTGGTGGTTGATTTTAACATGGCAGCTGTGGAAATTTTAGTTTTGCAAAGATAGGACCTCATTGAAAGGGATGTAACATACTCTGATGTTAACATTGAACCATCTTGAGCTTACAGTACACGTGTGTTTGACAGATATTGGGTATGTTGCTCTGTTTACCTCAGGACTTTAAAGTATTTTGTAGCACCCCTATGAATTTCCTGTGGCACCGTGGAGCACCTTGCTTCAGCATAGTTTGGGATCCATGTTGGGTTTGGCATTGACGATTTGGCAGCAGTGTGGGAGATATTTTGGCAGGTGGATTGGAAGTAGGATTAGGAGATGTGAGAAGTGATCAGGAAGCCAGAGGATGAGAGAAGGGAAGATATACACTAGGACATGAATGCAGGAAGTAGAATAAGTAGCAGTAAGTCCTAATTTTCTGTGATTGAATAGGTAAATAAAAAATAACTTGAGCTAGAGGAGACAAACACATAAGTTTATTAGATAGGAGTTTAGCACTATTTACAGAGGGAATGTCGTAACTTAAGCTTTTAATTTACACAAATTAAATAGTATGTGATCTCAGCCAAAAGAAAATTAATTAAAGGAAGTAAAGTAAGAATTTAAATAGAGCAGTTCTTGGGGTGCCTGGGTGGCTCAATGGGTTAATGCCTCTGCCTTCAATTCAGGTCATGGTCTCGGGGTCCTGGGATCGAACCCCCGCATCGGGCTCTCTGTTCAACAGGGAGCCTGCTTTCCCCTCCCTCTCTGCCTGCCTCTCTGCTACTCGTGATCTCTCTATCAAATAAATAAATAAAATCTTTTTTTTTTTTTTTTTTTGCGGGGCTCGATCCCAGGACCCTGAGATCATGACCTGAGCTGAAGGCAGAGGCCTTAACCCACTGAGCCACCCAGGTGCCCCATAAATAAAATCTTTTAAAAAAATAAATAGAGCAGTTCTCAAACTTTTTAGTCTTAAGACCCTGTACACTCCTAAAAATGATTGAGGACCCTTTTTGTGTGTGTGGGTTATATTTATCAGTATTTCCTATACTAAAAGTTAAAATTGACAGGTTTTTAAATTAAGGATTTATTAGTTTTATTTTATTTATTTATTTACTTTTTAAGAGAGAGTGAGAGAGAAAGAGATTGGTGTATGCAAGCCAGGAGGGGGAGAGGGAGAGGGAGAGAGAGAGTCTTAAGCAGGCTCCACGCCAAGCATGGAGCCTGATGCAGGGCTTGATCTCACAACCCTGAGATCATAACCTGAGCCAAAATCAAGAGTCCGATACTTAACCAGCTGAGCCACCCACACATCCTTACCAATTTGTTTTAAAATGGCAATAATGAACCCAGTTATATTTATATAAATATTTTTTATGAAAAATAACTCCTTTTTTTAAAGTTTGAGTTAGAAGAATGTTGTGGTTTTGCACTTTTAAATATCTCTTTAATGTCTGACAATAGTTTCCAAAAAATTGCACTGTACACTTGTGAAAGACTGACTGAAAATGATAGAGTATGTCTTAGTGTATTAGAAAACAGCTATGGCCTAATTAAAAGCAAGATCTCAAAGAGGTATTTACAGACCCATGCTCATTGTAGCATTATTTACAATAGCTAAGAGGACAAAGCAATTCAAATGGCCATTGAGAGATAAACAGATAAGCAAAATGTTGTATATACATACAATGGAAAATTATTTAGCCTTAAAAAAGAAGGAAAATCTGTTACATGCTACAACATGGATAATGTCCTTTGAGGACATTATGTTAAGTGAAATAAGCCAATCAAAAAAAACCCAAGTATTAGGGGTGCCCAGGTGGCTCAGTCGTTGAGCGTCTGCCTTCAGCTGAGGTCATGATCTCAGGGTCCTAGGATTGAGTCCCAAGTTGGGCTCTCTGCTCAGCGGGAAGACCATTTTTCCCTCTCTCAGTCTCCCGCTTGTATTCCCTCTCTCCTGCGTCTCTCTCTCTGTCAAATAAATAAATAAAATCTTTAAAAAAAAAACAACACAAAAAAACCAGCTGTGGTCTTACAGACCTCCTTTGAAAGGGTCTCAGAAATCCTCTGGGTTCTGTACGCCACACCTTGAGAACTTGTAGTATATGCGATGAAATAAGCGCGACGTGGGAATTGGCTACCCAGGCCCTTGTTGGTCCCAGTGTCCACCAGTAAACTTTCGTATATGTTGTAAAGATGCTAGCGTAATGCTGTAAGTTTCTGTATTTTGTTTTTAAATTTTTATTTAAATTCTAGTTCATTAACACATAGTATAATATTGGTTTCAAAAGTTTGTGTATTCTTGAGAAACTTTGTTCTGTAAAGCGGCATACTAAAAATAACAGGGCTGGGTTATTAGGAAACAATAGGTTTGGGGCAAAACACTAAGAATATGTGTGTCCTGTAGTTTCAGTCAGGTGTCCACCGGTTGGCAGTCATCAGAGGCTCAGCTAGCCTGGGTGTCCCCAGTGGCTCACTCACATAGGTGGCAGTTGCTGCCAGCTGTTGGCTAGGAAAAGGGAAAGGGCGCCCAAAACAGCTACAAATGACCTCTTTAGTGTGATAGTGTCAGGGTAGTGAGACTTCGCATGGTATAACTCAGGGCTCCAGAAGTGAATGCCTGGTAGATGTGGTGGAAGCAATATTCCCTTTTATGTTTTAACCTTGAAAATCTCACATAGTGTCATTTTTGCCATGCTTGGTCCAAGCACTCATAAGCTTGCCCAGATTCAAGGGGAGCGGTAGACCCCACCTCTTGATGGAGGGAGTGTCAGAAAGTTTGTGGGTATGTTTTGGAGCCTGCACAAATCCTAATAGAAATTCAAGTACACTTGACTAGCATTGGTATCCAACACTGCAGGCAGCCTTAAGCCTTAGAGCTAATGCTCTCTCCTTTGATAATGTAGGTCTTTGAGGGTGTTTACCTCTAACAGAGATCAGTATCATCAGAATTAAAATTTGACTCAGCGTGGATCCTGCCTCATCCTTTTTTTTAAAGCCCAGGAGGTTAGCTCTGAAATTCCTTCATCTGTACTTGCACCTTCATTAGATGGCTTAATGTTAACGGTGTTTTTAAAGTACCACCTGCACTAAGGGAAGCCACACCGGTTTTTTTTGTTTGTTTGTTTTTTAGATTTTATTTATTTATTTATTTATTTGAGAAAGAGAGTGCACAAGCGGGGGGCGGGGGGAGGAGATGCAGACTTCCCACTGCGCAGGGAGCCTGGCAAGGGGCTTGATCCCTGAATCCTGGGATCATGACCTGAGCCCAAGGCAGATGCTTAACCTACTGAGCCACCCAGGTCCCCCGAGGAAGGCACTTCTAAAGCTTTCTCTTTTAATTGTGAGAAAGCTTTCATGTATGCTTCTTTGCCATCAAACATTAACATACTGGCAGCAATCACCACAAGGTGGTATGATTTTTTGGTGTTACCCTAATACCTTTAATACTGTTTACTAGGCATGAATGAGTCAGTTCAGGTTATCAAAAATAACTATAGAAGAACAAAGTGTATAAATTTTGGTACAGAATGGCTCTATGTATTGTATTTTTGCTTTACTGTATAATATTTTGCATTTATGTGTGCACATTAACATTTATGGTTGTAAGTTTTAAGGGAGTAATTTTGAGTGTATGTGGGGTTTTTTTTAAGATTTTATTTACTTATTTTTTAATCTCTACACTCAATATGGGGTTCAAACTCACAACCCTGAGATTAAGAGCCACATGCTCTACCATCTGAGCTAACCAGGAACCCCAAACCTGTGTGGTTTTTGACTTACATGTTGCCTTCAGAACCCAACCCCCATGTAAAATGCAACTCTGACGTAGCTTAAAGTGCTCCTTAGCCATCCAGGTGAAGGTATCCAAAAGACAATTCAGAATGCTGGGTGTGGGATCAGGACAGTTCAGAATAGAGATGAAACATTTTGGAGTTAATATACGTGACTCATGAATGTGGATTAAGTAGAAGACCATTAAAGAGAAAAGTCATGGGGAAGGTATGATGCGAGCTGGGTTTTAAATTTGGAAGGGTTTCAGTAGGGTGGAAAGCTTTCCAGGGATAAGGAAAGCATGACATTGAGAATAAAAAATAGCATAGTTACTCACTACCCAGAGATCATTTTAATGAATGTATTTCTAGGTTTATTACATATACTTATACATAATCTCATATGCCTGGAAATGTGTAATTTTATACAAAAATGGAATTGCTCCATAATAAGGAGTTGAAATTGTTATCACAGAATTTTATGGAGGCCTTGCTTGTCATCAGTTTAGATATTAACTCCTAAAAAATTAATAATTCCTGAAACTTACTGGTACTTTTTCCCAGCATTTATAACTAAAAGATTTAAGGAGATTTATTACCTTTTATTTTCCCATCACACTGATGGGTTCAGTACTGTTACTTTTCTTTTATAGTTAAAACTAGAAACAGCTTACGTAACTAATTGAAGGTCGCACAGTTAGTATGTGATAAAACAATGATTTATTCTCAGATCTTTTGGATGTGTCATGTTTTCTTTAATCCCCTAATGGTAAGGATTTAGGTGATTTTCAGTTTTCTACTATGATAAAAATACTTTAGTGCATAACCACGTACCTCTACGTTTATTTACTTCTGTCATTTTTCATTAGGATAAATTTTTAGGAATGAGATTATTTACCTAAACTTTTTTAAGGGATTAAAGCTTAGTTTTTTAGCATGAAATGTTATAGGACAGACAATTTGATACAATTTTGCGAGAGGACATTTAACATGAGTTAATTATTTCACTTTTGGTTTTCTGCCTCTGTAGCCGAGTACTCCTTTTAAGGAAAGACCAGGTCCTTCTTTGGATAATACCTGTGCTCCATCTGAGGATTCCTTGGTCCTTTACAACAGAGTGGCTGCTCAAGGGGATGTGGTTCGTGAATTAAAAGCCAAGAAAGCAGCAAAGGAAGATATAGATGCAGCTGTAAAACAGCTTTTAGCTTTGAAAGCTGAATATAAGGAGAAAACTGGCCAGGAATATAAACCTGGAAACCCTCCTGCAGTGGTACAGAATGTTTCCGCTACGTCATCAGCGAGTATTGTGGAAAGTAAATCTCTCTATGATGAAGTTGCTGCCCAAGGGGAAGTGGTTCGTAAACTGAAAGCTGAAAAAGCCCCCAAGGTCAGTATGCTGGAAGGAGGCGAGACAACACTGAGGAAGCTCATGAATTGAGCCGGTTTTGGTGGCTGTAGTCTCCTCTTCTAGGACGTATTGTGTGTAGACTGCTTGACTGTTTTGGCAGAACAGCGCCCTCTTACTGATCCCTCTCTGAGCCGAGCTCGGAAAATACTAACAAGCAGCAGCTGACCGTCTAGTGTGGGAGAGGGTGTCGGAGGAAATGTGCACACTGGAATCTACGTGATGTGACTGTAATCCTGTGTGATGTGTACGTCGTTCTCGGAAGCATTTGCGGTTTAAGTGGCAGGGAAGGAGGATACTTCATAAAGAATGTTTAAAATAGTCCTGAGGTAGAGGAGGGCCTTTATATGTGAACAAAGTTCAGAGAAGGTGCTCTTTAAGTGTAGGTCCATGGTTCTCAGGCTTCATTGTACATCACAATTACTAGAGAGCTTGCTAACACACGGATTGTAGGGTCCTACGTCTTGAACTTCTGCTTCAGTTAAGTCTGGAGTATGGAGAGAATATGCATTTGTAAAAAGTTGTCTAAGAGAAGCTCCTGGCCTGGGGCCCGGTGTAGAAGACACGCAGCAGCAGGGGCAGAGAGGTATGGAGGTGCAAGGTATATTCAGGGAGTGATAAATCGTCAAGATGTTTTTGACCAGTGACCATTTCCAATCCTTCACAGGGGAACCCTCAAGTGATACGAACTTTTAACTGAAGTGTACATTTCATTCTTGTTTTAGTTATGTCTTTATGCCAAACATTTAGCCAAGTGAGTGGTAGCACCGAGTGTGGAACAGGATCATTTCTTGTAAGAGACAAAAGGAATGGCATGTCTGTGATAGAGAAAGGTCATATATATTTTTTATTTTAAAGATTTTATTTATTTATTTTAGAGAAAGCATGCATGGTGGGACAGAGGCAGTGGGGGAGGGAGAGGGACAAGCAGATTCCCGCTGAACTTGGAAGTCTTGTGTGGGGCTTGAGCTCACAACCCTGAGATCATGACTTGAGCTGGAACAAAGAGTCGGACCTTCACCAACCGAGGCACCCAGGCTCCCTGAGAATGATCATATTTAATAATCAAGATACACAGTTCTGTTCAAACAGTAGTGTAGTTTTAAAACACGACCAAATGCATAGTGCTATAACTGGATATATCAGTCTCTCATTAGCTTCCAAATATTACAGACTCAGGGCTGTGACATGAACACAGAGAGGTATGGTGAACCCTTGGGCTTGACTTCTGTGACTAGGGGAGATTGTTCTTGTCAGGGGATCTATTGTCCAGTCAGCATCCTGAGCTTTGGTTGGAGAAGAATGGAGGAAGAGGTTACAATTTCCTCATCTCATTAACAAGTTGCTAGGCATCTGACTGAAACTCTGCCCCTAATATTCTTTCTTTCATGGACATTTGATCTCTGCTGAGGAAAGAATATGCTTTGGGGAGATCTTGGGGTTTTGTTCCAGAAGTTAGTTTTTTTCTCTCCATTGTGAGGTGTGGAGAAACCTTTTTTCTCATTAGTGAGCCTGTTGTAAGTCTTACAGAGCTATGATGATCTTCACATGGCTCTTTTTCTAGGAATAAAGCCTGCAGCTTAGGACGTAAATCCTTGATATTTCCTGCCCTTTGGCAAGGTTAAGAGTGTTTTTCACTCTGCAGATCAGAACATAGTAAGCTATGGACCCCTTTTTAGATGTAATTTGAGGGGAAGTGCTTTGGTCTCTAACTTCCTTCATTCTGAGTAGGATACATTGATGTTCTATGCTGACTCTTGGTCAGGAAGTTACGTGTGGGGTAGTGACAGCAGCCATTATGCTTGGAGCCCCAGCCAGCCGCACCTCCCGTCTCATTGGGTTAGTGGGTTATATCCTACTTCCCTGGAATAGCGTGGTCAGGCTTATGGAAGGTCAGCCTATGGGTAAAAGCATCTGAATTTCTTTGGTAATTAGGCAGCTACTTTTACTAGGTACTGTTTGATAATGATAAATGTGATACTGAAGTGAATCTGACTTTAACCTACATTTACTGAACGCTTACAGTGTACCATATCTGTGTTTCAAAATATTGCTTACATTTTCTTTCTTCTCTGAAAGCTAAGAGTAGTCAATAGTGCTCTCTCCTGTTCTAGAAACTCAACCCAGTGACTAGGAACAGAAGTATTTTTTAGACTACATCTGGCAGAGTGTACTATACGCTGTTAACTATTTTCGTATTTAATCCTCACAACAGCTATGTTCAATAATGTTCAAATAATACTTTTTTTAAAAGATTTTATTTATTTATTAGAGAGAGGGTACAGCAGGAGAGGGAGAAGGCAACGCCCTGCTGAGCATGGAGCCCAAAGTGGGATTCAGTCACAAGACCCTGAGATCATGACCCGAGCTGAAGGTGGACGCTTAACTGACTAAGCCACCCAGGCACCCAATACTTCTTTTTTATATTTGTTGGTTTTAGTAGCCTATGAGAAACTGTGAATATGAAAGTAATTTCCTGATGTTTACAAACCTAGATTCCAATTTTGCAGTCAAATTCCCAAGTTAGGGGTACCTGGGTGGCTCAGTGGGTTAAAGCCTCTGTGTTCAGCTCAGGTGATGATCTTAGGGTCCTGAGATCGAGCCCCGCATCAGGCTCTCTGCTCAGCAGGGAGCCTGCTTCCCGCTCTCTCTCTGCCTGCCTCTCTGCCTACTTGTGATCTCTCTCTGTGTCAAATAAATACATAAAATCTTAAAAAAAAAAAAAAAATTCCCAAGTTATTTCTCATTGGAGGTGATGGTAGTGGGGCATTGCATTATGAACACCACAGGGTTATGATTTTACTAGTTTATTAATTTATTAAACAAGTTTGTGCTTATTTTACATTAATAATTTCTCTAAATCTCTTAAGCATTCTATTTCCTACAAAAGTAGTTCTGTTACGTCATGTTCAGTTGTAAAGAAGGTGATCAGCTAAGAATTTATAGTTATAGACTTCGATTAGAATTTTTCCTTTTCTATTTGTCCATTCTTCTGTCGTCCTCCCCGCCTGCCTCCTGCTTCAGATCAGATAGTAATTCTGTGTAAGAACTCCTAAGCATAAAGGCAGAGAATAAGCAAAGGTGGGCAAGAAGTGAAAACTTGGAAGTCTACCTTCAGTTTCTCCTTTAAGTCCACCTCCTCTTTGCTTTTTCTCTTGCTCAGTAGGTTGTTGCAAAACAGTGGATCAGGCAGATAGAGTTGTGAGTTGCGTATCTGAGAATACACCCAAGATAAAATAATTCTGAATGCTGGGTTACTTTAAAAATTGAAGTCACTTTTCAGATTTGAAATGTGTGAAACTTTTAAAGTGTGAAAGTTGTGGTTTCAAAAAATAAAACTGATTTTGAACACATTTCTCTGATTCGAAATCTAAATGAATACAGCTTAAACTTGAAATTTTAGTCTTGCTTTCTTGAAATGGGAGTCAAAAAGTGGTAAACTAAGGGCTTTATGGAGTATAACACTTTAAACTCTGGGACCAGATTTGGCAAGCTATGGTCCGCCCCTGTGTATTTTAAGTGAAATTTTATTAGG
>CM052814.1:11894258-11932786 GCA_028533885.1 Nasua narica
GGTGCGTCAATATTACAATGATTATGGGTAATGGAACTAGCTATTGGCATAGTTCGTTAACTCTTATAAAGGAGACCAAGACAAGTCAAAATGTCAGAACCAATTTAATGATGGGTTCCTAGTTATAGTTGTATGGACATCAAAGATAGAGGGAACTAGATGCTATTTATTATGACACTGTATCAAGTGTGTTGAAAACCTACTGTCATTTCATTTTTTTTCTCATTTTATTCCTATGTGACTCATGGAAGTTAAGTGGTGTCATCATTTCAGTTTTACAGAGCAGGAAGCAGAGACTCAGTGAGTAACCACACTGCCTGATAAGTACCCGAGGCAAAATACGCAACTCTGGCTTCCCTAATGTCGAATTCTGTGCTTTTTTTTTTTTTTTTTTTTTTAAGTCATACCATATCATTACGATGCTTAATTCAGTTTAGGGATAGCAACTCAATCAAAGTTAGTTTTTTTCTGATTCTGCCAAGGAACAGACTCTTCTCTCAAGTAATTGGCAGTTGCATGTAACTGCCTAGGTAGAGCTCATAGTTTCTAGGGTGGCCAGTACATAAAACTGGAGACATGGACAAAATCAAGACAGAGTAGAAAGAGCTTTGTGAAGGGTTTCAGAGCCCTTGACCGACGCTTGCCTCCTGGGACGGTTCTGATCTCACTGCTTTTCCATCACCTCTTTCTTTTTGAGACTTAACTCACCCCTACCCTAACCCTTCCTACTGGTGTGGCTGTCCCATTCACAAGGGAACAGATACCAGATGTGAGAAATTGAAGAAACAGTTGTTGGGTGATTGTTCTTCTGAGTTATGTACTCGGGCTCTTGGTCAGAGGGCTCTGATCTGAAAGCTTTCTTCAAATCCACTGAGAATGTAGAGTGATTTAAGTGGTGAACTGGGGAGGGCTGGGGAGGCCAACTGTGAGGACTAATTTGTTCTTTAAGTTTATCTAATGGTTTGCAAGGGTGGAAATATCTGCTAGGGAGATGTGATGGATTCTCCCAGGAAACTGACTTCACCGGAGAATTCTTTAGAAACTGTTTTCAGGAGCGAGACAAGTGGCATGAATCTATGGACAAAGGGAATTGGCCCGGTGTCTGTGACTGGGTCAAAGACCCAGGGCATGCCTGTCGTGACACAACGTGGATGTTTGTTCAGGGGGCAAGTGCTCACGCTGAGTGATTTTCAAAGCTGTTTGAGGGCATTTATCAGGCTTTAAAACTCTAGATACTCTTTCCCACGGTGTGAAGGCCAAGAGAAGGGATCCTCGGCTCCCTTCCCTGGACCCCAGGATGGGAATTCAGGGGGAAAAGGTCACCTATTCTTATACCACAAAAGAAAACTTATTCATCAGTTTTCAAGTAAAGACCCTTCAGTGTCTGCAAATAGGGGAATTGCTAAGAGCTTATCAGCAGTGCTGCCCCTCCCCACTAACGTGGTGCTGCCATATTGGGGGGTGCCCCTCCCCACCAACCTGGTGCTCCCATATTGGGGGGGCATCCTCCTTCAGGTGAAAAGGGAGTGTTCTGGACTTCTTTTGATAAAACACCTTACAATTCCAGTAAAAACATGCACTCCAAAGCCATCATCTTTTTTTACTATTTACGGGGGGCAGGGGAATCCGAGAGAGAGAGAGAGAGAGAGAGAGAAGAGAGGAAACAGGTGAAGTAGATTTACAGTCACTTCTCCGATTGCTTCTCTTGCTGAAGACTATTTCCTATCACAGGATTTTCCTTCTCCTCTGTCCTTTTGATATACCTGAGATCTTCATATCCTCCCAAGCGCAGATTAAAGATGACACAGGGTGGGGGGAAAAAACCAGGAGGAAATTGCATTTTAAAATTTTGTTCCATTGGTAGTACCAGCAAATAAAACTCTTTGTGGTCCCCACCTCGATCATAGCAGTAGTGCCATGAGGCCACCCTGCTGTGAATTCATTTCCAGTCTAGCCAGCTAATGCAATGCTCAGATCAATTACAGGGCCCTGCCGGACTTCAGCTCCCTCTCCCGGCCTCGCTGCGCACGGTCTGGTCCCAGGCTTCAGTGGCTGCATGTGTGAGCGCACCGCTCCTGCCCTTGAGCCAAGCACACACTGAACTTGGTGCACTTAGGAACCATGCTACACCTCGGGGCTGGGATGGCCGAACAAAGCTCGCCAGGCGCTCATACGGGTGGCAGGGGTTGCTGCGGTTGCTCCCCTGCCCCAGCGAGGGCGTCTCCCTTCTGCACCCCGCATCTGCCCATCCTTCTGGTGTTTGTGCCAGGGCTGAGACCTGGCCTCTTGGGAGAGGTGAAATATGGCTTCACTTTGCAACAGCTGAGGTTTGCTCATGGGAGCAGAAGTGCTGGAATCTTAGCCTATGATGTGGCTGATGCCAGCATTTCTTAGGGACGAGCCTTGCGGACACGTCTCAGGAGAGGAAGTTAGATTAGGGCAAGACAAGTGAATGAAATTGTTTAAAGGCTATAAGGAGATTAAAAAAAGCGACTCCTCTTTATTTAGGGTTATGAGATCCTTTTTCCCAGGTGACTCCGTAGGCACTGTGGGCTTCGAGCTCCCAGCCTCGACCCGGAGATTTCATGTTAAAGGAGATGGGGATTGGGGGGGGGGAGGGGTCTGCGTAGGAGCTGGATTGTGAGTCAGCATTGCTGTCTTTCAACTGAGTGTCTTGGGCAAGCCCTCCCCACCGCCCATAACAGCGAGTCACTGGCGTCTGGGAGGCCTCCTGGATTTAGGGTCTGCTGGACAAAGGAGTCCATTGCCCCAGAACCTTGAAAATGGGCTCATTTTTGAGGCTCACAGCTGTCCTTCCTGGGCTTCTACTTGGGCATCACATACCATCTGGTAGGCATGAGATGCGTCCATCCTGCAGGCAGGAAGGAATGGGAAGCAGGGTTTTTGTTCCTACCTACGACTTCAATGTCAGCTGAATTTCTTTTTATTTCCTAAGAGAGCAAGTTTCTCATTTTTTGTAGAGCTGGCATAATCCCAAATAATGGAACCCGTGGGGAAACAAAGCAACCACAACTCAAGATAATCCACTTGCATGCAAAGCTTCGGATGGTGGTTTTGATTTCAAAACTAAGTGGTGGGATGTTTACGAGAACATGCATCTTGGGAAGAGCTCCCAGTCTGGTCAGGCTGATGTAGGGTGCGATGTGTCCTCAACCCTTGCCTGAGGTCCGTGACCCTCATTGACATTAGGTGCAACATTCCAGGTTGGTGGGATTTGGTGGTGCAACTTCTGAGAGCTCCTACATTATAGCAATTTCCAGATGGTTTAATAAAGTTAAAAAGAGAGAGAGAGATGAGGGAGAAACAAAGATTCCTCCCTGCCTGCCCTGAGTAATGAGCCTCTTGGTTGCAAGACTACCTTATAAAGGTTTTTCTCTCCATTGGCCACTTCTTGCCCCCCAGATCGGGGTGGGGGAGCTCCCGAATCTGGGTAACAGGTTGGCATTTCTTCTGAGCCCCGGCTCATCTCCCGCCGCGGATATGGGTTGTTGAGCAAACTAATAAGCTATGTGAGAGTCTTGCCTGAGTGATGAGCTGCACATATCAGCTTGAGCAAAGCATTAATGAGAGCTGGCATACGACTTCTTGGCGGTTTTCCTCTCTCTCCTGCCAGTGGACACGACAGCCCGGCAGAAGGTGACTGGGAGCCCATGAGGGCAAACGGGACACGAGGCAGAAGCCTGTCTTGAGACCTTCCAGCTGGTTTGCATTTTCTCCTGGGATAGGAGCCCTCTCTTGTAGGCTGGGAAGGCAGTGGGACCACCACACGATTTTATGGATCTGTTTTCACTTTTCCAGATGCAAAGAGAGGAGGCGTCATTACCTCGCGTACGTTTAGCTAACGTCCGTTGGGCAAGAGGAGGGTATAACTCACAGCGGATAACCTCTGCTTTTGCTCCCGCATTGTCTCCTTTATCTGCAACATGGGGGTGTTGAGTGATGCCACAGGCAGCTGGAAGGGCTCATTTATTTGACCTAATTATTCCCAGTGTAGACCTGACTCATCAGAACGGGCTCTTCTTCAAAGGAAATGAGGGCCAGATTGTCTCCTTGGCAGCGATGGAAAACAAATGCTCTCCACAGAATGGCTGTTAGATTGAAAAAAGGAGCAACTGGCTTTTGGGGCCAGCTGATATGTAACCATGTTACCAAGAATAGAGGAGTGGAGAGAGAGTAGTGTCAACTTCTGACATGTTAGCTGTCTCAAAATGTTCTTAATAAAATTAACTCGCCCTTGGATGCTGTGGACAAAGTAACCACATACTTAGAACCCAGGGAAAAATGGAAAACTTAGGTGGGGTGTTTTTATTAATAAGTGAATCCCTGTGGGTACAATGGGGGACTTTTCACATGGGAACCTTATTATTTCTTGGTCCCCTTAGAGGTTCTATTGAAGAATTGGAATTGTCTCTTCTAAGGGATGGGGAGATGGAGCAGGGAAGTCAAAACGGCCCTCCTGGTACCACTGGGCACATCAGACACAGAGCGGGAACAGCTTGCCACATTCCTGCCGTGAAGCCTGAGAGTAGAGAACCTTGGCTCAATGATGCATGACTGCATATTGAAACTTAAAATCTCAGACAATTGCAAATTGTTCCTACTGACACACCGGTGCCCTGAAAAGAATCATTGAAATGTTCCCTGGTCCCACCTTCCTGTTTTACAGTTGTGGTTAAGAACATCACGACCCTAAGAAATTCGGGGAAGAAGCACACTTGGCCGATGTCCGTGGCACAGTCTGGCTTTCAGCCTTCTGTTCTGGGACTATGAGAGTGCCCCACTGACCACAGTGTTCCAGGGTCCTCCTATTATCGCCAGAGACAAACCTCCAAGAGCACCGTGTTTGATCTCAGCCTGGATCCCGTCTGGGAAGAGGAGAGGAACCCCACAAGCAAATAGGTAAGAAGATCCCGTTGTTCAGTCATGCCCTCTGATGCCAGAGCGATGCACGCACGTGGTTGCACTTGGCATTCTGACAGGTGCGTAGCGTGTTTTCATCTCTTCCCTAGAGGTGAGGCCAAAGCCTGAGGTTCTTTTTGACACAGCTCTGCAAAAACTCTGGCTTTGTGTTCTCCTGTGCTTTGCAATAACATACCAGCTCTGTGGCGTGGCCAATGTTTACTTAATTGGTGGGAGGACTTTTTAATATCAAAAGGAAAACATTTCTTCTGCATTCCACGTAGGTAAGATGTGGTTTGCTGCGGTACAAGGGTGAGGATTGGGGGTGGGGAGGAAAAACAGTCCTTAGGGCTAAAGTCATGGGAAGGGGGTTGGGTGGATAGCAAAGAGAACCAAGTAATGCCGGGGGGTGGGGGGAGGGTGGTGCACAGATGAAAGATCAACGGGCATCGCTTTTAAGAGTCAGAGCTGTGACTGACCATATGCTTGCTTTGCAGTTATTTCCAAAAATAGATGATTAGTAGTGAGAAGCAACTGGTTTCTGACGCTTATGAGGGGGTCCGTTAATAGGATTTCCGACTATTGGGGTAAGACAAGGGGTAGGCTGTATATGTAACAGAAAGAGGTTGCTAAACTTCCTGGTGCATTGGGTTAGATTTTTACCAGCCAGACAAAGCTGTTAGCTAAGTAAGAGGAAGTTACCTGAGGATACAAGGTAACTTGTAGGGGTCACTGAAGATATTCTGTATTTTAAATAGTGCAAATCTATCAGCAGTCGAATAGTCATTAAGAAATGGGGGCCAGAAATGGGGGCACAGAGGCAACACCCTGAGGACCATCTGTGTGGTGGGATGGGGCCCAATAGGAGGAATCAGTGCTCTCTCTTCTTCACAGAGTCCTGGATATGTGGTGACTCCTAGGTCAGAGATGTCCTGAACCTTTAATATTTCCTGGAGAAGAGAAGAGGTCAAGGGTGCTCTGAGTTCAGGGGAAGGCTAACTCTGCTGTCAGTTGTGTTCCTAAGTGGTAATGTGTACGCATTTCTACAACTTTGGTTTATTTTGATTGCGATGCTTCATGAAAGACATTGTAGCACTTAAGTTTGCCAGTTCTCCCAAGGCAGAATCTGCCAAAGGGTTTCCTTAGGATGTGTACCAGGAGAGTCCCAGCAGGAAGGAGGCATGTGGGTGGGAGAGAACCTCTCCGGTGGTGAGAATATGGCAACGAGAGATCCCAAGACATAACAAAGGCACCAGTCTTACTTCTTTTCTGGATGCCCATGGTACCTTTACTTCTCTCTAAACCTGGGCCAATGCTGGAGGTATTAGTTTCTTGAAATGTTCACAGGTCCTTGCAATGGACTGCTGCCATTTGCACTGAGCTATGTAGACGGGACATGCTCAGATGGAAGGTTGCGGACTGAGTTTTAGTCCTGAGGGCTCACATTCCATCTTACGGATTACTCTATCCAGCTTTCAAGTTCAAGTTGAGCCCTGAACAGCTGTTGGGTCTTTGATGCTCATATCCCCAGAGCCCAATCTTTCAGCTGACTGCTTGTTCCAGAGCCTGTGCCATGCACTCCGGGAGTGACGTAGGAAGTCCTAGCGCTAGTCTCCTTCAGCACCGGTGTGCAAAGCTGAGGGCGAAGATAGGCAGAGATATGGACTGATTTGTTCTTTTAATGTGGTTTTTCTTTTCAGATCAAGTGAAACAGTATTATGTAATCCTTAGTAGATTTTATAAACGTTTGTTGCGCATCTACCGTGCGTCAGGCTGAGATTCAAAGTTTAATAATGCACAGAGCAGCCATCAAGGAATTTATACCTGGTGTATATTTCTCTTCCTTCACTAGGCTCAGCTTGCGAAGCTTAGCATTATTCTTAGTTACTTTCTGATCTCTGCCGTCTAGCACGGAGCCTGGCCCATATGTGGAAACGATGTGCAAAGAGCAGTTCATCTTGTTATTTTCCTTTTTTGGTCTCTGACGTCCTTGCCTTACACAGGTCAACTGTTGGACTTCTTCCCATCAGAATAGCAGAACATCTTTCCCTCTAGATACTTATTTCCTACTGCATCTTTTACAATGACTGTGAGGAGAAACAAACTTTTTCCCTTTATGGCAAGCGTGACTTCCCACTACTATGTACAATGCCCCCTAAAGGCAGACCTGTTTTTATCCTTTTGTTGGCTGCTGTTTTGCCAGCACCAAAAATATGGTCTGGGACATTGTAACACCATGTTAGCTTATTTGTAATTGTTTGTTGAATGAATACATAAAATTTAAAGCAGGACAAAAGAACTTAACATACTAGATAGGTTAGTTAAGCCACGCGGCAGTAACAAGTAAATCTGGAAATTTCAGGGGTTGAACATAGAGGTTTGTTTCTTTTTTCTGCCGAGTTGGCCATGGGTCCCTCAGACTTTTGGATCAGCTCCTTCCCTGGTGGTAACACCAGGACCCGGGATGGAACCTATAGGTTTTGGGTTTTTCCTATAGAGAAGGGGGGTGGAAGGGCTGCCCACTGACTCATAAATACGTTCGCCTGGAAATGACGCATGTCCCTTCTGCTCACAGTCTTTTGGTTCCATGGCTGGGAAATGTGGGTGAGCCCCTGAGTATCCGGTGAGCATGCTCCACTAAATATGTTAGTCAGGCTTGCTAAGGGATGCTGTAATGTCCTAGGAAAGCAAGTGTTGGTGTCCCACCTTCACTCTGACCCCTTCAGTGCATGCCAGCACCTTCCCAATGCGAGCAGCTGCTCTTCTTTGCCTGAAAACCGTTTTGGGGAGCTGGAGCTTGGTTTGGGCTCCTGCTTTGCCTTCAGCATGGGAGGCTCCCAGTGTCAGGAAATCACCCTACATCAGGCTGAGAGCAGCCATCGGGGAGTTTATATTGTTTAAATTTTTGCTCCCTCACTAAGCTCACCTAGTTAAAGGCAGGATTGACTTGAGCAATGTTTGATGGGAATTAGTGTATCACTAGCTCAGGCAGGACCCCGAGGCGTGTCTTCTACACTGGTTCCCAGAGAGAGCAGCAGGATGAAGCTCTAGTTGTCTACAGCGTTGACTTGCTTGGTAACAAATTTCTCATCAGCCATCTTCCCTTCCCCATCTCACCTCCTCACTCCCCTGACAGCGTTTCTCGGGATTTCCTCTCAAATAAACTACTTACACTTGATTTTGTGTTTTAGGATCTTCTTAAGGAGGAGCGCCAAACTAAAATACAAAGTTGCCTCAATAGTTTGAATTTTGTGCACGCGCGCGCGCATGTGTGTGTAAATGAGAGAGAGAGAGAGAGAGAGAGAGAGAGAGAGAGAGAGAACATTGTATTGATTTGGGAAGGGCACAAGCGAGGCTTCCTTACTGTCTCCATCTGAGGGACTTTGTAGGTAGTTGGAAAGAAGGAAGTGAAAGGCATAAAAGGGAGGGGAAGGAGAATACCTAAGATGCCAGAAAGGCCTTCTCCTATAACTGGGTTGTTAAAAACATAAAGCCTGGATCCTGTTATTACTGTATTGGCTCCCTGAAGTCCTGGGGAGAAATGATCTCAAAGGCTTTCTAAGGCGGGCACCTCCCGGCCCATCAGCACGAAAGCCGGGGTGGCTGGAGCGCTCTGTTCTTCGGTACCTCTTGGTAGGGATTCCAGAAGTGCCTTCGGACACTCCTAAAGTGGTGACACTGGTCTTTGGTTCTTCACCTCTGCTTTTCATGCCCTCTACTCCTTGTTGGTGATCTCCTATGTCCCAGGATCAAATAATGCTAGAGTGACCTTATAATTTGTCATATACGTCAGGGCATTTTTTGTTCTTAGGTCCTCGTAGACCAATGAGAAAACTAAGGCGTCACATACACAAACCATTCTCACTCAGCCAGTGGTGGGGCCAGGGTGTGTGTGTTGGGGGGGCTGTGCTTCCTTAAGGCACCACCCGCTGTCCCATATTGACGAGCTAGGGGCTTCATGGCAGAGGAGAAGGCCTGGGTCTCCAGGGTAGGAGTCAGGGCATGCATGCAGTCTCAGCTTTGCCGCTCACTCCTAGGGGAAATTTGACAAGCCTTTTTGCGTCTCTGGGGACAGTGTCAGTATCTACGGAGGACAGACCTAGGATTGGGTAAATAAAAGTGATAATAATAGTAGCAGCCATACTTTCCTGTATATTTAGTGGCCGAGACTTAAGAGCCTGGATTCAGAAGCCAGAAACTTGGGTTCAAATCCCAACTGTACCACTTAGTAATGTGAGATCTGGGCCAAGGTACTCATTAGTTTTCTTAACCGAGTAACCATAGTACAAATGCCGTATAAGAAACTGTACCTATTTAGCGAGTATAATTTTTAACTTTTGGTATATGACTATGCCCACGAAGCCATGAACCTATGACTACAATCGAGATAATGTACCTATACATCCCCCACCCCAAGTTTCTGCTTATCCCTTTCCTAATAGTAGTGTCCTCCATACCCCACCCCATGCCCCACTCCACAAGCACTGATCTCTCTGTCACTACAGATGAGTTTGCATTTTCTAGAGATTTACATAAATGACGTCATGCAGTAGATGCCCTTTCTGGCTTGACTTCTTTCACCTGGCATCCTTATTTTGAAATTCATTCTGTGTCATATCACTAGCTCATTCCTTGCTGTTGCTGAGCAGTATTCCACTGCATGGATAAATTGCAGCTTGTTAATTTGTTCCCCTGTTGCTGGATATTTAGATTGTTTGGGACTTTTTTGGATATTACAAATAAAGTTCTGTGAACTTTATATGTAATTCTTTGCTTGGACATACGCTTTCTTTTCTCTCGGGTAAAGAGCTGGGAGTAGAATGGTAAGCTCATATGGTAGGTATATATATCAATACTTTAGGAAACTGCTACATTATTTTCTGAAGTATTTTTACATTCTAAATTCTAAAGTAGATTTTCCATTCCCAATATTAGCGTATAGTGTGGGAGTTTTAGCTCCTTCCCATCCCCTATTAAGGCTTGGTATGGTCATTATTTTATTATTTTATTTTATTTTGGTATAATCATTATTTTAAATAGGTGTATAGTAGTATCTCATTGGTTTTTGATTACTTTTTTCCCTCATGATGAATGATGATGGACATCTTTTCATGTGCATGGTGGCCATCAAGTGTCTCCATAGATAAAGTGTCTATTAAAAACTTTTGAACAGTAAAAAGAACCTCGTTTGTTTTCTTATGTTTTGAGAGTTCTATATATGTGCTGGATAACAACTCCCTTATTAGATACAAGATTATAACTATTTTCTCCATTTCTGTGGCTTTCTTCTTCATTCTTTGGCTGTGTCTTTCCCAGAGCAAGAGTTTTTAATTTTGATGAAATATGATTTATCAGTGTGTTCTTTTATCCCTAATCCAAAGGTAGCTTTTCTCTCATCTTGTCTTCTAGAAGTACTACAGTTTCAGGTTTACCTTTAAGCGCGGGATCTCTCTTGAGTGAATTTTTGTATATTATGTGGTGTGAAGTGTGGATCAAAGTTTGGTTCTTTAGTATATAAATAGCCAACTATTCTAGCACCTCTTTGTTGTAAAGACTATTTTTTCTGTGCTGGATTGCTTTTGTACTTTTGTAAAAAAATCAATTGTCCACATTCATGGGTCTCCTGGACTTTCCATTATTTTCATTTTTGTTGTTTTGTTGTTCGTATTTATAGCCATACTCACAGTGCTCTAGGTTTGTAATAAACCTTGAACTAAGGTACTGTTAGTTTTCCAATTTTGTTCTTCATTTTTGAAATCATTTTGGCTCTTCTACGTCCCTTGTATGGCTATGCGAATTTTACAGTTGGTCTGACAGTTTCTACAAAAAAATCCTGAGACTTTGATTGAAATTTTGTTGATCTCATACATCAATTTCAGGAGAATTGACATCTTAACAATATTGAGTCTTCTGGCCCAGGATCATACAAACTGGGACACATATGAGAGTGAAAGGGGTTGGTAGGAAAATCATACTTGGATAGCCAGCATAAACCAGGGCTCTTCTGGGATGGTATGGTCATCCTATCGTGTGCCTTCTCATCAGCCCATGTGATGACATCTCGCTGGTGGCATGGTTCCCAGAACTCTCATCTACTCTTGTCAACTTCAAAATTTATTATGCTTCTAGTAGTATTAACTACATTCCTGGCAGAAATATCTTCATAAAGAAAACCCTAAAATCTCAGTCTCCCATTGACGGTTTTTCCTGGATGGCACGAATGACAATGGGTAGCCTGATAAATCAATCCCTAGTAGGAATGACATAGCAGATGTGTTATTCTATTAACTTTTCATTCTTCTCACTTAATGAGTATATCCAACTCATATATTCTTTAACTTTTAAGGACTAATTCTGAAGGCAGATTAGAAGGAAAGTGTTTAAAAGAGTTTTCAAACATCCATCCTTATGAATTAAATTAAATAATAGCTGTAAAACACCCAGTACTATTTCTGGTGCATCCAAAGCCATTGGTAAATTCCCATCTCTTGGAGCACATCATAGCCTTGGGCAGTCCCTGCCTGCAGTCAGGAAGGGCTTTCCTGGGGAGGGAGGGAAGGATGTGAACCCTGAACTTCCTATATTCTTCTGGGTGGATCAAAAGCAAAGCTCATAAAAAGTTGGCAAAAGAAAACTCAAACTATATCATGGCAAAAAATCTGGATTAGTTCTTTGTGGTATCACTGCCAGCAATCTTGCAAGACACTCGAGGACGTGACCTTCACTGCTCTTTGCTGTCATGCTCTCAAGGGTCAGTGTTTGGGTGGTGTAGGAAGAGGGTGGTAGCTTTGAAGCCCTTTGCCATTACTGTGAGCAGGAAGTGAAATATCAAGGATATTATTCAAGAATTCTCTCTGCTTAATTCTGTTGCATTTTGGCTTCCTGTGTATCTCTTCTGTGCTGTGCTCTTTCCCTGCGAGGCTCTGAAGTCATTCAGGTGGTCAAATGATGAACTCAGTGGGTTAGGATATGGGGCTAAGGAAATCGAGGTCACAGGTTCGGTCTCCATATAAGCCAATTAACTCTGCAGACAAAGAAATCTGTCCAAATCCTCAGATTGCCTTACTGACTCTCACCAGCTGGCCTGCAAAACTGTGCTCTGTGGGGCCTGGAACAGGGAAGGCTACATAACAGGTCTATCCTTAGTCCTGGACAGTTCTCCCCGAGGAGTCCTTCCAGATGTTAGAAACCTCTCATTAGATTCTGGGATTGTTCATTAATCTGGCAGCACTTCACTTTAAGGCCTGGTGTTTATCTTGAAGTAATTTATAAGTGACTGAGGATTTTGCATTGTTGTAAAAATTGATTGTGGATAGTGTACCAGCCTACTTGATAAATGAGTTCTTGCTTCAGCATGCTGGAATGCAGAGTCAGCTGCGTGAGACTGCAGTGGGAGGCCAAGGGCTAGCAAGCTGGGGCTTCAGATGCCAAGTTATTCATTTAAAAACTTCCTTTGAGGGCGCCTGGGTGGCTCAGTGGGTTAAGCCTCTGCCTTTGGCTTGGGTCATACTCTCAGGGTCCTGGTATCGAGCCCCGCATTGGGCTCTCTGCTCCGTGGGGAGCCTGCTTCCCTCTCTCTCTCTGCCTGCCTCTCTGCCTAGATGTGATCTCTCTCTCTCTGTTGAATAAATAAATAAAATCTTAAAAAAAATTAAAAAAAATAACTTCCTTTGAGTACCTTTTTTGGGCCAGGCACAGTTCAGGATACTGGGGATATAAGTATTCATTATTTCCACATATGTTTTAAGGCCTCTTCCGTGGGAGGCATTCTAGTGGACCCAAAGGGTAAGCAGAGAATGAGATACTGCTTTCACGGTGATCTGGGTTTAGGGCACGGGATCTTAACCTTGGTGCCATGGACTCCCTTAGCAGTCTCATGAAGTCTATGGAAGCCATCTCAGAGTAGCACCTTTAGATGTCTAAAATGAGCACACGAGTCCTCAAAGGAAGGCAGTTACAGTACAATGCAGTTGTCAAAATACTAAGCAAATACCTCCGTGCTAAGTATTGAACATGTACCCGTGGTCCACGTCTGCTCATAGGGACCTCCTCTCAGGGACCCTGTGCCAATTTCAGCTGCTGCTTGGAGGTGGGGGCGGGGGGCTTCTAGCCAGCCATGCTTTGAACCACATGTCTTGGCTCCCCCCAGGCACAGCTGAGTAGAGACAGGGAGCACTGACCTGGAGGCTGCTGTTCCATCTGGAACAACTGAGATGCTTTGACGGAAAGAGCTGTCCCAGGCAGCGGGTCATTCTTAGCAATGTGCATTTGGGAAGCAGGACCCATTTCAGACATGGCTGGGAACTGAAGATGAAGAAATGCAAAAAGCAGACCCCGATGTAGTCATGAGATGTCTGGAGCGAAGGCGAGGGTCTGAGGAAGCTGAGTCAACCAATAGGCAGAGCTGCTGAGACAAAGAGAGTTAATAAGCCACTTGTGGGTAGAGAGGCAGACTAATGCACAGAGGAGCAGAAAAGGCCAAGGAGCTGAGTGGGCTGGAGGGCAGAGCCTTACAGTGAAAATCCAGAAATTTTTCTGCCCGGATGTAGAATTGCTTTGGATCTAGGACAATCCTTCAGTTTGTGTCTCCACATCCATTTTCCCCAAGGGGCCTGGTGGTTCATCTTTTCCTGAATCGTACTGAAGGACTAGCTTCCTGGCTGACATTCCCATTTTCTTTATTACTGTGTACATTCTTACAATAAACGTTCATGTCCCGAGGCAATTAGAGTAGATCTCTGTTGCTTGTTATCAAGAGTCAGATGCAGGGACGCCTGGGTGGCTCAGTTGGTTGAGCAGCTGCCTTCGACTCAGGTCATGATCCCAGCGTCGTGGGATCAAGTCCCGCATCGGGCTCCTTGCTCAGCAGGGAGCCTGCTCCTCTCTCTGCCTCTGCCTGCCTCTCTGCCTGCTTGTGTTCTCTCTCTGTTAAATGAATAAATAAAATCTTTAAAAAAAAAAAAAGTCAGATGCAAACATGGCCGGGTGGGGTGAGTCCCCAGGGGATTATGGGGGCATCTGACTTCCTCAAGCAGTAGGCCTGGGCAGGAGTGCTTCCCAGAACGCTTCTAAGTTGATTTTTGGATTTGTCAAAGACTAACCAGTACCAAATTTTGTCAGAAAATTCTATGGTTCACTAAAATATTGCTTCTTTTTAATGTTGGGGACATTTGAATTCCATTGCAGTGTGTGGTGCTTATAGTAAAAACTTCATTTTGTGTGGTGGGAGAAGGGCTCAGTAGAAAACTCAAGGTAACTGAAAGTGGTATTTAATAATGAAATCCCCTTCACACCTATTTGACTTGGTAATTGGTAGTAAGGTAAGAAAAGCCAATAATAATCTTAAAATCTGAAGTTGCACATGGATCGCTTAGTGGAAAAGGAAGTACAACCCCAAATTAGATAGGAAAAAGAGGATATGGGGGGCCAAATAGGCATTTATTCATTTATCCACCCAGTGCCTCTTACAGGTCAGGCAAAAGCAAGATTGACTGTCCTCAGGAGCTTACATATGTTACATAAAAGTAAATAAATATGTAATAATAATACATTGTGAAATGTGCTAAGAAGGCTATAAAAGGAAGGCAAGGTAAGGGAGGAACTAGGTAGGGTGGGGGTTACTGCAGACAAGATGGATAAGGAAGAGATCACTTCCTACCTTTGTAAGAAGGGACATTTGAGCTGAGACCGGAAACTTGCATGTCAGTGTTGGGCGTTGCCAAAGGAAGTACCTTCCAGCCAGAGGGAACAGGAAGTGCACCTTAAATGTAGACTGGGGCTCAGGAGGTAAAGAGGGAGAGGGAGAACAGTGAGGCTGGAGATAAGCAAAGACCATTTGCTTAACAACCATTCACGCAAAGCATTCCAGGACCAGGCTCTATGCTTTTCCAGGCATAGAGCAGTGAATAAGAGAGATAAAAGCCTCTGCCCCCAGGGAGCCTATACTTTAGAGCGGACCTGGTCATAATATGCCTTGTAATAAAGGGTTTGGACTTTAGTGTAAAGACAATGGGGCGCCTTTGAAGTGGTCAAAGCTGGGGAGTGACATAGATGGATTTGGATTTTAGAAATCACAGCTCTGAGAGCAGTGTGGAGTATGGTGGGGGCAGGGCAGTCTGGAAACCAGGGGACTAGGGAGATTGGTGCAAGAAAAGAAAGTGTTACTCCGTTTTTAGATAGTGCAGTAGGCTGGAAATAATGGAGAGATTGCAGAGGTACTAAGACAGTGTAATGGACAGGGTCAGGTAGACAGGTGAAAGATTCAGAAGGACACTGACAGGTGTGGTCAACTTTCTGACTTCAAGAATTGGGTGGATGTTGTTGGCGTTCATTTTTGGGGGCAAGACACAAGAAAGAACAGATTTTTTTTTTTTTTTTGGAGGAAAAGTTAAATGGTATCATTCTTGCCTTTGATGAAATTTATACTTTATTGAGGAGACAGACATGCAAATAAAACCACTTTATCAACCACTGTGTACTACTCAGTAAATTATGCTGTGCTAACAACCACCATAATAGTGTTTTAATACAGCAACGATTTATTTTTCTGTCATGTTGCATGTTCAAAGCTGACAGGGTGGGGTCGATTGGGGGAAGCGCGGAGCTCTTCTCATGGTAATCAGTGAACTGAGGCCCACAGACTTTCCATATTGACACAAGCTTCTACCCGCCAAGACAGAGTTAAAAAAAAAAAAGGGAAAGAGAAAGAAATAATGAATATGGTTCTTAAATCTGTCTGGAAATGATCTGTGTCCCATCTGCACCCATTTCATTGACTAAGTCATAGGGTCATGTCTAACTTCAAGAGTCTGAGAAAAGACAGTCACACCGTGTGCTGGGAAGGGAGGAATAAGACTATTTCTCCTTTTTACTGCATCCCTATTGGGGGTGGGGTAGGGTGGGGCACAGTTTCACTTTGACCTCTACGGATGGCAGTCGTTTTGATAATTTGATGAAGTTGGCATCCGCCAGACTTCTCCACTATAAGCCTTTTCCCCCTTTGTAATTAATAAATATGTTATAGGGAGTTCCTTTGAAACTATCTTCATGAAACTTCTAATTAATTAATTAAGATCTGAAGGAACCCATGGTTTTCTCTTTATTCAATGGCTTATCATTCATTACTGTAATTATTTATTTTCACACTCAAATTGTCCCAGATTTGGCCAGCGGGAACCCATTCAATCTGGCTTCCATGTCCGGTTAGCATGTTCCTGCATTCTTTGAGTATTTCCTTGCCTCTGGCTGCAGGCTCGTCTTACGCTTTGCTTGCTCCGAGTCCAGCTATGGCATCAAGTCACGTCTCCAAGGAGCCCTGATTGTTTTCAGCAGAGAAGAGCATGTAGAAGATTGGAATGTTCAGTGTGCTCTTTGCTTTGGGGGTGTTGCTGCTCCCAGGCCCTCCCAGTTGGCGGAGAGACAGGATACACATATGCACGTACGCATATATAGACACACGCATACGCGTGTGTAGCACACTCGCATCTACACTTGTATCTATATCTACTATGTATACTGAACACCATGAGTTTGCTTTGATATCTCCAATTCCAATTCAACAGCAGAGTATATTCTGCTTTTCTTCCTCCCTCCCTCCCTCCCTCCCTCCCTCCCCCCCCTCTTTCTTTTCTTTTCTTTCTTCCTGTATTTATAAATCTTTTCTCCTGCATTGAGAACATTGGCTCTCATCCTCACATATTTACTTAGCTCATGAGTCCAGTCCCAGGCCCTTCCTATGTGGCTACTCTCCCCACTCTGCTTGGCCTCCAACACCATGCCAGGCTACCTTCCTTACTACTTAAGCTCTGACTTCCCATCCTGGGTTAATGGGGACAGTGCGTTGTTAACAAAGTTTGCGTGGTGATATCCTTCGATCCTACCATGAATCTGTTTGGGGCCCATTTTTATAGCGAATGTGTGGTATTGAGAAAGGATTGCAGACAACTAGAAGTTAGAAATCCAAATCTTTTTTTTTTTTTAAAGATTTTATTTATTTATTTATTAGGAAAGAGAGAGAGTGAGAGAGAGCAGGTCAGAGTGAGAAGCGGACTCCCCATGGAGCTGGGAGCCCGATGTGGGACTCGATCCCGGGACTCCGGGATCATAACCTGAGCCAAAGGCAGTCGCTCAACCAACTGCGCCACCCAGGGGCCCCGAAATCCAAATCTTCTGATTCCCATTCCCCCCGACCTAAAGCCCTGGGCATCAATAGCAATTATTGGAATCCGTGGAAGATTTTTCTGGCTTCTCTTCCTCAGTTTCATTCCCAAATGGATTTACTTTGGAAAGTAAGTGAAAGTCCATTTACCCATTTCAGAGTTATCTAAAGGTGAAAAAAATGCTATTTTTCAGCAGTTCAGAGATTTTTCAAATACTTTTTTGTCTTTGGATTACTCAAAAGCAGCTTTGTTTGGAAGTTTCAAACTTGGCATCTCTGGTACAAAACCCTGAGTAAGGAATGTGTGCTTTGCCTTGTTTGAAGAAATTTGGGTTTGAAATAACACAGTTATGGATGTTTAAAAATACTGCACTGAGAAGAAACTGTGTGTTATTTTCCTTTGCCTTTGAAACATGCTCTATATTGTGAAGCCGATAACTTTCATGGGTGGGAGAATTTAATAGCGTATACTTAACTGATGCAAATGTGAGAGTGGGAAAATGGTCGGGTTGTCTTTTCAGCTTTTATTCAGTAAATTCACATGATCTCCAGATAGCTTAGAACCCTTGGGCACACTGCCTGTGTACATATCAGGTGCTCAATAATTGCTGAGCTGATGCGAACTGAACATGCTTGTTTTCATTTGGCTGTATGGTTCCCCTCCAGCTTCGAGAACTTAATTATGGTCTAAAACAGGGGTTGGCAAATTATGGACCGTGGACCAAATCCAGCTTGCCACCAGCTTTTCTATGGCCTGCAGGCTGAGAATGTTTTTTACATTTTCTAAGTTGTTGAATAAAAATCAAAAGGAGACTAACATTTCGTGACATGTGAAAATTATATGAAATTGAAATTTCAGTGTGCACACATAACATTTTATCAGGATACAGTCATGCTCCTTCACTGATGTGCCACCCAAGACTGCTTTTACATGACAATGGCAGAGATGGGCACTTGCGACAGAGACTGTATGACCTGCAAAGCCTACGATATTCACATCTGGTCCTTTACAGAAGAAGTTCGGGGAGGGGCACCTGGGGGGCTCAGTCGTTGAGCATCTGCCTTTGGCTCAGGTCATGATCCTGGGGTCCTGGGATCGAGTCCCATGCCTGGATCCCTGCTCAGTGGGGAGGCTGCTTCCCCCACTCCCCCTGCTGCTCCCCCTGCTTGTGCTCTCTCTGTCAAATAAATGGATAAAATCTTAAAAAGAAAAAAAAAAGAAAAAAAAAGATCATGGACCCCTAATCCAGAAGATAGAAGATGTTGCCTGCTCATCTTTAGGATTTTTTTGCTCTAAAACTTAAAGCCAAGGCTCCTTTTTAATTTTCCAGCCCGCCTCTTCAGTGGCATTCGATTGGACTCCAACCTTACTTCAATAACAAAAGCTATAGTGAAAAGAATAAAAGTATAGAGTATAAAGTCAAATATAATTTTGCCGATTCTGTCCTTTTTGTTGTTTGTCTGCCCTACTATTTTTATATTAGATGACGAATGAAGGCAATCATGAGTGAAGGGACCTGAACGATACCGCCTATATTTGTTGTTGTTTGTTTCCAGTTGTCAGTTAATTTTACTTTCTCAAGCTCTTTCGGAGCTCCACAAAGGTAGGAATGAGCTTTATTGCTTCTTTTGGATTTCAGGCTTTGTAATGTGCGACCTAGATAGAGCTTAGAGTCACAACTATCAAAATCATTGCCTATACTTGTCATCTGCCTGTTCTCCCCTCAACCCATTGTAAGCAGACTCTGTCTCCCTCCATGCATGATACTGGTAAAGTCACAAATGACTCCATCTGGCTAAATCTAGTAGTTGGTTTTCTGTTTTGACCTTACTTTTCTTATCACTAGCTTGGAGGGTGGTTGTTTACTTTCTCCAGTCTTCTAGGGCACCACACATTTCCCCTTTCTCCCACGTTGTTGGTGACTTCTCCTCTCCTTGGATGGTCTCTCTTATTAACCAGATCTTTTTATACTGATGCTTTGATATTCAGGGTCTTGCTGACAATGAAGAGACTCTTCCTCCCAGGATTCAGGCCCTGAGAGTGCCTTTCAAATGCAAACCACCCCATCTGAATCCCATACCCCCAACCAGCTTCTTTCCTGGGGTCTCACAGAGCCCTTGCACTCCAGGGCAATATTCCCCTGACATAGTCACCAATGGCCATGTACCTTCTCAAGGACTGCGCCTGTACCCCAAAGCCCACTGAGCTTATTCAAACCAGCCGGTCCTAAACGGGCTTCCCCTGCCTTGCCCATTCTTTTGCATGGAAACCATAGGAAAAGCTCTTGCCTACATTTTCCTCCTAACTTCTTATGCCTCCTGATTGACTCTGGTACTTCCCCGTGTGGCCTTGCACAGTGGGCCACACCTCCCATTTCTAGGGCTCTGTAAGTGTAACAAACATCTTTCTTCGTGGCAACCATTTCCGTGTCTATATGTCTTACCATACTTGCCTAAAATAAATCCTGGGTGCCCTTAAAACACTCTTCTTCTTTCTGACCTTTAAATACAGAAGCCTCTCTGGGATCTTCCTTGCTTGTCTTCTCTTCTCTGTTTACCCACCCCCTGCCCCCCAGGCTCCCAACTACAAGGATGATCCAATTTATGCTTATGGGTAGGCCTTGAATGCCATCTACATTTGCTAATCACCCTCAAATTTAAATATCTAGCCTGACCTTTTCTCTGAGTTCCAGGCTTCAATATACAATAGCCTAGTTGACATATTTATTGGGTGTCCAGTAGACACCTCAAACTTAATATGTCCCACATGAGCTACCTATTTATCCTGCCCTTCTCTATCCCTACCAGATCTGTTCTTCATACTCAAGCCTGTTGCATTGAAATAAATGAACTCACTTTCTACCTGACGGCTCCAGCACATGAGACCTAGTGGTCAACCTATAGGTTGACCTCTCTTTCTCTTCTATCCCACAACCAATCTGTGGTAGGAGGAATTTGCCTCTCTCTGATTTCTTCTGGCACCCACTCCCCTCTGTGGCTATCACATGGGTCCCGCTGATCATGCTGTTCCTCAAGCATGCTGAACCCATCCCTGCCTCTGGACCCTTGCGCTTTGTTGTTTTGGTTTCCGGGAATACCTTGGTGGCCCATGCCTCGTCTTTCTCCCTCACTTCCCCCTCACCCCAAGCGATGCTGCTTTAAACAGGCCTTTGCCAATAGATATGAAGTAGCCACCTGTTCTTTACTCTGTAACTGGTTGTTGTATTTTTCTTATGAGCTCTTGTCACCAACTGAAGTGAATTCTACATTCATTTATTTCTATGATGTGGTTTATTTATGGTTTGTTCCTGTAGAATTTAAGCTACAAGGGCAAGGATTATTTGCTGTCTAGTCTCTGTTTCATCCCCATCAGCTAGAACAGTGCTGGGCAGAGAGCTGGCCTCAGAAATGCTTTGTCGAATGAATGAGCTCACCAGTGTAGTTCCCATGTCAAGATCTCTGTGTTTGCTTCTCTTCTCTTCGGAATGCTTGTCCTCCAGACCTCCACTTGGCCGCTCTTTACCATCTTTCAGGTTTTAATTCAGCCCAGGTCCTCAGAGCAGCCTGTTCCCGCCAGCCTTCTGCTCCCTGTCCCCACCCCTGTGACTCTACTGTGGAGGTAGGCAGATCTTTTCTGTACAGTGTCCGATCATAGCTGTCGACAGTTTTGTAATCCCTGCGGTTTCTGTGCACCCAGGGCTGCTGTCGGAGTGTGGAAGCAGCCATAGACAATTCATATGTGAATGTGCATGGCTCTATTCCAATGAAACTTTATTTGTGGGCTTCGAAGTTTGAATTTTGTACAGTTTTTACATGTCATGAAATACGAATCTTCTTTTGATTTTCGCAGTCATTTAAAAGGTTAGTTTGGGGTGGCTGGGTGGCTCAGTTGGTTAAGTGGCTCAGGTCATGATCCCGCCGGAGTCCTGGGATCGAGTCCCACATCAGGATCCCAGCTCCCTGGGGAGTCTGCTTCTCTCTCTGACCTTCTGCTCTCTCAATCTCTCTCTCTCAAATAAATAAACTAAATCTTTTAAAAAAAAAAAAAAAGGTTAGTTTGTGGGCTGCACCCAAGTAGGCCTTGGCCCAAAGGCTATAACTTGCTAACTGTAGCTCTAGTTTATTTCCCAACTCCATCTTCACAGTGCTGAAAATTGTCTTCTTTGTTCATTTGTTTTTGTGCTTTGTTTTCCGCTGTTAGGACGCGGCCATCTTGAGAACAGGAACTCCATCCTCAGTGCCTAGAACTCTGCCTGGCTACCTCCCACCCAGGCTAGATCATCCTTCAGTGGGCCTTGCCCCCTCCCCAGAACCCTGTTTCTCCAAAGGCTTAATACCTTCCTCTGTCATGTTGGAAGCTTCCCTCTTAGGAAGTCAGGGTTCATCTCAGAGACGGAGCCAGTACATTGGGCATCTGGTTGGAATAAGAATCTCAGTTTTCAGTGAGGAGGGGACTCGTTTATCTTGTTCATGGCTGCAATTATTCTAATCACATCCCATTCACTTCAGTTAATAAAGGAGTGATTGCTTGCCATAAATAGTATGAGCTAGTCATCCACTCTGCCCCTGATACTGGACAGGTAAGAGTGGCAGCAGTTTATTAGTTACATATATTCACACTCTGGGGACTCAGGATGCTGCATCCCATGCAGGGCCCCAGGGGTGCTGCATCAGGAACAGGGAAACGAATTATATTTCCTAGGAAATGGGAACTACAAGATTCTGGCTCTCCTGGATCGACTTATTTTGATAAGACTCTCTAGTCTTCATTTTCTTTTTGTGTGGTGGGAATTTGGATATATATTAATTTATCAAACATTTATCGAGCAAGTGCTTTGTACCAGCCAGAAAGTCAGGGCCTGGTAAAAACAATAGTAACAACAAACACATCTCCATCTTTGAAGAACTCGCAATCTGATGGGGAGAAATAACAGCACAACAAAAAAATAGCAAATAAAATTCAGTGTGATAAAGCATAAGACACTGACTGTTAAGCCAGAGAATTCAAGTTTTTTTTTTCTTTATTTATATTTATTTATTGGAGCACCTGGGTGGTTCAGTCCATTAGGCCTCTGCCTTCAGCTCAGGTCATGATCCCAGGGTCGAGCCCCGTGTCAGCCTCCCTGCTCAGTGGGAAGCCTGCTTCTCTTTCTCCCTCTGCCACTCCCCCTCCTTGCGTTCCCTTATTCTCTCTCTTTCTCAAAAAAATAAATAAAATCTTAAAAAAAATTATTTGTTTTTAGAGTGAGAGAGAGGGAGAGAAGGAGAGAACGGGGAGAAGGGGCTAAGGGAGAGGGAGAGAATCTCAAGCAGACTCCTCGCTGAGTGTGGAGCCTGGTACAGGGCTCAATCTTACAACACTGACCTCATGACCTGAACCGAAATCAAGAGTCAGATGCTCAACCGACTGAGCTACCCAGGTGCCTGAGAATTCAAGGTTTTGATTGAGTCATTTTCTAGCTGTTAGTTGTTGGAAAAATAGGTTAACCTATTTACTCTTTTCTAAAAAGAGAATAATAGTACCCCTACCTCATAGCGTTACAGTGACGATTAATATTGTAAGACCTTTGTGCAGAGTCTGCACATAGCACTCCTTATTCTTGACCTTGTTATTGTTTCACTGTGTTAGAGACATGCTTAGTGTGCAAGGAGCGCGTACAGCATGGGCGCCTAAAAAGCAGGAAAGGATTCATGGACGTTTTTCTGTAAGTGGTGATGCTTGCATTGCGTCTAGAAAGAAGGGTAATGATAACAGCTAAAGGATACTGAGTCCTCACAATGGGCTAGCTGCCATTCTGAAAATGTAGCGTGGATGATCTCTTTGGATTCTCACAATTCTCTGACGTAGGAATGTTATCTCCATTATTACAGATGAAAGACAAGGAGGACTTAACCAGGCAGAGAAGGGGACTATGGGTAAGGCGTTTTGGACAGTGGTTCTGATAGGATGGTCCAGGGATATGGAAGAACAGCAGATTAATGGGGTTGGAAGCAGTGCAGTGTAGCTGGAACAAAAAGGTTGTGCGAGCAAGTGGTGTGAGATGAGGCAGGCCAGACAATCGCTGTTATCTGGAGGGTTTACTGGACCCCCAAATGAATCGTCTCCAACCAAGCTCTGGCCACCCACTTCCCATTGTATCGATGGTAAGCAGATGCCATTGGACTCTTCATTGGAATATGTGCTCTTCCTCTATAAAAACACATAGCAAGGTTCTTGGGAATTAACGGAAGGAACCATTCCAGAAACGACTGGACAAAGAGACAGATGCATGACTTCTAGTATCTCTGTCTTTACATCGTCTAGCTCAAGTGATTTCAAATCTAGATGTTAAACTCACATAAAGATGAGCTTGATTTCAAATTCAGAAACATGTGCACAAAAGTCCTTCTGCCTTGACTCTCTGATCTCTGATAATTGCTTTCTTCCTAGGCCTTCTTTAGTGAAGAGGCCTAGGCCTCTTCAGTCACTTGTGTCAGTCACTTCAGTCAGAGTGAAAAGGCCTAGGCCTTTTTCAGTCACTTGACCCAAAGCAATGAAATACTGACCTGACTTATCTCTAACCCTACACTGTATAAGTAAGCACTAAAAGGCATTTGAACTAAGACACATATAAAGAAATAGGCAAAAGGAACAAACTGACAGCAACAAACCCACAGAGAACTGGAACACAAAAGCCCAACACCTAGGTCATGTCCATGATTTAGGGTTGCTGCTTGAAATGCACAGGAACCTTCTAACTGATAGGAACCCTAAAGCCACTGGACCAAGTAAGGTAACACGTCTGAGAACAGACGGCTGGGCTGGCCTAGTTCCAAGTACAGTTCTTACTGCAGGTGGCAGATTACCTTGTCATAGAGATCTTTGTCACCAATTCTGAAGTCCTTAGTCAAATTACAATCTTTATCACTAAGTAACTGCTAGACCCTGACATTCAGGAGCGGGAACTATTATTACCCTTTGATTGGTGATAAGGCAGAAGTTCAGGGAGGTTCTAGGTTGGCGAAAATCACCGAGCACACTTGGTGTCCGCCAGGATTCAGAACCAGACGTGGGAGAGCTGCCTCGTAGATGCCCGTGGCAGGTAGGAGAGACGACAATGAGTGGCTGCCCCGAATGACTCGGCATGTAAAACGATCAGCCTAGCCCAGTGGTGACATGAACAGTGCGTGATTTCCAGTTGCTAATCCACTGGTGAAGATCAGCGAAGCCAAACAGTGTTTTGGTGAGGGAGCCTTGAGGGGGTGCGTGCCAGGGCGGTCACACTCTTCATTAATGATGAGACTGGCCAACACGCAGAGCCTTACTCCGAGATGAGTCCAAATCCTCCAAGAAGACTTTTCCTAAGAGAACCAGGAGGCAGAAGACATGCTTGTGTTGTTAGTTCATGGGATGAAATACATAGAATCAGAGGATATATATATATGATATGCTAGAATATTAGAATATATATCCTAGAATATATATATATCTCGTATATTATATATATATGATAGAAAGAGCCTTGTTTATGTGTCTTGGAAGCTGCTGTGTTTGCTACTGTTTTCACCAAGTGATTTTGAACTGCTCACCTGTGAATCTAACTTGATCTCAAAGAAGCTCTTTAATTCCTGGGGGGAAGAACCAATTAGGCAGAGAGTGAAAATGGCACAGGGACTTGTATTCCACTGCCCATGTATTAACTCAGTAGCTCAGTTAAGTCACGGTCATGATGTGTCTCTCTGTGTGTGCTCGTCAATCTTCTTTAGTCCCAAGACTGAAAACTCTCTGTGCCCAGAGATTGTCTCTGGCCTTTCTTACTCAACCATTTTGCGTAGAGAGAACCTGGTGCTTAGTGGGTTTGAAGAACAGAAGTCTTGCAGTGCAGAGGCCCCAGGACCATGGCAGAGGCTGAAGATGGTGGTGATTCAGAGAAAGCTGGTGGGGGCGTGTGTGGGCGGGAGGAGAAGAGCAGACTTGGCACACAACGCTTTGTACGACCTATGTGATTTTTGTTCATGTTTTGATTTCTGTGTTTTATCTCCCTCAATCTGTGCTCAGCTTCTCAAAGGTAGGGATCCTTGCCTCCTAATTTTATTCCCAGGGCCATATCTATGGCTGCCAAATGCCCAGCGATTAACAATTGTCTGGGAAGACCATAAAGCAAGACCTGAAACTGAGAAATATACAGGTAATTGTAATTGCCTTTCTTGCTCCCCTAAATTTTGTGATTCAATTTCTTTTTTTTTTTTTAAGATTTCTAAATTTATTTTGAGAGAGAGAGAGAGTGAGAGAAGGGGTAGAAGAAGAAGAGGGAGAGAATCTTCAAGCCGACTCCCTTCTGAGTGCAGAACCCCATGCGGCGCTCTGTCTTAGGACCCTGAGATCATGACCTGAGCCGAAGTCAAGAGCTTGGTTCTCAACCAACTCAGCCATCCGGGCTCCCTGAGTGCTTCATTTTCTAATGAGGGTTACCCTAACTATTCACTTTCTCTTGGTAATAGCAGTTGTAAACATAAGGACTGCTAGGTGGTGTTATACCCATTTCAGGACAACTCCCCACTTCTGGATTATCTTGGCACATACTAGGCACTCAATAATACACACTATGAAACAACTATGTACCATTAATTTAAAAAACACTGAAGAAAAATATTGTCTATTGAACAGTAAGTTTGTGCCAGACATGGGTTGGAGCCTCCATGTGTTTTTCATTTACTCCTCACTGGAACTCCCTGAGAATAATTGGGATGTGCCAAGGAGACCACGGATCAGAGAATCTACGAGGTTTTCTGCAAATCCCTCCATAGTGGAGCCAAGTTTTGAGCCACACTTTGTGTTCAGGTAAGGTTTCAAAATCCAAGGTCTTGTCAATATGGTGCTGTAGCCAACCAAGTTGATAAGCTTATGTTTACATAATTGTTGCATTCCTGGTGGTTGACCATTCCAACCTGTATGTATTATGAATTCCTGGAATGCAATGCGTGTAACACAGAGCTTGTCCTATTCTTTTCGAAAGTCTTTATCTCCTTTGAGCTTCCATAATTTGGTTTAAAGGTACTACTTTTCTTCCCATCACTCTAAGCCAGGGGTTCCCAGCCTCAGCACTGTTGACATATGGGGCTGGATACTTCTTTGCGGTAGGGAGCTGTCCTGTGCCCTGGATGATGTCGAGCAGTGACCTTGGCCTCTGCCCACTCGACCCCAGTGGTACCTCCAGCATTCCGGTCGTGACAATCAAAACTAATTCCAGACATTGAAAAATATTCCCTAGGGGAGAAAATCACTCCCCGTTGAGAACCGCCTTATAGTGAAATTCTTTTTCTATGCATCCTCTTTTTTCCCTCTTTTTAAAAATACTGTAGCCATCGCTCTATCTGTTGCATCTACCCATGAGCCTCTTGCATTCATCCCTTGTGTTTTTATTGCTCTTACTTAACTCATGCCCTTATCTCTTCTTAAAGAGTTTTCCTTGCCATTGGTATTTACAACTTCCAACTTGTCCTGCACATGGGTGCCGAATTAATCTTATCAGTCATGACACCTACCTGCTAAACATCTCAAACAGCTCTCTCTTGCTAACTGAACTTATTTTCGACTCTCTGAAGTTATTGGGCTATGCCTGTAATTAGTGGGTGAGTTTAAATGTGGGAGGTTGGCTTCATGAAAACATTGTAGAAGCAGATCAAAGCTACTAATGGGCTTCATCAAAAACAAAGGTGATATTTTATATCTCCACTTATTTTATAAAACCCAACCAATAAAACCTTCTCTTCCTTGTAGTTTCAGTAGGTTTGTCCCATAAAAAACCCTTGAACCTGGTGTCCACTGAAGGGAAGTTCTTCAGATGACCAATTCCGTTTCTTTCATGTGTTTTTTGTTTATTCAGGTTTCCTATTAAGCAAATTTTGGAGATAATAGATATTATTTATTATGTATAATATCTTACTTATATGTATTTTATTATATATTATATGATTTATAGCACATATATAAATTATATTTAAGCTAGATTTAAAAAATGTATTGGCATAAAGCTTTATGCATAAATCCTCTTGATTTTGAAACCTCTGTTCTATCTATGGATATGTCCTTTTGTCCTCTAAATATTGTTTAATTATAACTTTTCTCTACTGTTTTTGATCCATTGTGCTAAATCTTTTCTCTTTATTGTCTTTTTAGAAGTATGAGCTTTAGTTTTGCTGTTCTTTTCTTTATTTATTATTTATTTTTAAATTTTTACTTTTTATTCTACTTATTATTTCTTTATGTTCTACTTCATTAATTATTATTTCAGATTTTTTCTTCTATTGTTTTGGTTTTTACTTATTTATTTATTTTTGTTTTGGTTTTTAGATTTATTCTCTTTTTTTCTAGCTTTGTGAGTTGGCTGTTTAATGCATTATTTTATTCCTTTCTATTTTAAATAAATGCATTTCAAGCTACAAATTTCTCAGCAAAAATGATTTTAGTTATATTCCACAAGGTTTTTTTTTTTTTTTTTTTACTTATATAGTATTTTTGTCTTGTATTTCTAAAGATTTGGTAACTTTCATTGTGATTTTTCACAAATTATTTAGGTATATATTATAAAGTTTCTCCAACATATTTTTTTGCCTTTGAATTTTTATTTATAATCTAACTTCTATCCAATAATCTGCATATTAACACTTGAACTTATATCATTTCATGTCATTTGAATTTTTTTTTAATGACTAGGTTTTTTTTTTATTTCCAAAAATTCTCTTGGGTTCTTTTCACCACCATTTGTTATTTCATTTTTTTGTCTCTTACAGAAATTTTCTTATTTAAGAAAAATTGATACTATGCCTTTTTTATCTCTTTTAAGCACTCAAACATAATTTTTTTCAGACTATCCCACAAAAAATTAATATTATTTGGACTTAATTCATGTTCCAGTTATTGAATTTGCTTGGCATCTCTCTCAGCAGTACATTTCTCCAATCTGTTGTGGAATTCTTGTTTGCAAACACATTCTGAACACAAATGTTAATTATTGTTTGCTCTTTTTTCACTCTGCATCTCTTCCCTCTCTCTCTCCTTCTCACTCTGGCCATCTTTTTTTTTTTTTTAATTCCCAAAAGACTTAGGTTTTAGAAGGGTGTTTGGGCTTCCTACTCCATGGCAATAATGATTATACTGGAAATACAAGTACGGCGTTGGGGTGTGGCTTGGTTCAACTTCTGATTAAAAGGCCATATTTTATTTTCTCACTTCCCTAGGTCTCCAACTTCCTGTAAAACTGTGGCTACCTTTTCTCCCCATGCCTTCCTTTCTGAAGAAAGAGGGTGGAGCATGGCCCTCCTCCTTCATTTAGAGACAAATAGGTCTGTATCAGAGACATGCATCTATGACTTTATAAGGTAATTGGGTAACAAAAGAAGCAGTAAAGGTTGGTGAGGAGGGCGGATGATGCAAGACCAGTATTTGCATGTCTTTCTGAAAACTCCCCTGGACCAAACTTCTAGTGGAGGAGAGGGTTCCATAACTTAGGAAGAGGCTTGAGTGAGAAATTTTCATCTTTCCTCAGCCTGCCCCGGGGTTGATATGTCATCAGTAGACATCAGTGAATCCCACGAGAGTCTTCTGGGATGGAGCCTTTCATCTGTGAGACACTTTCCTAGCACTTCATTGACATTACCCACAGGACCCTAAATGGAAGAAAATCCAGGGTTCATCTGTAGGGAGGTATAGGAGTGCTGACAGCTCTGACTCCATCTTTGTCGGTCGATCTTATTCATATCCTCCATCTTTGTCCCTCCATTTTATTCATATCTGCCCAGTGACCTCCCTCCTGGCTACGTGTTTTAGGTCCTTGGAACTTAATGTATGCCTTGACCAAAGGCTTGTTCTATTGTTCCCTAAAGTGGTGCATAGAAGTCTCTACGTTAGCTAAGTTGTAGAAAGGATGGGCAAAGAAGGCCCCACTTTAGATGATTAGTAAAGATGGCTGACACACAGAAGGTACCACTTTAGATAACTTCCCTTTGACCTCACTGCAAAGCCCCTTGGTCTACAAAAGCTGGGGGTTAAAGTCCGGATCTTGTGAAGGATAGTTGTAGAGTTTGGGTCTTTGTTTCCCCCGTCCAAAAGTTATCTTGAATGAAAGTGAACGGTGTGGAGTGGCTTGCTTTGCTCTTCGTCTTAAAGTGACTTCTCAGCCTGAAGGATACGTTTTTGACCCTTCTCCACCTTCTATTTAACAGAAGGCTTGCAAACTTTTGGTTCCACCCAACTAGACCTCTCTGAAAGAAGAAAGATTTTCCAGATTTAGGCAGCCTCATGTTCTTGACTTGCTCAGGCATAGTCTATTCTGTCGTTTGCTTGGGTGACCTAATGCTTGTAAAAGTGTGCATCTGTCTGCCCATGTCTGTGCTGAGGAAGCTTCAGTTCTCCTGAGAATTTAATGCCAGGGGAAGATTTGTCTTCTGAGGAAAAATAGTAGGGGTCATCTCTTGAGGACCTATGATGAGAAAGATGCTTTACCCATCTTCAGTACAGAGATAGCCCACCTGCCCTTCTTCCTTCCTTCTTTCCTTCCTTCCTTCCTTCCTTCCTTCCTTCCTTCCTTCCTTCCTTCCTTCCTTCCTTCCTTCTTTCCTTCCTTCCCTTCTTTCTTCCTTTCTTTATTTTTACTTATTTTAGTAAGGGGATGGGGAGGAGCAGAGGGATAGAGAATCTTAATTCCCAGCACAGGGCTTGATCTCATGACCCTGAGATCATAACCTAAGTCAAAACTAAGAATCAGACTTTTAACTGAAGGTACCACTGAGGCACCCCGAGATGATTTTCTTCATTATTCATAAGAAGGAAGTGAGGCTCAGAATACATAAACTATGAATCTTGGGTCCTACAGTATGTACTTAACTTGGGATTCAAACCCAGGTCCCTCAGATTCCAAAGCCTGCGTATCCCCTACCAGGTCCGAGCCTCCAGCTGTCGGTTACAGAACGCTCTGGCTTTCCCTCTCCTGCCTCAGCTGCCAGTATTCCATAACCTCATTTAATGTTCGTGGGTAGTAATCACTGTCTTTATAGTTCTTGTGGATTTACCTTTCTCCTTTTATCTTAGATTATTTCTCATCTTTCTGATTTTTGTCTGTAACCCTTGCTGAATCTGTTTGGAGTTTTTATTGCCATATACCTCCAATTCCTCCACTTATTTTAGAGAGTCTTTGGAGTTTATTATAAATAAGTCACTAATAAAGTCGTCCCATCTTCAGCTCTTTATTTAGAGTTAATGCATTTCTTTGCTGCTGTTAAATTTTACCTGGGGATTCACTGGCTGGGTGCTGCCTCATATTGCATTTAACTTTCCATTTAGCCAGAGGGCAGACACCTGAGAGCCAACCCTTCTCCTCCCCTTCGTGCCGCCATATGCAATTAGTCATCTGGCTCTCTTGAACCTATTTTATCACTTCTATGTCTCCCTTCCTCTTTCGCCAGTTCAGGCCTTTGCCATCCCTCTTGACTACTGCAATTACCTTCTTACTGATCTTCCTGCTTCTGGTCACTCCCTTCTTGCCAGCGGCATCTTTGTGAAGTATGCATCTGATAGATTTATGTAAAGTACTGTTGGTTCCTGTGCTTGAAAACACTGGGTAAAGAGGGTATCCAATGGATCAGACATTTGAGCGGGGCACACAGAAGAATCACCTGAGAGCTTGCCTCTTACCGTATCCACCTAGCCTTTTAATACTCTCTCGTGAGCCCCCTTTTAGTGCTACGGATTTCAAGCTGCTATAACTTCTTGAGAATGTGGTGTTTTCTGGAGGTTTCATACATGCTATCCTCCCTGCCTGCATTGCTACTCAGCAGCCCCAAACACATCAAATGGTTCTCTTGGTGGAGCTTTCTCTGTGCCTCTTTCTACCTCAAATATATTTAGCCGATCTCTTTTTTATGTTCATCTCAGAGGCAGTACTTATTCCCCTCGTCTTATGGGAAAGGTTAATTGGCCTTTGTTTATGCACCTGTCTTCTCCATGCGTTTGTTTGTGGCTTCTTCAGGCATTGGGAGCGATATGGAGAAGGGCAGAGATGGTATGCTGGTGGCCAGCAGGCCAGATCTGGTTCTACAAAGGTATTTGATATGCCTTTCATAGAATTTAAAGCTTTAAACAATTAGTTGTCAACCTGGGAAAGGGATTTCATGTAGAAACCGAACTTCTGGCTTTTCTTTAAAAATCAGGAGGTCAGCATCACGGGGACCTCCTTACTCCACAGCTCCTCTCAGTTAGAGCAAGGCAGGTGCTCTCAGGTTTGCTTCCCTGATTTATATTCCATAACGGGTTGCCTGGAGGCATTGGAGTTTGGAAACCCCTGAGGTGGTAGGAGTAGGGGCTTTGGAGTTGACCTGGGTTTTATTTCCAATGTTTCCATTTGTTGTGGATCATGTTACCTTGGGCAAGTTTCTTGACCTCTTTGAACTTGAATTGATTCATCTCCAAAAAGCCTCTAAGCAGAATATGCCCTAAATGGTTTTATGAACTTTAAATGACAAAATGTCCACAGAGCACTTAGCTTATAGTAAGCACTCAATGTTACCCGCTATTTAGATATGATGCCATTATTGCTTTATTCTGCTTTATTTGTCTTGTGTCTCCAGAGTCCGACTTTTGATCTATGTGATAAATACCAATGGATGAATGTGAATCTTATTTCATCAGCTATGCTGTGCGTTCTCGAGGCCAGACAACAGGATTGCTCTTTATGGCTTTGAGCCAAGGAAACATAGTAGATTTTCAACAAAATTCTCTCTGTAGTACCCCTGTGCAATGGGGGTAGGCAGCATAAATGTTTAAGAAACAGTCAAGGAAGCTTGTGCCTTTTGGATTTCTGGGTGTCATTCTGGGTAGAATCTATAATTTCCAGGTTTGTAGAAAAGTTTGAATGTCATTTTCGCGGGGAAGCATTCCCTAGCTCCCAGGATAGGTAATTGTTCCTGTTGTTTGTTCTTGCTCCATCTTCTACTTCTCTTTTGCAGTGTTTTCCCTCTTGATTAACCAGGCATTATCTTTACTGTATATTTCCTCTCCCAGATAGTACGGTCCACGTGGCAAGGATCACTGCTCAGCACACAGTGGCATTTGGTAGAGTAAGAGGATAGCGGTAAAGAGCTCAAACTCTGGAACTGTGCTTCAGTGGCAAAGGGGTTACTGATACCTGCCTTGCAATGTCGCTGTGAGCATTAAGTCGGGCAATTACGGTAAAATCCTTGGGCTAGTACCTGGCTTACAAAAGCACAGGAAAGCACTTTGTAAGCTTATTTTAAGTCAATATTTGTTGAATTTATGAATGAGCCGATGCAGGTGCTCTGTTGCCCACTGCCCTCTGGGTCAGGGCACAGTCATCTAGCAGGGACCAGCGTCCAGACTCCAGGACACTTGGCCCTTGGTCTGCTACATTGATGTACTCTTTCCCATGCCCCATGTGTATTTGTGTGTAATAACACCGGGAGTTGGCAAGGCAGTGGGTGGCCAGGAACATAGACACTGGCAACCTCCCTTATAACAAAGAGGCTTGACCCAGAGTTTGCTGGGATTTCAGTGGTCTGGGCAGTAAAGCTGGAAAAAGGAAGCTGGGAAGGGGCTGGGATGGATTTTGGAGTGTTAACCTGATGGAAAAGCTCTTTTCTTAATGGGCAGATGAGAGTACTAGTTTAAGTCTCAAACATTAGAATAGATTAGAAGAAAATCTAATTTTTCGGGGGGAACAGAGTGGCAGGAGTTTCTCCCAGCTCCCAGGGTGATGGCGATGGGGCCAGCTCAAAAACCACACTTTGGGGGGGAAGGTTTAGCTTACAATTTGTATTTATCTATCAGAAGCAATTGCTACGGAGAGAAGCAATCAGGGCCAAATCAATTTGTGTGTGTTGGAAGAATTAACAGCATGCATTTTAGCAGAACCAATTTCTGATTGTTTTGACCTGAGTGGCAGAATCCCATTATCAGGTGGATTGGGCTTTTTAAGTGATAATGGGAGAGCTGCATCGGCATATTTTGGGGCCCATCATCTGAGCCACCACACACCCAAAGTGGTATAATAAGGAGGCACTTTAGGCTAGCATTTCACTGTCAGGTCGATTAAGTTTCTGTTGTGGAAACACCTTTTGAAATACAGAAGGAGGAGAAATAGAATGTCCCAGGCGACGTGAGAATTAAGACAGCCGGAGGGGAAATATATGAGTGGTTAGAATGCAGCACAGAAGGGGGAAAACCTCCAAACCAAACCACCCAAACCCAGTAGGCCTGCCATTTAAGTTGGAGCCAACAGAGCAGGCTTGCGATCCATCTTCTAAAGCCCCTGCATTCTGAAGGTAGGAGAAATGCTAAAGTTAGCGTGTGTGGCTTCCTATAAACTGGGAGTAATCTAAAACAGATATTCTCCAAAGGACACTTCCAACGTTTCCTGGCCCTGGGCCAGACACTTCAAAGCCCCATTATCAGTGAGTTGTGGTCCCCCTCTTGGGAGAGCTGGGCGATGCTCTGCGGAAATGTCAGCCCCGGATCACGATTTCCTCTCATTTCAGTGCAAGGAGGTCAGAGTGGCTGAGGGCTGCCCACACTCTGCTGGCAGCCAACTTGCCGACTCTAACTGTAGCTCTGGAGCTCGCCTTCACTTTCGTCATGGGTTAGGATGCTCTCTGACAGGAAGCAGAATTTGAAACGGTCTCTGCTAGCTAAATCGAGGATTCCTCTCCAGAACTCTGCCTCTGCCAGAAACCCTTCACCTTGTTAATGAAAAGAGCAGAGAGGTTCTGTGTCCTTCCCATCCCTCCCTCGGCTTGGCATTTGGAACGCTCCCAGTGGAGTTGGTTGTATGCCAGCCCTGGGCACCCATGCGGGGCTGAGCCTCATAAGCTAGTCAGCTCATGGGATGGGGAATCTTTAGAAGGAGATTTGGAAAATTATAGGACATGACACATTTCTATTACCCCAGTCTCTAGAGCACTCTCTTCATTTATGATCAGTAGTACTTGCTTTAATTGACAGGAACAGTAGAGCTGAACTTTCTCAAGCCCAAGAATTTCAGTGAGGACCAGATGTTCTCTTTGTGGTTCAGTGAGCAGGGGGTGGTCTAAAGATGGGAGCACTTCCGCACAGCATGCCAACGTCCCAATTATGTAAGGTTCCCTCTCTTGGCCTTGGGGAAGCATCAAGAGGTTAGGATGACCAATTGGGATCTAGAACATTATCCTGTTCTTGTTATTGTTTTGAGTTGATTGATTCTTACTTTGGGGACCTGGTTGAGAGAGGAGAGAAATAAAAGTATAAGGGGCATAAATAGAAAAACTGCTCTAGGCCAGGTGGTACCCACCCTTTAATTTTAGATGGGTTTGCGTGACAACTTTGTGTAAAAAGGAAGTATCCCTAAGTGGATTCAGTATTACACACCATCATCAAAACTTCTGTCAGAGTTTTGAGTTAACTAGTAAGTGTGTCATTAGGGTAAGTTCTTGGAAAACTTAGGACTTTTATCCTTAATAGTCATTCATTCTCTTTCCCCAGTAAGGTATTTGGTCATAAGAGAGATCACATGTTAAGGCTTAGGGATATTAGCATCTTTTTATAACATTCTTTAAAAAAAAAAGTGTTTGAAATAAAAAAAACTCCCAGATTCATTGAGATATAATTTTTAGACAATAAATTATACATATTGAAGTGTACAGTTTGATAAGTCTTGACATATATATATATGCTTGTGAAACTATCACCACAATAAAAATAATGAACCTATCCATCTTCCCCCTAAATTTCCTCATGCCCCTTTATAATCTCTCCCTCCCATCCCTCTCTTAATCCCTCCATCGTTATGCAACCACCGATCTGCTTTCTGTCACTATAGATTAGTTTGCGTGTTTTAGAATTTTGTATGAATACAATACATACTTTTTTTCCTTGGTCTGGCTTCTTTCACTCAGAATGATTATTTTGAGATTCAGTCATGTTGTGGTTGTATCAATACTTCATTCGTTTTTATTGTAACAATATGCCACAGTGCGTTTATCTGTGCACCTGTTGATAGGTGTTTGGGCTGTTTCCAGCTATTGGCCATCACAATCTGCTATGGACAAACCAGCTGCTATGAACATTCCTATTCATGGACATATGGTTTTACTTCTCTTAGGCCAGAACCTAGGAGTGGAGTGGCTGGATCATAGTAAATGCTTAACTTTTTAAGGAACTGAATGCTTTTAAAGAAATGCCAAAGTGTTCTTCAGAATGGTTGTATCACTTTATGGTTTTACCAGTTCCTCCTCATCCTCACCAACACTTGGTATAGTTAGTCTTTTTAAATTCAGCCATTTTTAATATGCATGTATTAATATTTTATTGTGGTTTTAATTCATTTTTATCTAATAACTAATGATTTTGAACATATTCTTGTGCTTACTTGCCATCTATATATCTGCTTTGGTGAAGTGTCTGTTCAAATCCTTTGCCTATTTAAAAAAAAACAGTTGTTATTTAGTTTCGAGAGTTCTTTACATGTTTTGGATACAAGTCCTTTATCAGACATATGATCTGAAAATATTTTCTCCAACTCTGTGATGTGTGTTTTCATTTTCTAAACAGTCTTTCAAAAATTTTTAAGTTTTGATTACGTCCAAATTATCATTTTTTCTTTTATGGATTGTACTATTGGTATTGTAGCTAAGAAAGCTTTGCCTAATCCAGAATCACAGGGATTTTTTCTGATGCTTTTTTTCTGTTTTATAGTTTTAGGTTTGCATTTGGGTCTATAATTTGAGTTAATTTTTGTATATGGTGTAAGGAATGAATTAAATTTTATCTTTCTACTGTTCCTGCATCATTTGTTGAAAATAGTATTTTTTGTGAACGGAATTGTTTGGTTTTTTTTTGTCATTTGTCAAAAATCAGTTGTCATTATATCTAAGACATATATGGAACTTATGTCTGTTCCACTGACTTGCTCGTCTCTATTGAGGCTGATATCACACTGTCTTGATTACAGTAACTTTATAACGGGCTTGAAATCAGATAGTGTTAGTCCCCCAACTTTGTTCTTTTCTTTTTTCCTTCAAAATTATTTTGGGTATTATAGGTTATTTTCATTTCTAGATAAACTTTAAAATCAGGTTAAAATTAAATTAAAATTAAAATTAAATTAAATTAAATTAAAAAATTAAAAAACTAAATTAAAAATTAAAAAAAATTAAAATTAAGTTAGCAAATTAAAAAAAATAAATTAAAAAAATTAAAAAAATTAATTTTTTAAAAATTAAAAATTAAAAAAATTTAAAAAAACTGCTGGGATTTTGATTGGAATTGTATTGGAGTCAAATTAAAAAAAAAACTGGGATTTTTGACTGGAATTGTATTGGAGTCTATAGATGAATTGAGGGAGAACTGACGTTTTAATAACATTAAGTCTTCCAACCCATGAACATATTATATCTCACCATTTGCTTTAATTTGATTTAATTTCTCTGCAGTGTTTTGTAGATTTCAAGTCTTGCACCTATTTTGTGATATGTATTTCTAAGTTTCCATATTTTCACTATTATAAGTCCTATTTTTAAAATTTTAATTTCCATTCGTCTGTTGCTAGTATATAGTTGATTTCTGTACATTGCTCTTCTAGCTTGAGACCATGGTAAACTCACTACATCTAGTAGATTTTTATAGATGCCATTCGATTTTTTTTTTAACATAGACAGTCATGCTGTTCGAACCCCATTTAATATTAACGAGACAGCAAGACTCATACAACTTGAAAAGTAGCATTTTTGGTACTTGAATATGTGAACTCCATTAAAGCTGCTTATGGGGAAAGGTGAATGCTCCAACAGTTTCCTTCCGATGATAGTCCTGGAGGTACTGGAAGGCGATGAGTGGAACAGAAATGTCCTTGGCAGACACATGGATCTTGTGCCTTTGGTTTCCCTGCCCAATAGTGGATGATCTCCCTCTTGCTTCCTCCAGCCCAGGGTGGTGCTAGAGTGTAGACTCCATCTTACAGCTGCACTTCATGTGCACTTGGAATAACTCTACAAACCACAGGAAAACCCTGTGGGGCGATGGTGTGCTAGCCTGCGTTTCAAATCATGGCTTTCAGTTCATTGATAGTTTCAAACTTTAGACTGTTTTATAAAAGAGAATGGGGGGGGGAGCCCCCAACCATAGTACTTTCTCATCTTTATCTTTTCTTTGCAGTCCTAAAGGTTTAAAATAATGAAAAATGAAAATGAAAGTTTTTCTTCCTTCCTCCCTCCCTCCCTCCCTCCCTCCCTCCCTCCCTCCCTCCCTTTCTCCCTTTCTCCCTTTCTCCCTTTCTCTCTTTCTCTCTTTCTCTCTTTCTCTCTTTCTCTCTTTCTCTCTTTCTCTCTTTCTTTCTTTCTTTCTTTCTTTCTTTCTTTCTTTCTTTCTTTCTTTCTTTCTTTCTTTCTTTCTCCCTTTGAGGGGAAGCTTGTAGAGGGAGCTAAACCACATGGTAAAAACTCATGTGGAGGCTGAGATTTCGGTGCATTTATTTTTGCTGGCTCAGGGAGGCATGGGAATTGACAGGCGGAATCTCTTCCCTCCCAGGCGGTGCAGGCACAGGGCTTTGGAACATGGCCTCCCTCACCTCACCCCTTCCCACTTGTACATATGCACTGTCTTGTGTTACCTGCGGAATCTCTCTGACCTGCTTGCGTGTTCCACAATCCCTATCCCACGCTCCTCTCCCCCATCCTTCCTGGCTCAATGCGTGCGCCGATGATGCTGCGGACAGTAGGTATTAACTCTGTGGGTGGTTCTGGCGGAAAAGGTAAGATTAGAGAAATCCTCTCCATGTGTTCATGAGAACACCTCAGCTTTAGTGTCTAGTGTTTAGTTGTCTCTAGGGCAATAGAAACCTGACGGAGGATAAGTGGTCAAGGGAAAACGTTATGACCATCCATGGAGCATATTTGGGGAGTGGGTTGTAGTGCGGATAAGAAGGTCCCTGCCAGTATTCATGTAGTCAACAAATATTTTTGAATGCCAACTATGTATTAGCATCCATGCCAATCACTCTGGATACTCAGTCAACAAAAGGGACAAAAATCCTTGCCTTCTAAAAGTTTATCTTCTAATAGCGGAGTAGATAGGGCAGAGAATAAATGATAAATGTAATAAGTAAATACATTTTATAGTAGAATGTAACAATTGTGTGGAGAAAAGGATTAGAGCGCTGTTGGCAGGAATCTGGAGAGAAGTGGAGCGTGATTATAATTTTAAATAAGGATTGAAGCATACAGAATGATATTTAGGCGGAAGCTTAAAGGAGGGGAGAGAGTTAGCTGTGCATAAGAACTATTTAGGCCAGTCTGAATGGTGTGAAATGGAATCTTGCCTGGCCCGAGTGAGGAGCAGCACGTGGCTCACACTCTGATCCTGTGAGCTGGTCCAGCTCAGTCTCTAGCGCTCTGATACTGTGAGCTGGTCCAGCTCAGTCTCTAGCGCTCT
>CM052814.1:11932886-11999786 GCA_028533885.1 Nasua narica
GCGCTCTGATACTGTGAGCTGGTCCAGCTCAGTCTCTAGCACTCTGATACTGTGAGCTGGTCCAGCTCAGTCTCTAGCGCTCTGATACTGTGAGCTGGTCCAGCTCAGTCTCTAGCGCTCTGATACTGTGAGCTGGTCCAGCTCAGTCTCTAGCACTCTGATACTGTGAGCTGTTCCAGTCCAGCTCAGTCTCTGATGTGGTCCTAATGTGGGAAGAAACTGACTGGAGTCTGGAAGATGGGTTAGATGTCTTCTTTAGGGCCCCCTCGGCCTCCAGTATCCTGGCTTTTGGGCTCCTCCGAGGAAAGTACTAGCCTGTGCTTTGATCACGTCATGTGTTACGCTCCATTCGCTAGCCGTTTCATTAAGGTACAGTTGGCAGAGAGTGAACAATGATAGAAGCGTTAGTTGTAAAAATAAACTCGGGTGTCCTTAGAAGTTGTCTCTGGGACTGTGCGAGATGGGGTAGAATGGGGGGTATGTGTGTGGAGGGGATACTGTTGCCTGGCAACTATTTTGAATAGGCTCAGTAATTTCAACACTTTGGCCTTTTTTCAAGATCCAAGTACAGCGCATATGATGGGTGAGAAAAATAAAATATAGTTGACAATCTTGGGTGAGCTGTAACTTTGAAGGCAATTCTCAAAGTGAAGTTCCAGTTCTCTGAGTGATGGTTAGTATCAGTAGGACTTTAGGCAGTATGTATGCAGCTGCCTAGGGGGCTACTTTAAGGAGAATACTGATTTGGGATCAATAAGCTATGGAGCTTGACTTGATCCTGAAGGAAGGAAGGCATTTTTTCAATCTTAAATTTTTTTATTTTGAGTATCAGAGGGAGAACCATCTCCCTTTCAAACCTGGAGTATCGACGGCATTTTGGTTTCCTAAAACATGGAGGTGGTGAAGTAGGGGTCATGTGGCTTTGGCCGCAGGTCAACTGGAGGTTGGGAACAATACTTTCTTTGTGGTACTTGTGTATTTTTCATTATTAGAGTGCTATGGCTATTCTGTATTTTAAAGAAAATGTTGTGAGTCTGTAGGAGGTGGGGTTGTATCTTCACGGGGGGTGATGACTTTTCTGATATGAGGAAGAGTTGTGGCTCAGGTCAGAAAATGGTAGAAAAAAGAGCATGAAACGATTTCAGGTGGAAATTAATTCAGTTAATCTAATGTTTAGTCTTAAGCATGGGTGAAGACAGTGAGACCTTTCAAAGGGGGCTGCGAGGTGGTGGGGCCTAGCATGGTAGCGTCTTTGTAAAAATTGGCTAAAAGTTAGGCGTGAGCAGGGAGGAGGCTGTTGGGTTGCATAGCCCTCTGGGCTTCAGGGTAAGTATCTCAAACAGAGTGGATAGTGGGACAGGGTCTGTGAGTCCCGGGCCCAAGCAAACCAACGTAAGACCAAAACCCAGCTTCTTTGTATTTCTTGCTTTCTCTGTTAAATGAAAGGATTTGGAAAATTTGAACTATGTTTAGGGGGAGCCAACAGTGTTGAAAGGAAGGCAGCTCACCAGCCAAAGGTAGTGAAAGGCCAGTGAAATGGTAGCAGTGGGGATTCAAGTCAGAGGCCTTGGTGGGAAAGGGGCAAAGGCAAGGTTCAGATCCAGGCTGTAGCTCGCTCCCCTCTTCGTACCTGGAGACTTGCTTTGTCAGGCCAAGAACCCCCAGTTGGCAGTTCTGACTTTAGTTTGATTGAGAAAGCTGAGATTCCTTTGTTAGGGCTCAAATCTCCATTTGCAAGTCAGACCCATTCTATTTCCAATCCTTCGTCTGATGAATGTCCCACCTGGAGCTTATTATTTGTATGTGGCGCTCTGTCAGTGACGTATTTCTTCACAGGCTACGTTATCGCGAGGGTTCTTGATTAATCCAGTTTGATGGTTGTAGGCAGTGGGGTGCTGGACCCCCTTGTGTGGCTCCCAGGAGCTGATGATGTGTATCTCTACACACTTCCTTAGTCAATGACGTCACAGGGGTAGCTGGGAATTGTGGTGAGAGTATTTGCACCACGGAAACCATCAAATTCTGAAAGGCCCTGGACGATCTGAGTGTTTAGCATTTATGAGCATAATTTTGTCCTTGTGCTTTTTTCACTGTTAGTAGAAGAAAATATAAAATAAAAAAGTATTTCTCTTATGGGTCCACGAGTGGCTTAAAAAAAAAAAAGCTACCAAGAGTGTTGGTTATTTGGATGGTTGCTCAGTTCCATTCAAAAAACAAGAGGCGTTTGATTAAAGTTCTTAAGAGTCAGTTAAGAATTTTCTAGATACTTTGTGTCCTATTTTTTCAGATCACATGATGAAATATTTGGAGTATTTTTTGAAGTCAGAGAATTGTGAACTGAAATCTTAACTACTGTCTTTTTTAACAATTTTATTTATTTATTTGACAGGGAGAGAAAGAGATCACAAGTAGGCAGAGGCAGGCAGAGAGAGAGGGGGAAGCAGGTTCCCCATCGAGCAGAGAGCCAGATGTGGGGCTCGATCCCAGGACCCTGAGATCAAGACCTGAGCCAAAGGCAGAGGCTTTAACCCACTGAGCCACCCAGGTGCCCCTTAATCTACTGTCTTCAAGACACATGACAAGAAATGAATTCAATTCCCCCAGCTTTGATTTCATTACCTATAAAATTAGAATAAAAATTATTTTTACACGTGAGGCAGCTTTGCAGAACTCTATAGCTGGAATCTGCTCTCTTTACCCAAATTCCTTTCATAGTTGGTTGTATTGTTATTAGAGCTATGTGGCCAAGTTTTAAGGACCAGTTTACTTTTTCCTAGGATGAACAAGTGTGTCCTTTTTTTTTTTTAAAGCTATTTTGGTTTTCTACAATAGCCAAATATTTGGCTGACGAAGCGCTTCCCTTTTTGAATGGAAGCTCTTCCCTTCTTGAACTGTTGCAGAGAATGTTCTTTGAGTCTGAAATGAGTCATTGTTTAGCATTAACACTGGATTCGTGGTGACAGTGTGCGCTCCTTCCCCTGCTGGTTGTCACCGTCTGCGATGGACAACGGACGATAGTAAAATATCAATTCGTATGGTTTATGAGGCAGGGGAAACAAGAAAAGCTTTTCCATACTCCTTTGCCTCTTTCCCCGCCCAGTTACCTTCTCAGAGTGACTTTTCTCCTTCAGGCTCTCTGGAGTGTAAGTGCTGATAAGGGCCTAAATGCAGGAGCACGCTCCAGTGGGGACGCGGGCCACCCGTCCAAGCTGGGATCCAGGCCACCAGTTCAAAGATGTGTGACTTCCTCCCTTATCTCGGAGCCTCTCTCTACTCTCCATCCCCCGCGCCCATCTCCAGCCCTGCGCATCTACTCTCAGTTCCAGATCCTGTTTCGCCTTCTGTGCTCTGGCTTTGCAGGCTGTTGATCCGTAGATTATGTTCTCCTTCTAAACACCACAGTGTTTTAGTTTTCCTTCACTTTGTGTTCAGTATGGATGATTGGTTTTGCTGTTGGCCTTGTGATTGTTTCGTTCGTCTTTATTTTGCACCATGAGCTGGCTGTAAAGTTATGTCTTCTACTCTACAATCTTTCCAAGCCTTTTTGTTTCCTCATCTGAAGAAAAGAAAAAGGAGGATGTTAATACTTACCTCTCAGAACCGCGTGAATTCAATGAAAGGATAGATACCCAAGGGCCCCTCACATGATGCCTGGCATTTGCAGCTGTTCAACAAATGGAAGCCTCTCGTTCTTCCTTGGCTGTTCCCCTTACTGCCCAAGGCAAAGTTTGTTGCCAGTGAGGCAATCAGCAGATTCTTTTGTGGTGAGTGGTTAGGAACTGTTTCTCAGTATTGATGTTTGCTTCTGTGTTGAGGAATTTCTATTAGCAGAACCCCCTGGTCTCACACACATCTTCCTTGGGAAGGAGTGGATACATTTGGGATCAGGAAGTCTGGGATGAGGCAGTAGGTCAGTCTCTGTTGCCGAGTGTGTATGTGGTGGGGGAAGGAGGGCAGGTGAAGGAATGATGGGGGTAGAGAGGAGATTCGGCAGCCTGTAAACATACTCTGACCTGCTTTTTCACACTGAAAGTTTTACAGGGACAAGCTCCTAACTAGAAAGCCTGTGTTTTTTCAACCTTACATACACCCACTACTAGGATTCAGTAACAAAAGGGCTAATTCCTGTGCCTGTAAGCCACATTCTCCAAAAAGAGATTGGTGAAAAAGATGATTTTTTAATCTCTATATACTTCTTTTTTGTGCCTCTTAATTGATTCAGAACTTGGGCATGGAAAACAGGAGGGTTTTGTTTGTTTGTTTTTTAAAACTACGTTCTTTTAGTATCCCCCAGCAATCTGTTCTTTCAGTTTGTGGAATAGAAAATTATATTGGAATCACAGCATCCTGTTTCTGTTACTTTTAGAAATTTCTTTTAGGGGTGCCTGGGTGGCTCAGTCGATTAAGCATCTGCCTTCAGCTCAGGTCATGATCCCAGGGTCCTGGGATCGAGCCCCAAGCCGGGCTCCCTGCTCAGTGGGGAGTCGGCCTCTCCCTTTGCCCCTCCCCTCCACTCCCCTCTCCTTCTTGGCTTGTGCTCTCTGTCTCTCAAATAAATAAAATATTAAAATAAAAGTTTCTTTCATATGGATTCACAAAAGTTTCGGAACCAGCGGAAGCATCATGAAATGTTTTTAATAATCCAAAGCACCCTTCATTCTCTTGACTCCATGAAGATGAATCCTTTCTTTTGGGTGTCTTTCTCAAAAATGTTATTGCCTTTTTGCCAAGTTGACCTATTAGAATGATGATTGCTGTGTTTTTTCATCTTAATTTTCATTTTAAAGATCTGCCTTCAGCATCCTCCTCCTCCTTCAAATGACAAGATTTCACTATGGAACATGGTGAGAGGCCAATGTTGTCTGTCTCTGAGTGATTATAAAATGCTTGGGTGGACTCTTTCATCCGTCTCACTTGGTTCCGACTCTGAACCTCTGTGTAGGGTCACAGAGAAGAGCAAATAGGAAGTGGGAGACGAGCCATTAAAAGGCAGAATTGAGGCGAGACAGCCAACTTGGCTTGTGACTGGGGATGGGGAGGGCAGGCTGTTTCTGGGCCAAGCTGCTTTTTCACACCCCACAGAGCCTAGGACAACTGGTCATCTTCATGTGACACTGGTGGGGAATGAGTCATAGCTGTTGGAAGAGGGGGAGTTTGTCATGCAAAGGGATGTGTCAGTGCTGAGAGACAGACGATGTTCTGTGGGGTTGTGAAGGACAGAAAGATTGGCAAAGAGCCATTGACTAGAGTGCTGCATTCTAGGCTAAAAGAGAAACACAGGGGACTTAACTCTAGAGTAGTGGTGGGTTTTGTCTGAGAGCTCGTCTCAGAGCTGAGGTTGGGGAACTGACTCCAGAGCCATTGGAGTGGTTTGCATCGCTGACAAGCATTCTTTCAGGACCGTGCTCTGTCCATCACTTACGTGGCCCAGCCATTTGGTTAAGGATGGATCAAAGGAACAAAAGTTACACACATTGGTCTGACCCACATAGTCCATCCAGATGGTCGCTTCACTGAACCCTGTCCATCAAAACCCAACAACCATGTATATTCTCGGACTCATATTGATTAGTTAACAGTTTGTTCATTTGCCATTTTTTGGACTCCTGGCATTGGGCTAGATGATGGAAATAGAAAAAGCCAATTAACTGTGGCTTTGGTCTGCTCTTGAGGGAACTCACAGGCTAAGAAGGAGACAGACACACACACAGATAAGCCATGAGTTTCTTCAAATCAAGAACAAAGTGCTGTGGGAACGCAGAGTCGATTTCTCACATGGCATGAGAATACACATGCTGTGACTTTTCTAGGAGAAAGGTTGACCAGAAATGCGTGCCATTCCTGAAGACTGTCTATGAGTTAAGAATCAGTGGAATGTGCCCTACCTGCTTGATGGGGTTGTCTCACCCCGAATAAACTGCCTGAGAGGCTCATTGTGAGGATAGTCTGTGTGGGGACCCGTAATTTTATCATCACAATAATCACTAGTAAATCAAAATGAGCACCTTCTAGAAAGATCAAGGTCCTTGAAGGAGTCACCTGAGAAAAAGTTCCATGGGACTATAGTTGCTGGAGGAATTTCATTTTCAAATATATGTGTAAGCCACGCACAGGCTTCTCTGGGCAACCTCCTTGCAAGTAGCAGAGGCTAATGCTAATTCTGTGGCGTCTGGGAGGGGCGAGGTTCCAGTTGTTTAGGTCCAGGAGGAGAAAGAGAAGATTTTATTCTCCAGACACATCTTATCCAATGCAGGGTTGGAAGTATCCTGATAAATCTGGCGCTAGTTAAACATCCGCTGAATGAGAAGCTCCCATGGGAAAATCCAACCCTTGAGAACTTGGTCTTTGTATTTGTTTTGAGAACCTCCATTGCTGAATCGTACAATTCCTGGAAGCATCTTGACAGCATGAATTGATTATGAAGATCATGTTAGTAGCACTGAAAGTCCAGTGCCTTAGGTCATTAGAGTTCTTCCCTGTGGAAGCAGTGGTTGGGACATTTGTTGAAAGGATGATGACATGAAAAAAAACACCATTTGTCCCAAGTCTACGATTACCACAGCACTACCACAAGTGGCTTGCCCAACCGAGGTGACTTTCCACAGATCTTATTGGAGTCAGTGTTTCCATAAGTAGCCACTGAGCTTGGGGATGACCTTTCAAAATGCGGTTTTATTTTTGTGGTTGTAAAAATGTGGCAAGCCCTTACAAACACGAAACCAGGGTGCAGCTCTGAGGGGAGTGCTGAGAGAAGGGAGAAAAATTCCTTTTCCGGAGCATCCAGTTAGGTGTCTCACACAGCCAGTTCGTGTTGCTCTCATTTTTACTGCCTAAGAGGCTGAGGCACCAGTAAATTGAGTCAAGCAGGAAGTGGACAGGAGACTGGGCGAGGACTTAAAACTTGGGATACAAACCCAACTCTTATTTCTTTGCAGTGTAATCTTGGGCGAGTTATTCAGTCTCTAACCTCTAACATCTCAGCTGAATAATTGGAATATAACCATTACTAATACCAATAATATAGTACCTTAGTGTCCTAGTGTATGCTTTATGAAGGGTTTTCAAACTCATTGTCTCATTCGTTCCCCACCAGGTGCCTGTGTACTAACTGGAGAGATGGCACAGGGGAGTGGAAAGTGCTTGGGTTGTGGTATGGCAGAATCTTGGGTTCAAATCTGGACTCTGCCTTTGATCCGCTGTTTTGAGGTCCACTCCTTTCCAGTAAAACAGGGCTGAAACTCTGAAAAAGAAGTAGGTAAAGTATGCTTAAAAAATGGTAGCTTCGGCGTGCCTGTGTGGCTCAGTGGTTTGAGTTATCTGCCTTCAGCTCAGGTCATGATCTCACGGCCCTTGGGGGGAACCCCAAGATGGATCCTCACCCAGCCGGGAGTCTGCTTGAAAGATTCTCTCTCCCTCTCCCCGCCCCCTGCCCCCACCGCACATGTGGTTTTTTTTTCTCTCTCTCAAATGAATAAATACATCTTTTAAAAGTGGTAGTTTCTGTTAATGTCCCATTTGAGGGATGAGAAAAATGATCCTCAGATGTTATGTGAGCTGCTCAAAAGTTGCCCACATGAGCCTTACCAGGCAGAGAGGTAAGAAGCTAGGAGTGTGGGCTGTGGATTTAACCGGATTTGGGATTTAGTTCTGGCTTCATTTCTTACGGGTTGTGTGACGCTGGGCAAGCAATTCAATCTCCCTGAGTTTTAGTTTCCTCACATATAAAATTATCTGTAAAATAATTATGTAAGTGGGCAGGTGAGGGGGATGATAAAATTATAAAAAGCCCTTAGCTAAGCGTCTCTTCTTTTACCCTGTCTACTTCCCTCCTCCCTTTCTTCCTTGCTCCCATTTGTACCATGGGACATACCTGGGACATGTGGGGGGATTGCGCGTGGCCTTTGTCAGCAGGACCAGCCCGATGTAGTAAAGAGCACATCGGAATTGCAGAGATGATGGGTGAGGTGCAGAGATGATGGGTGAGGTGGAGGGGTGGCTCTGCCATTCCAGCTCCGTCATCTTGTGCAAGCCACCTCAGCAGTCTGTCCCCTAGTTGCTGTTAATAATCCTTATCTCACGGGGGTGCTGGAAAGAGTATGCAAGACGATCATTCTGATAGTACTTTGTATGTCACAGAGCTATTACTAATAAGGAATTTAGGTAGGACATTAGGCAAAGAATTAGTAGATGTTTGTGTGAGTGCAGTGGGCCCAGACATCAATAGTTTTTAGTTCAGAAGGCAAGTCCTGTCTCAGAGGGTTCACCTTTCTTTGTGTTGCTTTCGTTGTTTATCTCATTGACGCAGTGCTTTTCCACATCCGGGTACTGCCCCAACTTACTGTAAGGAGTCTATGAGCCTATAGACATATGTATTTTTCCAACCAATGGATGTTAAGGGTGGATTTACTATCCTTACTCTCGCCAAAGATTTTGATATTAAAACAGAAGCAATGTGACAGAAAATGCTAGAAGCCACTGCCCTGGAGCGGTGCAGGGAGGTGTGGTGGTTCTTTGGTGGTAAGAACTGGGTCTTAATTATCTTGCTATCCTAGGGCCTAGCGTAATGTATTATGAACTTGGTAGCTCTTCAATAACTAGTGTAGATGAATGAATGAATGAATGAATGAATGTGTTTTCTAGTTGACTTAATGCTGTGGCCCAATTCTTCCTCTTTGAAGCCTCCAGAGTTCAGCCGTGGCCAACTTGACTTCTGGCTTCCTTTGCTTTTTCACATGGGTTGGTCTGCCTCTGTGCTTACAGGACTCTTCGTTTGAAGAGCATCCTGCTCCCTTGGAGTCTTTTGTCTCATAGACTTTCTCCCCCTCACAGGATGATGATATCACTTGAGAAATTCAGTTCTTAAAGATTCCATTTCTCCCAAAATAGGAAATGAGCTCATCTTGGATCAGCTGTGTACCTGTTAGAGTATCTTGACGATATCCTGTCCTACCATCCTTTTGTCCTTGTGTTAGGAAGAAGAAAAGCAACAGCCCAAAATGATCCACAAGAAACATCTTGGAAGTTTTCAGCACTTAACTTAGTTATTATCACCTCTCATGAGACAGAGCCTTAGGCAAAATGTGGGAAAATGGCCCTGTAAGTGGAAAAAATGAAGAAAGGGGAAAAAATGAGATCAGTGAAAATGAATATAGTACAAAGCTCCAAGTGATTCAACTTTCTAAAAAGTAAAGCGATGATAGGTACAGGGAGTGCTGGATTGTGGGTTATTTTCTAAAACCCCACACAAAGGATTTGGAAAGCTGAAAGGCAAATCTGTCTCTTAAGCCTCCCCAGAGAGACCTTGCAGGGAGAGCTAATATCTGAGGCTATTTTGAGAAAGTCACCTATTAAACAAGAACCTCGTGTGCTGGATTCATGTGGGGCTAGCACGCAAGATCATAGACATTCATGAGTCAAAGTGTTCCCGAATGTGGAGTGTCTCTAGCCAGTTGGACCCTGGTTAAATTTTAGCAGGAACTGAAACACAATCCTTATCTCTATAGCCTCCACAGATGCAACCAAACAGCAGACAGGAGCTCTCCAATGGATCTAGAATTATTCCGTACCTTGGAGTGGAAGAGGCTTTTTATCCCAAGGAATGTTCTTAGGAACGGAGATGTGTTACTCGGATGCCCACCTACGCTCTTCTGGGTCGGTGACTGTGAACAAAGCGTGGTGTGTTGGTAAAGGTCGAGGAGCCTGGTGTTTCTAGAATTTGGTTTGGCACGTAGTCTAGGAGCCCAGGGCCAATGGTGGGTGACTTAGGGTTCTGGGGCCAGAACCCTGGAACTCTGGTGGTGTAGCAGGTAAGAAGAACATGGCTTCAGAGTCAGATCTATAGCACGAGCTGTGTGAGGATTAAATTAAAAATGATGCAGGCAAAAAGTATCCTGAACTTGACCAGGGTTAAGTAGCAGATGTTGACATCGTTATTCTCCAACTGGAAAGTCAGGGGAGCATCCGGAGCACATACGCTATTTAGGGGATGATCAAGACCATTGAAACATCATTGCAAATGGAGTTTAGGTTTCAAGGCAGACACAGAATGTTGCTGAAATAATGAACTCTAGTAACAATCTTGTTTTCTCATTGTCCATTAAAGTGATTTAAGTTTGCACTGCTTTCGGAGATTTATCATACTGTTTTTACAGGCAAATAAATTCCAAACTACGGACAACTGTAAATGTAACTTATTTGTGTACTGGTGGCTTTCAGTGCTGGTTAAAAGGATTTTAATTGTTTTTGGAAATCAGTAATCATTACTCCTGGTGAGATGTGTTATTGTTTTTGTTTTTAATTCTTCAGGAAATTGCTAGTGCTCTGGCTAAATGGCTGGGAGGCAATCTCGGGGTTGACTTTTCCTTCTCCTTCTCCAGTTCTTCATCTTCTGTCTCTCCCAGGATCTTGGGCATTTCTCTGCGTAAACAGACCTACTTGGAAGGTATCTACTTCCATTCGGGGCTACTGTTTTGATGCAGCTTTTAAAAAAATGTTAATTCAAGAATTTTACTAAAGAAATATTTTTACAGTAACCCATCTGCCCATATATAAAGTTGCAACATTTCCTATTTCTACCATTTCCTCCTCATCCCTGCTAGTAATAGGTATTACAGTTATTTTTAGTTTTTGTCTGTCTGCTAGATCTCAAGTGCTGTTTTCATGTCCTTACAAATGAGTTTGTACCTTTTTAAAAAGTTGATATATAACTGATATATAGCATTAGTTTCAGGTGTACTCCGTAAAGATTTGATACTTGTAAATATTGTGAAATGATCACCATGATAAGTCTAGTTAGCATTCACTGACCTCACATAGTTGTGATGAGAACTTCTGAGATATACTCTTAGTTACTTTCAAATATACAATACAGTATTAACTGTAGTCATCATGCTATACACGACTTCCTCATGACTTTTATTTTATAACTGGAAGTTTGTACTGTTTGATCACCTTCATCCATTTCACCAACTACCCAACTGCTTTTTCTGGAAACCATCAGTCTTTTCTCTGTATCTATAAGGTTTTTGTTTTTTAGATTCTACATATAAATGAGATCATATGGTATTTGGCTTTTCTCTGCCTGACTCGTTTCATTTAGCATAGAGTCCTCAAGGTCCACCCATGTTGTCCCAAAGTGGTGGGATTTCCTTCCTTTTTTAATGAATAATATTTCTCTCTGTGTGTGTGTGTGTATACACGTTTATTTTATTCATTCATCAACTGGTGGACAGGTTGTTTCCTTGTTTTAGCTATTGTAAATAATGCTGCAATGAACATGTAGGTGCAGATATATATATGTATATATTTAAAGATTTTATTTATTTATTTATTTGACAGAGAGAGAGATCACAAGTAGGCAGAAAGGCAGGTAGAGAGAGAGGGGGAGGCAGGTTCCCTGCTGAGCAGATAACCCAATGCAGGGCTCCATCCCAGGACCCTGAGATCATGACTTGAGCTGAAGGCAGAGGCTTTAACCCACTGAGCCACCCAGGTGCCCCGGTGCAGATATATTCTTAATGTTTTCATTTCCTCTGGATAAATACCCAGAGGGGATTGCCGAATCTAATGGTAGTTCCATTTTTAACTTTTTGAGGAACCTCTATGATGTTTTCCATAGTGGCTGCACCAAGAATTTGTCCCTTTTTTCACGGATTTGATGGCTATTTGGAATTGTTCTCTGAATTATCTATAGATCGCTTGGACATTTTCTATTAGTTTCCAATCTAGTCTGAAGGAACTTTTAAAAGATAATGATTTTCACTTGGGGTGACCTGGGAGTTCATATTTCTTTCATGTGGTATTTTTTGGGGGGTTGGGGGTTGTGGAGTGGTATTGCAGAGGAGACTACGTCTTAGCAGGAACCATTAGCCATGGGGGTGAACTGGCAAGGGGCGTATCTGTTGTCCCAGTCCAAAGACTAACGACTGTCTTGGACCCCTAGGAAACCATTCCTTGTATCCTTACCAAATGACAGCTCATAAAACTATGAAGATGTAACAAATCATTTAAAAAAGAGTTCCCCAAAATCTTCAGAAATAATGAAGTTTTGCCAATTTCTTCCTGCACATTCTGCACATTCATTTGTGATGTGCTCTGCCTTGTAAACACATAGTCTATCTTTCTGGACTGTCAGTCTTATTAAAATGGTATCCTCCAACCTCACTTTGATGTAGACTGCATTTTTTGGGCAAGATTTTAATTGTTTTTCATGATATGTTGAAGCCACTAATTACTTAACATTCAGTTTTATATATTGTATAAAATAGGGGAACAGTTTTTTTTTTTTCCTGGATGCATAGTCAGCTATGGTAGCATTATTAAATAAAAATTATCTCCTTTCAACTTTTGTTTTTTTTCCACCTTTGTTTTACTTTTAACTCTCATATGTACTGTGATCTATTTCTGTACTTCATTCTGTTCTATGATTGAAAAGTCTGTTCTTACCATTACTGCATTGATATGATTACAGTGGCTTTCAATTGTGCCCTGTATCTTATGTCTCCTTTTTCATACTCCTTTTTTTTTTTTAAGATTTTATTTTTTTATTTGACAGAGGGAGACACAATGAGAGAGGGAACACAAGCAGGGGAAGTGGGAGAGGGAGAAGCAGACTTCCTGCTGAGCAGGAAGCCTGATGTGGGGCTCGATCCCAGGACCCTGGGACATGACCTGAGCTGAAGGCAGATGCTCAACAACTGAGCCACCCAGGTGCCCCTCCTTTTGGTTCTTTTGAGTCATTTATTGACCTATATAAACTTTGGTGGCTATCCAATTCCAAAATAACACTACCTGTTGAGATTCTAATTGGAATTGCATTATATTTATGTTTTAATTTTGGGTAATTGAATTTTTCATAATGATAGATTTTCTCATCTAGGAACCAGTATAAGGGCAAATACAAATTAAGAGACTTAAATATCTGTTGAAAATAAGAGACTTCTCCCCCTCCTTTCCCTTTTCTTTCAGAGTATCTTTCTGAAATTCTGTTTGGAAGACAGTTGGGTATATGAGTTTGGAATTTAAGTGAGAGGTCTGGGCTAGAGATATAAAATTGGGAGTCATTATATAGAGTATTTAAGCCAAAAGATTATTTGAGATTGGATTGGTAGTGAACATAGATGAAGAGAACTAGAGAACTAACATTAAGATACCGGGGGTGATAAAGAAGGGCATGATTAGTGAGAAGAAAACCAGGAGAGTATGTGTCTTGGAACTAAGGGAAGAACATTTTTCAAGGAGGAGGGTGTGATCAGCCATGTCAAGACGCTAGTTATAGATCAAGTAAGAGGATACTGGACATGGTAACATGGAAGACATTGGTGACCTTGACAAGAAACCACCAGTGGAGTGCAGCATTGGGGTGAAAGTCTGATGAGAATGCAGTTAATACAGAGTTCAAGAATAAAATTAAATGTAATGCATGATCCTTGATCGAATCTTGGATTAAAATACTACTGTCACCATGGCTATTACCACCACCATCAATAATCAAAAAATCTGTAAAGGATATTATTGGGAGAAATGGGGATATTGAATATGGGATACCAAATAATAATACTGTAGAGGTGGTTGATTTTCCAAGTGGGATTGTATTGCAGTCCTATCGGGAAATATTTTTAGGATATACATGCTAATGTATTTAGGAATGATAAGATGAACTCTTAAGTGCTTCAGCCAAAAGAATACACATGCATGTGTAATAAACACACGCATACATTTTATTTTTTTATATATATGCCTATGTATCAAGAAAATGTGACAAAATATTAGTAGTTAGTGAATTTAGGGGGAGTATACATGGATCTTCATTCTGCTATTGTAACTTTTAAGTATGCTTAACATTTTTCTCAATAAAAGTTGTAAAGAGAAGCTGAATATAGAAGAAGAGGAATCAGAGACAGTGTATTTGGTTTTTTTTGAATCTATTGCACAAGGGATTGGCTTCATAAGAGAGAACATCATTAGCAAAAGGCAGGAAAGCAGAGTGTATGGGTATAGATGTCAACAAATATTGGTAGATAGGATAGTGTGAATCTGTTGAAATTGTCTTCTGATGAACTTTCTCACCGAAATGGGAAATAATCACCTGCTGAAGATGGAGACTTAAGGAGGGAGAATATGTAATGTGGGAAAGTGAGGGTACTAGGGAATCCAATATGATTACTGAGTAGTTAAGGGGCCGCTTGAGTTCAACAACAAACTTCAGTGACTATTTAGGGTAGTTATGCATTTTCCTTAGTCATGTTTGGGTACCCAGGTGAGGGCATGAAGGTTGGGGTGCTTGGTGTAGCCAGGGTTGCCATTTCCCAAAAGGAGTAAAGCTAGAGATGGCAAGACTGTCCAAGGCATAGGCAAGGACCTGATTATAATGACTGATCATGGAGTAAACCGGGGTGAAGGGTGGGACCAGTGATACAGTTGTATGATCAATGATTGGAGATTGTGTTGCTTGCGGGGGGGAATAATTGTAGGGGTTGGGTACCAAAGAGAATGAGCCAGAAAGATCGAGATAGTAGTAAGAGAGTGGAAGGTATGATAAAGAATTCATGGAGGGGTTATAGTTATTGTCAATATTGAATTACCTTCGCATTTCTAGAGTAAGACTTCCTTAGTCATAGTATATTATTCATTTGATTGCTAGAGTTCTATTTTATTTAGATATTTTTCTTTTCAGAGTGAGATTATTTTATTTGCTTGTTATATTCTGGCCTTAGAGATACACTGATTTCATAAAGTGAATTGGGAACTATAACTTCTATGGCCAGAATATTTTTTTAAAGTTTTTATTTATTTATGTATTTATTTATTTAGAGTGAGAGAGAGAGGGAGAATCTCAAGCAGACTCCCCGCTGAGTGCCTAGCCCTTGGCGGGCTTGATCTCACGACCGTAAGTTCATAACCTGAGCCCAAATCAAACCTGAGCCCGTTGGCTGTTCTACCGATGGAGCCTGGGCTCAGTTTTCCATTTATTTTAATAGTTTACTTTTAATTTATTAAAGTGAAAGAACTAAGTTCATACATTCTCAGTTTTTCAAATACGAAGGCATTTAAAGCTATACATTTTAGCTTTTGCTAAGTCTCATAGGATCTGATATAAAGCGTACCTCTTTCTCTTACTCTTTGGATCTTCAGTTTGTGAATTAGCTTCACCTTTTGAACCAAGGATTATGTAGATATTTATAAATGAGCTTCTAAGTATTTAATATTTTGGGCATCAACTTTTTCCCATTTATAATTTTATTATACTATCAGAAAACATGATCTATAAGATTTCTGTTACATTAGATTTCTTAAATTTTTCTTTTGTGGTCAAATACATAAGTTGCTTTTGCAAAGTCTTTTTTTTTCTTTAAGATTTTATTTATTTGAGAGGGAGAGAGAACATGCAAGAGACACAGTGCACATGTGCATGCATGCCCGAGAGAGACAGAGAGACAGACAGAGAGCACAGTGAGGGGAGGGTAGAGGAAGAGGATAAAGGAGCCTCCCTGCTGAGCAGGGAGCCCAATCTAGTACTTGATCTCAGGAGCCTGGCATGATCTGAGCCAAAGGCAGACACTTAACCAACTGAGCTACCCAGGTGCCCTACTTTTGCAAATGTCTTATAAATATATGGAATAAATATATACTCTATTCAAGGATTTTAAGGTTCTCCATGGCACCTGCTTGGCTCAGTTGGTTAAGCCTTTGGCTCAGGTCATGATCCCAGGGTCCTGGGATTGAGCCCCGCATCGGGCTCCCTGCTTAGTGGAGAGCCTTCTTCTCCTTCTTCCTGCTGCTCTGCCTACTTGTGCTCTCTCTCACTCTTTGTCAAATAAATAAATAAAATCTTAAAGAAAAAACAAGAAATAATTATTAAAAAAAGGATTTTAAGATTTTTCTCTTTATAAAGTCAAATATCATTATTTTTATCCTATTGCATTATATGAATTTCTATAAGCCATTTAAATATTTCTTGAATATGGTGGGATCTAAATAAATAAAAATCTCCTTTTCCTGCCGCATAGCCCATTTCTGAACCTCCTATTCCTACTTATATTTCCTCTTTTTCAGGAAACTAGTTTAGACTGCTAGAGAATGAAAATTAAAATACCTCTTTACCTTTCCAGACTCTTCAATCTCACTTCCCAGGACTGACCATTGAGAGCATCTCATGTATGCTGAGCAATTAATTTTAAAACAAGCCTGTACTTCGCTTGATTAAAGAGAATTTTTTTTCTAAAATCTTATAAAGCATAAATAAGAAATGTGGAACTCATTATCCTCTGAGATCATATAGGCCAAAAATATGAGCACATTCACGTCAGTTTTAGTTAAATTCATAGATAAAAGATCCATCTAAGAAATTTAGAAAGAACATAGGAATGTTCAGGGCTCATCACATTCGAGGCTAATAAATGGAGGTCAGCTCCCATGGTTTTCCATAACCCTCCTTGGATCTAATGTCTAATGATGTTCTGGTAAATGTTTAATCACTGGCAAAAAAAAAAAATTGAGATGTGTGCATTACGTACATATATCCCTATATGTACTTTGTTATAAACATTATAGATATACAGATCTATAGCACAATTTACAAATAATAGTAGCAAATACAATACTCCTTGTAGTAAATTCCATATAGCCAATGGATGTGTAGAGAATGCTTTTGTTGATTTTTGCTGAACTCATGTCTGTAGCCAACCTATGATTGCAGGTCGACCATGGCCTGGCAAATGGAGTTCCATCTCAAGCCGCTAATGCTTTTCCCAGTAAAACTTATTGCTGGCACACATGCTATACAACTTATGATTAAGCTGTTTCTCATTTTTGCCCAAATCACATTCACTGAACAAATTTCTTTCAGCTTCAGTACTATGTATGTCAGAACTTTACTCATTTACTGATGACATGAGTGACTGCTGAATCAGATACTTTTCAAATACTGGAGGAGTGTTTCCTCAGTATTTTGCGTAGTTGAGAATCTACGGCTATAGATAGGACATGCTTGTGTTTAAAGTTTAAGCTACATTGCTAACATTTTCTCCATCTTTCTTAAGACTAGACAATAACACAATAAATCAAACCCAGATGTTTTGTTTTTGCTGATTTCCATGGTGTAAATACTCCTACCTTGGCTGATTTCTAGTTTTTTTTTTTTTTTTAAGATTTTATTTATTTGACATGGCATGGCATATTTAGAGACAATAGGATATACATAATTTTATACATGTAAATATGTATGTAGATATAAAAATTACATATATATTAAAATATGCACTAAAATTTAACCAAATATTGGCAACAAATTAGACTTTTTCACCATTTTGGTTCCAAATTCAGAAGGAAGATTTTAGATTTTTATTTGTAAACCCTCTCCACATATATTGCTGGTATATAGTCTTTATTCTCATAGTTTCTCTGTAAACAGTTTTTTAAAGTACTAACTTATCTCCATGAATTGTGTAATAATTTCCATCAGATAAATGAAAGAAACTGAAGAGCGTCCTGAGATTAATTTGTACAGTTATACCCATATTTCAGCATCAGTGTTATGATCCTGTATTTATCCAACAATGCTGTTATGCGTACAAATTTTAAGATACATGGATAAGAGTAAAAGTCATTTTTTACTGGACCACAAGGGAAGAGAGTGTTCAGCTGAGAAATAAATTAGCTCAGTGACAGAATCTTGAGCAGCTTCCCAATAAGCTTACATGTTCACTAGGTCCTGAGAGTCATTCACACTGATTTATTTTGAAGGGGAAAAAATTAATGACTTAGTATTTATTAATTAAAAAACAGATGGTATTCCTGTCTTTAGTTATGTAAGCCACAAAATACTTTGCAAACCCTAAAACTAACAGCCTTGAGTGAGGAAATGTCATAATATTGAATCATCTTCTAGAAGGTTTTGCTGTAACTGAGTTGTGTTTATCAAGATCACCAGATCTTGGGAAGACAGAGACACCCCTTCCTCACTGCAGTCCTGGGATTGGCCACATCTCTGTGAGACAAGCACATCATCGGAACATCTAAAACTACCTGGTTTTTTGGTCAAAGGCAGGATTTGTCTCCTAGGAAAGACCCTTTCTTGCTAATAAATCTCCTTTGACTCTGCTTTTTGTGGATTGTTTCTCTGGTTTTTGCAAATTCTTTGCCAATTTCTTCATTCTTCCTGGTTCTGAATTACCTATGTGGCTTGACCTGGGACCTAGCTCTCATGCTTTCTTTTGACCTCACCTGCCCCAACTCAGCACTCAAAACAAAAAGCAATTGTTTGCTCCTTTTCAGTATTACTGTTCATCTCTGAGATGACAACTCTGAAACAAGACCTCAGAGTTTCAGGTGAAAGTTGATAAATTCTAAGACAATAGGACAATATCCATGGAAGGCAGGCAAGAGAAAATTCATCAAACTGCTTTTCTAGACACAGTTGACATCTTTCCATTTGAATGAAAGAGAAAATAGAATACATTCTTTTAATTAGGCATATCTTTTCATTTCTAAGTTGTGTTTCTTTTTAAGATCAAAAAGAATCAAAGAAATCTCTTGAGGCTGTTTTGTCATTGATGTTTTAAAAACAAAACACCTTCACTGAATTGTCATAAATTCAATGCCACATAAAGGAAAAACATCAATGGTGCTTGTTTTCTTTTGTCAGAAAACATTTGTACAACTCCTTTTCATATCACTCCTATTTTTTTTTATTACTTCCCATACACTCTTGTTGACCTTTTTGCCTACGACAGTGGGGTCAGCCCATCAGATTTTGCTGATGGAATGAAAACATCTTGCACATGTGAAGCATGCTTCACATTGACCTCTATCATGTTCTTCACAGAGGTTGTCACTAGCAATAGGAGAAGGGGGTTGTCTTGCAACTAAGTGTGCGTGGGGGAGTCTAGCCTTTTAAGAAGGCAGCAAAAGCTAAGGCCACTGGTAAGAGTGATCTCTTCCTCGGTAGGGCAGAAGACTATGGTCCTGCTCAGCAGTCTGTACCTACTCTGACAAGCATTCATGAGAGGAGAGCTCAGAAAACTCAATTAGAGGCCTCTCGTGGAGTGGGCAGTCACGGCCTTGGCATTGCAGGGTGTCAGAAGGAACACCTCACTGCATAAAGGAAACTGAAGAAGCCTGTTGCCACACTTCTGAGAGGTTCAATTATCCAGGATCCAAAAGGCTCTTCTAACTCCAATCAGGGATTGCACGGAATAGAAGGCTTTTGTCCTCAGAAGGGTTCTCTTCCCTAACACTACCACAATCTTCTGCCCCTGAAGTGGCCATTATAAAGCTCATGTGCCTTTGTATAGCTCATTATTTCAGGGAAAAAAATATTCACAAAGAATAAAAAATGTAAAGTGTAAATTGGTGATGGGATTAGAGAATAAGAAATTGCCTACACCTAATGCCAACCTCCCTGAGAGTGAGTAAACCCCAACACTGGAAAATACAGTCTTCTTTCTCCTTTAGAATTTGGCTTTAGAAAATTAAAATCTCATTATGGACCAGAATTAGCCCAATAAACTGGAGGGGAGGAAAATTCTTTTCTCTAGCCTATTAGCTTTTATAACTAGGACTTATAGATTAAACTGACAAAAGATTAACAAAGACAAAAAACATACGAATTGTGATAACATTGTTAATTTTACATGCACAGTGGACTCACAGAAAAAAGTGTAGCTAGAGATAAAAGAAAGCAGGCTCAGAGTTTTTATATACCATTTTAACAAAGGGTGATAAATTATGACATATGACTACACTAAAGAAAGGGACTTGGGTTTCTAGGGGCAATAAATTGTGGAACCGTAACTGGAAAATATACAGAAGAAACTCATTGTAGAAAAGAGTTATTTAGTAAGCTTTGTGTATGAAGACTCATCTTAATGCCATCTCTGTCTTTAATGATAAAGTTTGTTCTCTTCTTCCTGATACAGGAAAATGGGAACAATTTCTGAAGATAGATGTATGCCCTGCTTTTAGGCAGATGGGGGAAGAGCTCTGGTTTTTCTCAATAATGGCCTTCAGCTCAAAATAATCCTTATTCCAAAGCGGCATAAGTTGGGGTGGCATATTCAGTCAACATCCTTCAACTCTGTCTCTGACAGGTAACATAAACAGTAATGCGATTCAGTTGATCCACAGGTTTGCAGAGTCACTTGTTAAAGTGTCGGGGTTTTGTGAGCCAGTGTTAAACACAGGCGTTATTAAAAATTCAACTATAGGGCCCCTGGGTGGCGCAGTTGGTTGAGCAACTGCCTTTGGCTCAGGTCATGATCCCGGAGTCCCGGGATCGAGTCCCATATCGGGCTCCCAGTTCCATGGGGAGTCCGCTTCTCACTCTGACCTTCTCCCTTCTCATGTTCTCTCTCTCTTTCCTAATAAATAAATAAATAAAATCTTTAAAAAAAAATTCAACTATATATAAATGTTAATGAATTATATTGGAAAACAAAGGTAGTAAATATTCAAAATTCCCACCTATTTTAGTACATTTTACAATCACCTACACAGTTATACATGTCTACTGCGTGTGTATGATGAGAATACTGTAAAATAGTGTGTTATTGAGTACCGCTGCTTCCCAGTTTCTCTTCCAATGGAGTTCTGGTAACTAGAAATCAGCCAAAGGGACACCTGGGTGGCTCAGCCAGTTGAGCGACTGCCTTCAGCTCAGCTCATGATCCCAGTGTCTTGGTATCGAGCCCCATGTTGGGCTTCCTGCTCAGCGGGGAGCCTCTCCCCTCCTTCTCCCTCTCCCTCTGCCTCTCCCCCAGGAAACTCATGATTGCACTCTCCTCTCAATCTCTCTCTCTCTCTCTCAAATAAATAAATAAAATCTTAATTTTTGGTAGATTGTTTTATATTACAGAATTTAATGGAACTTAAGTCAAAAGGAGTCATGGATTATGATTATTATTGATAATGGGACTTTATAATGCAATCAGTACTATTCCAATCTAAAACAAGTCTTTACTTAAAAATGTACCATGTACTATTTAGTACTTAAAAATGTTCTAAAGGGATTTGAGGAGATTTATGCCCATGGATGGAGTCTGTAGGTCCCATCATGCTAGAAATGCTGAGATGCAATTTTGAAGCTAGACGAGCCCTTTAAGAACATCTAGGCAGTGCACTCAGTTATACAGGTGAATAAGAAAGCTGAAAATTTCATGCATTTCTATGTGACACTGTCCAAATGTTATATTCTGGAATGCTGCCACCCCCTGTGGAAGTCTTATATGATATGAGTCATAGTAGCACAGTTGACATTCAAAAATATTTTCCCTGTGTGGTTTTTCCTCTTATAAATGGGATGGCTTGAAATTAATTACTTCTAGAAGAAACTCTGAGGAAGGTGGCATTAACAAAAACAAATCATCTGGCTTGGAAAACAGGGACCAGCTTCTTTGTTAATTGACACTATCCTGTGAACAATGGATTGAGAGTCAACTTGTATTGTCAAGTGGCAAAGGAATATATCATTTCTGGAAAATTTTAAAAAATATATTTTTGACTCCATCCATGGGCATAAATATATTAAAAAATATCTGGTAAACATACATATCAAGTAAGGAAGGTTTTAGCTTGAATTTTTGCTTGGTAGCTTGTTTATTGAATGGCCTTTTGGGGTCAGTATTTTTCTCATCTATACCACTCTAGTGTATGGACTAGAACTCAAATAGCCCCCACCTTTCTACTCGCGGGCACCCATGGAGTCATATTAAAATTAATACACTTTCCCTCCCCCACTCCAGCAGATGGAGAGGCATTGGGAATCCCTGAAGCATCTTCTATGTGCTCACCTATGGTTTTTTTCTTATCCTACCCTCTGCCATTATTCCCCCACCCCCACCCACTCTGACCACTAGAAGGAAATATGTGAGTAGCCACTGTTTCAGGCATTCTGGGAGACAGTGCTGCTTCAAGGCTGAGTGCTGCCCTGGTGGGAGCCCTTAGGTGCCAAATACTGCTCTTTCTGGGTCCTCTTTGATGCCCAGAGCATGCCGTGTTCCCCTGCAAAAATGTCCCCATTCTCTAGCTGGATGAATCTGGTCTTTTGGATCCTAAAAGGAACCTTGATTGATCCTGAGACATAAGTTCCTCAGGGAAATGACTTTTGGGTTCTATTTGCAGCTTCCTGGAGGTAAAGGCAAGTGTAGCCCCCTAAGCCTGGGAGGGGACACATACTTGTCCTCTCCAATAACCGTCTCTTCTTTCTCCAAGAAACCATGAGTAAAACTTCTTGTCATCAGACCTCCTTCCCTTCATTTAAATTACCTCAGGTGATAGGTCTTGGAGCCCCGCAGTGGCTCACAGGTTCATCTGAATGAGCTAGACCCTGAATCTCCATTTGGGGTTGGCAGGGTAAGTCTTTTGTGACAATTACTAATAGCCATTGTGATGTGTACATTTGCTCTTCACAAAAGATCCACGAGATGGGCAATTTCAATTCTGAGAGGCTGACTGAGTGGCCTGATGTCATGTAGCCAAGAAATGAGCTTAATCTGAGTCTGCTTTCTGACTCCTTATCCAGTGCTCTCCCATGACACATTGTTTCCCTCAGGTATTGTCCACCAAACATTGAACATAGTATCTGGAAGGGACGTTTGGGGCTATCTCCTCCAAACTCCTCATTTTATACACAAGAGAGCTGAGGCTTCTGAACGGGATATTCCCAAGCCAGGCTGGGAGTGAAAGCCAGTTAAACAGGGTTCTCTGTCTCCTCTTATAGGGTATGCAGGTAGGGTGAGGGGGGTAGTGTACCTCCTATACTTTCTCTGGAGAAATTCTATTTGGTTACCTCTCCCTGCTTAACATCCTGAAATTTTTTGAAGGCTGGGAAACAGAGAAGCTGTTGCTAAAAATTAACATTTTTGACATATTGAATCAGTGGAAGCCATTTTGTTCTTTTCTTTGGGCCTGGGTGCTCATCCCGATAATTGACCAGTGCTTCCAACGGTTTAGCAGATGTGGTAAACTTCACCTGAAGAAGGCAGAAAGCTCCTAGTATATTTGTAAAATGATATTTCTGTGCAAGAACAACTTTTCTTAAGTTGGTGTGACAGTAGACATCCTCAGAGCGAAGACTTGGGATACGTGGGCTCTCGCTCAGACTCTACCACTCAGTGGCTATGTGACCGTGAAAAGTCGTGTCAATACTGAGTGGCCATTTTTCTTCTCTGTCAAATGGCCACTGGAGTATTGTAATCACTAACTGTTCAATAAGATGACTGTGATGTTCAGATGAGATGAGGTGCAATGAGCCTCTTGAGTACTGGCACGTGCTCTAGCCACATGAGGCACCGTCACTAATAAGTGCTTCCACCGACAGTGCACCCCATTTTCTCTGCACACTCAGACCTTCATGAGGTCACACAGTGGCTCTTTGGCTATGGTATTCTGAAGCGAGGCTGAATCATGGAAGTTGTCTTCTGCAGCAAAAAGTGTATTTTCTGAAACTTTTGACAGAAGTATTGGAGTCAGTAATTCTGGTCGCCTGGGTGACTTGGTAAACACACTGACTCTGTGCTCTGTAGGGGATACATGTTTTATCTTCTGCTTCTGAAAGGGCTATTGAGGATGTAGGCCGGGATATGAAGGTGAGGTGGTTTTGTTTTTAGAATTTATCAATTTATTTGAGAGAGAGAGTCTTAAGTAGACTCTGCGTTGAATGTGGAGCCGCATTGATGTGGGGCTCGATATCACGACCCTGAGGTAACGACCTGAGCTGAAACCAAGAGTCGGCCGCTTATCTGACTGTGCCATCCAGGTACCCCCTCTTTTTTTAATTGAAGTGTAGTTGACACACAATGTTACATTAATTTCAAGTATACAACATAGTGATTCAAGTCCCTACATTGTGCTGTGCTCACCACAACTGTAGCTGCTCCTTGTCACCATACAAGGCTACTACAATACCATTGACTCTATTCCCTATGCTGTCCCATAACATGAGTATTTTAAAGCAGAAAAACTCCTTTCACTCTGGTCATGTTGAGTTTAGGTAGTTTAGGAACTTAAGGAATTTGGAGGAGCATTAGGATCCTCCCTCCCTGGTTTCATCTGCTGTTACAGGAGTCAAGAATTGCTTCCTTTGGATCTGAGTCCATTGGATGCTTCATATTGAAGATCATGCATTTCTCTGAAGGTATTTGTTTTACAAGGACATAGGTGTTTGCTCTGATCCCCTGCTATTGGGCATGAGGTGGATGAGGCGTTGGTGACTGTGCCTTCCTGAGTCAAGTGACTTGCTTCACCTGTAACAGAGGATAGTCTACTTCTTTAGGAAGCTCTCTCTTCATTTTCCAAGATTAGTTAGAGGGAAAAGTAAGATGGGAAGGAGTTCTCCTGTATCAGGTTTGACTTGAGAAGGAGAACCACAATGAGTGATATGAAATGAGGGGTTTGTGATCGGGATTAGACTTTCCACGACTGTGGGATCTGGTAAAGAATTCTATACGAGGCTGTTTGCTCCTATGTATCTGATGTGGGCACGAAGTTGCTGTGTCTATAGGACTGCTGTCAGGGAGTCCTCATGAAATGGGACAGAACAAAAGTCAACTGGAACCTATGAGATTCAACTTGATTCAAAGAGAAACTGCCTTGGACTTGAGGAAGATGAAGGAAGCTCTGTGATGAGAAGTGGAGTTGCCGTGGGCCTGGAGAGTCCCATGTCAGCGAGGTGAGCTGGCAGATCAGTGACAACCCCTACAAGCTGCACCTGTGTCTCACGCCATTTACTGACCTTCGGTATATAAAGCCTGCTGCCTCACTGCTGCCTTATAAGACTTACGGAGATGTCTCCCGCCAATCCTAACCTGGCACCATGCAGGGAAGGAAATTCTGAGAAATGCAGTCCAGCTTATATCCTCTGCACTTTACAGTTGAAAGTACTAGAGTATTTATTCACCAGGAACCTGAGGGTGAGAAAGAAGCAGGGATATTTATTACCACAAAAAAATGATTTCTTGGCTTTTAGGTCCGTAGCAATAAATTGAGTGTCCCAAATAAAGTCTGGAGGAAATTGGTGAGTTCGGGTATGTTGATTGGAGCCATCCTTTCTTGGATGGAATTGATGAACTTTACGATGGTCACTGACTTCTCAGTAAAACCTGTGAGCTTTTCAGGTGAAGAGGGCTTCCGGCCATGTTCATTCTGTTGTCAGGTTTATCTGAGAAATGAAAACATTATTCTGGGGGCCTCAGCTCTCCCTCTGCTTTTTCACCACATTGAGAGCATTCCTAGCATTTTAAAATATGAGGTTATACTTATTTAAATCATAACTGGAACCAAAAATGTTGACATTTTTTCAATGCGTTTATAAAATCTTCACCTTCTGAAATCTCATTCTTCTTGCTGACGAGAAACATCTGATTTTAGAAACATCAATTGATAGAAAATATTCTGGCAGTAAAAAGCACAATGGCCTATAGGGTACTGAGGACTCAATTTCTCAGAGTAGCTGTGTTTTGTTTTTTTGTTTTTTTTTGATATTTATAATTTAAAATGCCAGCATTCTATTTAGTCAGAGTTGTAGCTTGGAGGTTTGCCTCTAGAAAAAAAGAGCTTGAGGAAGAGAAAGAAATAACTTTAATTTCTAAAATAATCTATCTATATATATTATAGTGATGACACAGGAAATTAACCTAATGACCATCCAGGATTCTTGGACTCTTGGATCTTTCTGGTCCCTTTTTCTGTTCATTATTCATTCATCTGGGCCCAACCATCATATTTTGAGAAGTTATAGATGGATGAGACATGTTTTATGTTCCAAAGGGGTTTTCAGTCTCACAGAAAAGATGGGAATGTAAACAGAATAAATACTCAGAATACTATTAAAAAGTCTGCCAGGCAGTAGTAGAGTCACAAAAGTGACAGAAAAAGTAATAGAGAAGCCACTCTTCAGCAAGACTTGACTTTTGAACTGATATTTCCCAAACCAGAGCTTCCCATGCTGGGTAACGGGCCACAGGTGTGTTAGGTTGTCAAGTTCCTTAGCCTTTGAGCTCTTGGAACCTCCTCTACAGACTCCAGCATGTTGTATAAATATTGCCATTTTTAAATGTGTGCCGTGGCATGAAAAATGTTGGGGATCATTGCTAAGCTGATACATGGGAAGAGGGAGGAAGTAGAGGGAGGTGCCAGGGCAAATAGACTGAGATAGAAATTGGTACCAGTTTTAGAAGCATCCAAAAGACTGTGAACGAGGCAGAACCATACTCAAATATTTTCAGATGTTCACTGTCTTCAAAGTACATAGGTTGGATAGGAAGACACTGGAAACATGGAGATGGTTAGAGGACTTCTCTAATAGATGAGGTGAGAGGCCAGAGTGAGGGTGGTGACCTCAAAGAGAGAAGTGGGTGGCTCTGAGAGGTAGTCCCCTGTTAGTCAGTAGGTCTTGGTGATACCTTGGGAATGGGAAACGAGAGGGAGAAAGGTTGTCCTTGTAAGTCTCTGGTTTGTGGGAAGTGTTGATGATTCATATTCTCTAAAAAAGAAGCATGGGGAAAAGAGTAGGTAAAGGAGGACTATTAGTGACTTCAAGTCAGACATGGGTCTATAGGACTTTTAGGTGGATATATCCATTAAGCGTTGAGAATTCAGGAATAAGAACTGCATGAAGCTATAATTTGGGAGTCATCAGTCCATAAGTTATGGCTAAAATGTAGGAGTGGAATATATATGATAAGGAAGATTATGTAGGGTAAGAGAAGAAGAGGATTGAAGGCAGGAGCTTGAGAAGTGCCAGCACAGAAGGGAAGGGCCCAGGATGGGGAGCCATCTTGGGAGTGCTGGGGAAGAATATAGACTTCAATCAGAGTCACTGAGGACACGAAAGTAGACATATTTGTCAACATTCAGTGAAAAAAAGAGAATTGCAAGAGTGTTAGGTCTTCATGAAACATATATTTGTCTTCACAAAACAAAAGGCTAGGTCTATGAAGTAGCAAAATAGTTTCTTAAAAAGGGAGAAAGTAGAAATTATCAGTAGACAACATCAGAGATCTGCTGTAATCATGTTTATCCCTGACAAACAAGAATTTGCCCCACACTTTCCCTCTTTTCCCCTAACATTTCAGGCATAGAATACTGAGGCTAAACCTCCCAGAGAAATAATAGGTTAGAATGCAATCAGGAGAAGATAAAACAAGAACTCACCAATATACCTAATGAATTTAATCAAACACCAATTCTAATGTTGTCTTCTCCCTGTCCCATCACCTGTAAAGAGGGGACTTTTGACTTTCAAAGTGTAGACTAATTGATTTGGGCAAAAGTGTCAGATGTGACTGGGAATGTCACTGCCCCCTTGGGCCTCCCCAGCCGAGTGCTAGATGCTTAGGAAGGCATATTTTTTCATTGGGGTCACATAGGGTCCTGAGACCTTGGGATGATGTTTAACTGAAATCTTGGAGATGCTCTGTTGGTGATTTATTGAGAAGTATATTAGTTCTTATTGGCCTCCTTTTTAGTCAACACATAGTTATTACATATCTATCATTTGTAAGATACTGTTAAACACTGGGGTGGCTACAAAGGGATAAAATTCTTGCTTCCTTCCAACCTGGCCCACATTCCCTTTTCTCTATGGAACCTCTTGATGCCTCCAGCCCCCAGTGACATCACCCTCCTTTGAACTCTTATTGGGCTTCACACGCTCTTCTAAGATCTACTTTTAGCAAAAAGAAGGTTCAGAAAGGCTTGGACTCTGCCGTTCTTCTGAGACAGTACTTGGCAGGTTAATTTTAAATTAATCAGAGCCACATGGATTTAATCAGACTTGTAGAAAGATTTTAGAAGGATCTGGACTCACCAAAATGTCCACCAGCCTGGAAACATTCCGATAAAGATAACAAAGGTTTATAACACTCAGGAGAATTCTACATATTTATAAACTAGGACCCAAAGGTTTCTCATATAATTGAATAAAAATATTGACCTTCCCAATGGAATAGAGCGTTCTTAGACCTGTGTGTGGGGTCATATCTCTTCTGTTTGTATAATCCTGTTCTTATGATGGGATCTGAACTCAGCATTCACAGCTTTCATGGGTGCATTCATCTCTCTTGTACTGGCTTGGCTCACACAAAGTTCCAGAGAAGTTTGCCTTTGGACCTTCTTCTCCATGTCTTTTATGCTCTTCTCTCTCTCCCCCAGCTGTTGATACCGTCCTGTGGATTCTGGGCTACTAAGGTTCAATCTCTGTAGCCACTCTTTCTGCACATTCTCTCAGGACTCTATCCTCTGTTTTCTAAGGTGGTTTCGAGTTATTTGATGTAATAGTTTAGGCCTAGTTTTTAACAACTGAGAATGGTTAAATATGTTACCTCTTCCTGGGACATATACACCCAGAATTCCAGGGCTGTAAAGTGAAAGAGGAAAACAAACAAGCAGCATTTCAGGAACTTGATGAGGAAATACTGTAGGATAGAATGCTGGGCTTCCTCTTTGCGGCTCATGTCTCCTGAGCAACGAACATATCCTTATAGGTTTTCTCAGATTTCGAAAGTCAAAAATTGGTGAATGGATTTTGAAGTGAATTTGGCAATATGAGATTCTGAGTATTGGAAAAATACCTACTTAATATCTAGAGGCCATCTGACTTGCTTGTTAGCATTTGATTCCTATTGATCGCTGGAGTTGTGAATCCTGGTCAGGTGATCACCACAGGCTTTTCATGGTACTGTAACTGAATTAATACAGCATATTTCAATTATATTTGTATATTCACATTTATCTAATTACACTAATTACATTTAGTTTAATTGCACGCTGTCTAGACTTCAGCTTCCTATCCCTTCCAAGCACAAGCTCCTAATAATATAGCTAGCATCAGTGCCCGTTGTTTCTGCCTGCACCCTATTTTCTTCTGGGGCTTCCTTTCTTTCATTGCTAGGTCTGTCCCTTCTCTTTCAGGGCTGCTCTAACCACAGGCTGTGGGTGGTGGAGTTGTGGTGTTGTGTCAGGAATCCTGGCAGGATGGGGCCAAATGAGGGAGTGGGTGGCTGGAGCTCAGGGAAGGTTCCTTCCAGCAGTGTGGTTGGGATGGAGCACACACAGGTCCCCCAGTGAGCTCTCCTGCAGGACAACCTTGTGCATGCTTCTCCCTTTCCTCCCTGTCTGCCCTCATCTGAGGCCGAATGTTCACTGAGTTATTGCCCTGTGGTTTCTTTACAGTCTATTCCCTTTATCATGTTAGTCATCCTTCTCTTAGTTTGTTCTTGGATAAAGTTCATCGGTTACCTCAGCTAATCCCGCAGATCACGTGTCATGGATACATGTATCTCTCCTCCATCCACCATACTATGTCCTGACATTTACCACTTATTATAAACTAGGCACTAAGCTGAGGGTTCTGCACACATTTCCTCATTGAATCCTTCCCATAACCCTGTCATCTGTTTTATGGGGAAAGAACCTGAGGTTGCAGGAGATAAAGTCACTTGTGCAGTGTCTCACTCTCTGAGAAACTATTGTGCTCCTAAACATTGTTCTCTATTACCTCCTTTCTCATGCGAGGGTGCCCAGGTCTCTTCCTTTCTCCACAGTCACCTCAGACCCGAAAGTCTGAAGAGCCTTCTGTCTCCTCATCTCCCACTCCTCCCATAATTCTCTGCGTTTCAGTCAGAGTGTCATCAGGGAAAGCCATAGGGAAGGGACAGACTCCAGCTGGCCCTTCAGAATGGGGATGATAAAAATGTTCTTGAAGTATGATGGTTCTGATGTGGCCGCTGGAGGCACATAATGGGCGCTCAGGAACTAATCACTGAAGGAAAAGCCAAATAAACCCAACAGTGACCAGGACAGTCTTTTATGTTTGTTGTATATATTATACGATGATACGGTACATTTAGCGGTTCCTAACCAGAATGTTCAGATGAGGCACTGTGTAGCAATCTGTCATGAGGCTTGTTCAATAATTTGTTGTCATAGAAAGTTTTCCAATGGTTTATTAAAAAATAGCTTTTATAGCTTAATTCAAAGCCATTGCTGACAGTATGATGCACTTGGGGCAGAGCTGAGAACCGAAGGCAGATTGTGATTGAGAAAGAACAAACCACTGAGATTTCAGCAGCGTTCGTTATGAGCGTTACTTACCTTGACTAATACCTACGTCATCTGCATCATGACAGAAAGGTCAAGGGCCACTGGTTGATGTTGTAACCTACATTTGCCCTAAAACATACTTCCTGACTCTGCCATTGGGGGGTTTATCCTATTTTATTTCTATTCCTAAAACATCATTGTTATCATCATCATCCTCTCTTTGACCTTCACATCTTGAGCATTGACTATGGGTCAGGTAGTAGCCTAAGGCTTTGACACAGAGCTCATCGAATTAGGACCTTCCATCTGCCTCTCCCTACTGTGCTCCAGGCACTCAGGCCCAGTTATTCTACCCTTGCAAAAGCCCATCACATTATTATTTCAGGGCTTTGGCATCTGTTTCATCTGCTAGGAACATTTGTCCTCTGATTATTGCTGCTTGGTTCTTTGTAATCATTTAGTTTTCATGTTGCTCATGACCCCCTCAGTGAGGTCTTCCCTGATCATGAAAACTAGAGTATTTATCCAATCCCACTCACTAGCTGTTTTATTGTCTTCATGGTTCATCTCATGATCTGAATTTACCTTGTTCCCTTCTGCATTACGTCACTCTCCCTTGCTCATCTGTGTTCCCTCAGACCTGGAACAATGCCTGGTCCATAGCTGGCCCTAAATGAGAGTTGGTGGAATGAATGAATGAATAAAGTTGATGTGGTAGAAACTATTATAATCATAAATGTTAGATGAGAAAATGAATGCTTAAATAGATCCCCCACCTTACCTTTCTTTCCCTCTTTTTAAAAAAATGGTACATATTATATAGGTTGTGTCTACAACTGAAGTGGAAAATTTAGTTTACTATGTAAACTTTTTAATTTCAATAATGGCAAACATCCAGATATTTGGAAACGTTAGTTGTTTAGAATAATGTAGACCCAGCTACTTGACAGATGTATTCAAACGTTTGGGTCGGTTTAATACATACTTAGAAGCATTAAAACAAATGGTGTATGTTTGAAACATATACAAGATTTTTAATGTCTAGGTTGCACAGATCAGACTTTTTTCTTCACAAATAGGGACCTTTCTTCTCTGAGGAAAAGTGTTTCTTAGTAAAGTAAGTTTTGGAGATGGACACGCTATAATTTCTTCTTAGGTTCATCAGGTCATTAGCATGTTTAAGGCTTTGGGAGCTCCCATTGTTAAGAAACCTGTTTACTTTTATTTAATGCAATGTTTTCTAACTCATTGATCCTGGAACAGATTTTTTTTTTTTTTTTAACATATAATGACTATTGCAAATGAGACTCTGTTGGGAAATACTCTTCTAGGATTTGCTAAAAATTCATAGAGATTTCAATGAAGAGTTTTGCTTTCTACTTTGCAACCCTCTCCATGTACAAAACTTACGTCATTTTCTTCATGAGCTTCTGACACATGATGGAAATAAACTATACATGCTGTATATTTGCAGTTCTCTGTTTCATTGAAAGAAGCTTTATTATTTTATTATTTATTATTTCCTGCCAACTAACAAATTGATATGGTCTAATCAGCCTGTAGTCATGAATGGGGATTTTCACATCTGTATGGTTACTGTATTTTCTTTTAAAATATTGTCCTCATCAACTATTTTCTTTTATCTTAATACATTTCCATAAATGTGGGAAGATTTTTTTTCATAAATTTGGAGACCAAGTGTTGACCAAAGACAGAGAATATGACCGAGACATAAGACTGTCCTGACAAAAGAGGTCTTTCTTTTTCTTTTGGAATTTTCTGAGTTTGAGGTTTTTAATTAATCAAGTAATTATCAGTATTTATTAATATATTTAAGATACAGTTTTATATTTATTGCCAGGGTTTATGAAGAATAAGACATTGTACTGTCCCCGTAAAGCTTATAGTCTTGCTAGAGAGAAATCATGAAGGCTTACTAAACAGAGAGTAAAAATCAACCTATAAACCTTAGGGTTTGGAATTCATAGCAAAGTAAAATCTCCAGATTTAGTTAGCAAACATAATCACACATTTCAAGATTTATTGGTAAGATGACCTTTTTACTGAACTTTTAATTGTCTACTGTAATGAATTTGAATAGTTAAGGAATTCTCTGGCATTGTAATTTATAATTATTTGTGAGTCTGGTAAAGTGAAATTAGAACATTTTGTTCAGTCATAAGCATTGGTTTGGTCAATTTTGGGGCATTTTTCATAGCTCATATATAAAGTGAATTCTCCTTTTTCAAGGTTTTCCCACATATTAATAGATTTGGATTTCTTTAGTGCTTGGGTAAATAAATATGCAATAGTTTTTCCTCTGAATTTCACTTTTCTTAGACTGTTTACACATATAAATATGGTTTCAAAACTATTAGTTAAAACTTAAACTTGTCCTCATACACAAACCAGTGGTCCCATGGAGGATGGGGATGAGGCTTAACACAGATCCTCATAAAGTTGGGGAGCTTGACAGACATGGTGGTGTAAGTTGGTAAGAGACTGGACCAATGGATAACTTGAGGTCCTTACATGGTTGGCAAAGACCTATGAGTTTCCTCTGTGCCCATAATACAGGGAATATTAGCTGTGAACATGATCCAAGGGGTTATTTGGAAAATCAAGCACACTCCATGGGCACAGTCTGGCTGCTCACTGGAGGTAGGGGCTGCCTCCGTGGGATCATTCAGGCCAGGAAGCTGCACAGGGATCCAAGTGGCTCTAGACCATCTAAAATGCTGCGTTAGTCTGTTCAAGTCCTTACCCTTCACATGGAGCCCGATGCCCATATACCTGAGAAGAGGAGAACAAAACCATACCAAGAGTGGGAACATATCCCTCTCCCTGACCTTTCCTCCCAGACTTTTATTATTAGTACCTGACTGCCTAAATTCTCCATGCTTTCAGTAGAGAGTGAGAGAGTACAGAAGCAGTGGAAAAACTCCTTTAAGAAAATAACTGAGTTTAAATTGAGTTTTGAGTTAGCTCATATTGGGCTAAATTAGATTTTCTGTTGCTAAGCTGAAAGGGAGGATCCAGATTTGAGATCAGTAATAAAAAATAGAGCTTTACTTTTGCAGTATTGTTGCAGCCAAGGACTATACTATACATACAATGAGCTCATATATTCCTTTCCAAGTCACCAAAGCAAAATGGGAGAAACCGGGCCTCCCTATTTTTTACAGATTCCTGTGTTAGGTGTTCTTTTGTGATTTTTTTTTTCCCGTTCTTCAAAGGTGTATCTTGATATTCACTTGAAAAGGGGTTCAGAGAAAAAGAAGTAGAAGGGAGAAAGAGAAGAGACCCTATAGATTTATTCACTCCAGGGTGTAGACCCTGTAGGAATGTTCATCAGCAAATTTTCAGGTTGCTACATTTGTAATTCATTTACTTATGGATTTTTTCCCCATAATATTACCATTTATAGTCCAAACTTAGGGATGCTTTTCCTAGAAGAGCACAAAGTATTAGAAATGAATTGTGGCCTCCATATATGTTCTAATAAATCCCAATAAAGAGCTATAATTTTAAATCACTTCAAGCATTTTCAAAGGCTAATATCCATAGTGGAAGAATAAGAAAAAATATCCATACGCAGTATAAATATGACATGGCTTACTGAGTCTTCTCATCTCTTTGACCTTTTCCTGAGGTAGTGTTGGCATTATTTCTATTAAGGAAACAATACATGGCATTTTAATACTAAATTAGAGTTAAATGGTTTTGAAAAGATTTCATCTGGGAAGTTAGATCAAAGTGTTTTTAAAAAACACTTCTCTGAATTTCTTTGAGTGCAATGTCTTGGGCAAATGTTATTAAAATATAAAATGCATTTAAGGACAAAGTGGAGGAGGGAGATACAGGGATCCAAGAAAAATAGTTCTTAATTATGTGGTAAACCTATTATGTAACATCCCTCTTCCAAGACCAAACAATTGGTAAGTGGTTGATGTGCACATGTGGGAGTGGATAGGATCCAGCTACACCTGGGAAGCAGAAGTTTGGCCCTGTAATATGTGATTCTGGGTGACTCCATTTTGGGGGCTGTTTTTTTCATCTTCAGTTATAAGAAGAGGTAAGGTATACTCAAAGAGCCATAATCTGTGGAGTAAGAATGTCAGCTAGAGAACCCAAGCTTTTTTTACCTTGGTGTGCAGGTGTGTCTGGGCATTTCTTAGAATACCAAATGTGCTAACCAGTGTTTTCTTTGAAGAAGGGATTATGAGAGATTGATTCCAAAAATGTCCCTTATTTTCTGTCTCCTTCTAGCCATACCCTTTACAGTGTGAATTTGACACTCCTTCCACCAAGGGGTAGAATCTAGTTCCCCACCCTTAGCATCTGTGCTGTCCTTATGACTTGCTTTGGGCAATAGAAATGTAGAGGAAATGAAATTATGTCAGTTTCAGGTCTAGCTATCAAGAGACTGTGAGTACCACTGTTACGCCTTGGACACTTGGCACCACCACTTGAACCAGCCTGGGCTATCCTACTGGATGGTGAGCGACACAGGGCCCAGGCCCCCTTGTCACCACAGGGGATGTCAGTCAAGTACCAGACTTGTGAGACAATCCTAGATCAGCCAACCTGCAGTCCATGGACCCCAGCTTTATGATTAAGACCAGCTGGAGATCATCTAAGTTAGCCCAAATCAATGAAACCATCCAACTGAACAATAGACTCATTACCAAGAATCCATTTTTATTTTTTAAGCTGCTAAAGTTTGGGATGGTTTGTTATGCAGCATTATATAATTATACAGAAACCGAGGTAGGAAAGCAAGTGTCCTAAAGGTAAGGGGCGCTACTATGCACTAGTTTGATTCAGGGATAATGACTCTTTGCAGAGCACAGATAGAGGAGCCCTTCTCCAAGCAAGGTTCTGGAACTGACACCAGCAACATCATCCTTGTACTAATGCGAAATACAAATTTTTGGACTCACTGAATCACATACTCTGCAGATAGGGCCCAACAAATACCTCCAAATAATTGTGATGCCCATGAAAATTTGAAAACCACTCAGATTTAAAAGGAGTGGGATAAGAAGAAAATTTCTTTTTTTTTTTTTTAAGAAGAAAATTTCTCACACCTCTCTCCTGGAAATTCTTCAGGTGGTACTCATGATTTGGTAATTATGAAAACATTCAAACCATGCAAATATATACAACTATTTAGAAAGTATGGAAATACAGATAGTTTGAAAAACACAGAACGTTTATTGAATTTGGTGAGACCTATTTTATTTTGAGTCTCAGAAACTTAGAATTGGTCTCCAAATTTACAATAACAGTTTGAAAACTCAATCTGCAAATTTTAAAAAATCCATGCTATATCCATTACTACTGCTAATGTTTTAACAATGCCTATTCATAGCACCCCCCTATCCTGGCCACAACTAACTGCTTCCTATCATAGGCACTATGCTTGATACTTCCCACAAATTATCCCAATTAACACAACAATCTTATGAAGCAGGAATTACCTTTTTCATTTCAAAGATAAGTATGCAGGGAGATTTAGAGTGATTAATTTGTCAAATATCACATACCTAGAATTTCTGTTGGGTTTCTCTTTCTAAACAGTGGGACACAATGATGAATTGGTGAACGTTGAACAACTGGATTTCTGAAAACAACAACCAAACAAGTGAACAAATCCCTGATTTGCAGTGTTTGCTAGTTTTTATGGTATAAATACTTACACCATGGCCAATTTCAGGTTACCATTGTGAAGTCATGAAATGTGGAGTTGGAAAGAGATGTGCATGATTGGCTTTTCTGACCCAATATGAGCCATCTTTGGCACCCCATGGTGGGGAAGTATGAGTGAACATTGCTTCGGTGGCAAGATGGGCATATTTATATTTTAAAGTTTATCTCAAAAGTAATGATGCTCATTTTGTCACTTCCAGGGATAATCAAAATAAGCTTTGGAATTGCTTTGTTTCTTAAATTTCAACCCTGAATTTACAGTAAAAATATTCAAAATCAGCTCTTTTTTTTTAGTGGTTATTATTTTTTTTAAGATTTTATTTATTTATTTGACAGAAATTGAGACAGTGAGAGAGGAAACACAAGCAGGGGGAGTGGGAGAGGGAGAAGTAGGCCTCCCACTCATCAGGGTGCCCGATGTGGGACTTGATCCCAGGACGCTGGGATCATGACCTGAGCCGAAGGCAGATGCTTAATGACCGAGCCACCCAGGTGCCCCTAAAATCAGTTACTTTCATAGATTTTTGGGAAGTACTCATTTTATGGAGTCAGAGCTGGGTGGAACCTCATGAAAACCTTTTGTTTTTTCTCCTGACTTTAGCAAGGGATGCTTATCCAGATATTTTATTTTCTTGAAGATCTCTAGTCATGGAGGCTTTACTACATTTTTCAGTGTTCTTAGATCTTTATTTTTTTTTAAGATCTTATTTATTTGTCAGAGAGGGGGAGAGAGAGAGAGAGAGCACGAGAGCACAAGCAGGGGGAGCAACAGGCAGAGGGAGAGGGAGAAGCAGTTTCCCTGCTGAGCAAGGAGCATGATGCGGGACTTGATCCCAGGACCCTGGGATCATGACCTGGTCTAAAGGCAGATGCTTAACCCACTGAGCCACCCGGGCATCCCCATTTCTCAGTGTTCTGAACAGTGCTTTATCATCCTCAAGAAAGCCCTTTTCTAGATTGATATGAAAGCTTTCAAACTGTAATTTAGGCTATTCCCCTCATTTTATCTTTATACACATGAAAAGAAATTGATTGGCATTTGCCTCTTAGAAACTCTTCTGCTTTGATAAAGATGTTAAAGGATTCATTTAGTAGCTAATTCCAGCTTCTTTAAAAATAACCTTTCACCATCAGATAGAGAGGAAGGTTTTCAGTTAGGCAGGCTGCCATTATTGGTCCCTTAAAAGTACAATCTTAAGACCTCTCAAATTTCCAGGTGAGAAATGCCCTGGTCAGTTTTTGACAATGTCTCTTCTTGATGTCATCCAGTGTTAGATTTTTAAAAATTGTGTTAATGTTTAGCATAAGATCAACCCTCTTAGCAAGTCTTTAAGTGTATAATGCAGTATTGTTAACTGCAGACATGATGATGTAGAGCAGATCTCTAGAACTTATTCATCATGCATAATTGAAACTTGATGTTGGATTTTTAAAGGGCAAGGGGCATCAGGCATGCATTTCTAGTGATTTAAATGGCTCCTCATTTATTTTCACTGGATTCATACTGCAAGAGATGGACCCGTTTGGAATATCTTGGCTGTAATGCTTATAGTAAAAGAGGGGAAGTATTACTGCCCTTAACTCACATGGTTGAATCGTGTCTCTACAACAGAGGGGGAGATGATTCTTTATACATAACAAATTCGATTGTATAGGGAAATTCGATTGTGCATAAGATACACAATCAGGTGTTGAATTGTTCTCCAGCATTGCTATTCTCTTTTCTTCCCACCCTCAAGTAAGAGTCAATCTCTTGAAAATATCTAAGTAACCTCTTCTTCATTTAAGTGTATAGAAAGATTTCAAAAGAGATGTCCTTCTGATATTTCTTAGCATACTTTTCCTATCCTTTCTCACTGCATATTGGTTTTGCTTTGTCCTTTTTGTCACGATGGGGAAATCAGATGTTGAATTTTCAGCCTTAATTTGATAAGAAGCAAGAGATCCTCTGGGAAAGCTCCTCTGGCCTTTGACTTTTGTGTCCCTAGCAGTTACATACGACGGACAGGTAACAGTGGGGGCAATCAGGTGCTGGTTTATGAGCTCACCAGGTTTATTAGAAAGTTGGATAATGAAAGCCATGATAGAGAGGGAAAAACAAAGGCTAGCGTTAAACTGGCCGGGATTGAAATGGTGCTGCACTTGCTTAGTTAAAGTGGTGCTTCCCTTACTTAGCTGTGATGTTAGGAACTCATTCAACTTTTGTTTGTATCTACAAAAATTAGATCAATATTTTATACTGCAAAAGATGAAAGGAGTTAACATACATGCTACCATCTACTTTAATGTCTGCTATTTAATAGGTGCTGAAAAATGCTTGTAGACCATCTGTATTTAGAATGCGTGGTGTTCCGAGAATGCATACAACTGGATTTCTAGGTGTTGTCCTTTGTTGGGTAGCATAGTATCACTTCATATAATGCCTGGGTTTCTTTGCCTTCTCTCCTGGCTGCAGGCTTTCCTTGTACTGCTGAAGTATTGGGTTGCTATGTTAGGTCAGTAGGTATTGAAAACTATGCAGCATAGAAGTAGAGTTTTTAAAGTTTTTTTTTTTTTTTTCTGCCTACACTGTTCTGCCTCCAACATGACAACTGAGTGGAATTCTAGTATGCTCGATTGCTGGGCAGGGTTTTCAGGGAAATCAGTTCACTGTTACTTCTGTCCTTTGAAACCTTGAAGTGTAATTCAACCTTAAAGAAGCCGGATTAGCTTGCAAAATGTAATTTCAGGATCAGCATAGCTCTCTTAGACAGCAAAACTGTGGTCTCCTGAAATTCCAGAAAGACAAAACTGTTCCTGTACTTCCTGAAATGTAAATACTGGCTAGATAATTTATACGCTAAGTTGTTTCAGTGATTGACACCGCAGTGTGAATAAAGTTGTAGATCTTAAATATCTTTTCTCCAGCTTTGGTGAATAGAAAAGGCATGAGAATAAAATGGGAAGGGAGAAAACAAGCAGGATGGACGGGTTTGTCTCTTTTATTACCCTATGAATGAAGGCAGACATGGTAGATGGCTCACCATTCTGGGAACAAAATAAAGACTCAATAATTATTTGCTAACAATATGGAAAAGAAAAACATTCACCTCCAGCACGGTTTAGTTTGTAACTGCTTACTAGACCAGTATTTATTTTCTAAGAGTTATAGGAGGCCCCTATTTTCTGAATATTTATCACTTATCAATTATAAGGTTGTAGAAGCAAAATTGACCACCACATAAAAATATTCATAAACAAACTATAACAATTTTACCAAAACTTCTTATTCTTTCTAGAAACACAGCTAGAACTGCATATTCCAGTATCCCTTGTGGCTATGGATGGCCACACAACAGAATTTGGGTTGAGAGAATTTGGGTGGTAATGATATATACAATATCCAGGTTTTGCCCACAAAAAATCTTTCTCCACAAAGAATATTCTCTCTCTTTCATTGTTGGCTAGTTGGCTGTTGAGGCCCAGAGAAATGTGTGAAGACACTGAGATTGAGGGGTCTATCTCTCACAGATGCTATTGTTACTATAATTGGCATGGAAATTGGAACCAAAACTTATGTGAAGTTGTCAAAATTGAAGTATGTGACACTGATTTAACATTCATTTCCTGGCAATGGGTGGTGGGAAAATTGACTTTCAAATCTGAGAAGATAAAGACCCATGCTATTCAGTGGTGAAACATTTGGGAAAGCAATTATCTTGGGAGAGCTTGGAAAGCAGACAGTGAAGACAAAGTGTATAGCTCTAGGTTGGAAAATAGAATGTTACTAGAGTGTGTTGATTGTTACTGACTTAGCTAGTTTTTCATAGAAAGAAAATTTGGCTGGTTTGCAAAGCACTACAACTCAACACCAAAAAAAAAAAAAAAATCCAATTAAAAGTGGGCAGAAGACCTGGTAGACATTTTTCCAAAGAAGACATACAGACAGCCAACAGACACATGATAAGATATTCAACATCACTAATTATCAAGGATATGCAAGTAAAAAGCACAATGAGATAATACCTCATACAGTCAGAATGGCTACTATCAAAGAGACAAAAAATAGTAAGTATTGGCAAAGGTGTAGAGAAAAGGGAATCCTTTGTGCACTATTGGTGGCACTGTAAATCAGCACAGCCACTGTGGAAAACAGTACAGAGTTTCCTCAAAAATTGAAAGCAGAAACACCATATGACTTAGTAATCCCACTTTTGAGTATTTACCCAAAGAACAAAAACATTCAAAAAGATATATGTACCCCTGTGTTGATTGCAGCAGCTAAGATATGAAAGCAATCTAAATGTCCACCAATAGGAGAATGGATAAAGAAGATGTGATGTGATGTGGTGTGTGTGTGTGTGTGTGTGTGTGTGCGTGCGTGTTTACATATGCACATGTTGGAATATTATCAGCCATAAAAAAGAATGAGACTTTGCCATTTGCAACAACATGCATGAACCTAGAGAGTACTATGTGAAGTGAAATAGGTCAGACAGCGAAAGACAAATACCATATGATTATATGTGGAATCTGAAACAAAACAAAACAAAACAAAAGAAAGTTTATTCTATTCATATCACTGGCAGTATCTAGAGCATCAGCATTTTGGCCCCAGTTCCTTAAACCCCAGTTCCCAGAGCGGAATCCCCAGAGGGTGAGATGATACGGGTCCACTCAATGGATTGGGTTGCAAGAGAGAAAACAAACTTTAGGGAACTTGAATCTTTTATATTGGGCAGTAGGCATGCTGCTCTTTGCTCTAAAGGACAACATTAACTTTATTATACTAGACAGTAAGTGTGACTGCCTGTTGCTTCAGAAGGAAACACTCTTTATAGTCTAGGATTGTACAGAAATCCACCATTTGCTCCAGTGGAAGATATTCTTTCTACGTTCCAAGAATATTCACTATACAAAGTCTTTAAAAGGATAGAATAAAGGGGTTCCTGGGTGGCTCAGTGGGTTAAAGTCTCTGCCTTTGGCTTAGGTCATGATCTCAGGGTCCTGGGATCGAGCCCCACATTGGGCTCTCTGCTCAGCAGGGAGCCTGCTTTCCTCTCACTCTCTGCCTGCCTCTCTGCCTACTTGTGATCTCTCTCTGTCAAATAAATAAACAAAATCTTTTTTTTTTTTAAAAAAAGATAGAATAAAGGGTACCTTGCTTGCAAAATGTGAAGAAATGCAAGAGATCTATGAAGAATTTTTTCTAATACAACTCTCTAAACCTTTAGTCTTAATGGTTCTTAATTTGTTAAGAAGTAGGTCCATTCCATGCCTTTATAAATTTAAGAACGTTCACTTTACTGCAATACTCATTCTGCCAGATTGTCTGCTGCCTGTATGCAGAAATGTCTTTTTTTTTTCCTTCCTGAATGTGATTTTCTTTCCTGTATAGCAACCATGGAAGTAATCACATAGATTTTTTTTGATTTGGAGGTGGGAAGAAGAATGTCAGTTGTGCAGCGTCTGAAATATTTTTCCAATATGTAGAAGTTACTGACTTTTTCTTAACTATTATTATTCCCACTGTCAAATATCACTTCTGGTTGGGTTAGCCAAGATTTTACAATTTAAGTACACACACACACACCCCTTGCCTTCCCTGCCCATCATGACTACTTCTCTTTCTCCCTCCCGGGTCTGTGTGTGTCTGTGTGTATATATATATGTATATGTGTATATATATGTTTATATACACACAAACCATACACACATATATAAACACATAAACTATATATATATATATATATATATATATATATATATATATATATATATATATTTCTTTGTTTTTCTTTTGGGTTTAGTTTTTAGGTTATTAGGTTTGTGGAGAACACATTAAACCCAAATATATAATTACCTGGGAAAGAATTTGTCAAGCAAAAGAATCTTGCACAGAGTTTTTTAAATATAAAAATATTTAATACATATATACTTATTAATACACATGTGGATACATTTTTAAGAGTGATAATAATTTTTAAAACAGTGATAATTAATCACCAGAAGTTTGTTAAGGTGTTAATCTTGTTACTTTCTATAAAAGATGAATAAATCTAAGATCTACATTAAGATAGAGTTATATGGATCCAATACCAGCATTGTGTTACTATGGATTTCATAGAAAAGGGGAACATATACGTGCAAGATGTTGTGTGAGATATTTTCTGTTACTCTGAACTTGATTCTAATGTCTTAGAATGAAAAAGAGCAGTAATTAAACCCTTCATACTCCTGATTGACATTCTTTATACTTTGACCCAAGAACCAACCTGACTCCTGAACTTAGGGAAGGGGAGGCTGAACCAACCTTGCCTTCCTCGCCCATCATGGCTGCTTCTTTTTCTCGATCTGGTACAAAAAATGTGGAGGGGAGAAGAGAGGAAATGGGAAGGTATTGCCTTTGATAAGATGTTATTTTCTTTCCTTTCCCATTGGTGGACAAGCATTCATTGAGATTGGGGTTGTACAACGGAAGGACTAGTGTTTTCCTTCTTGGCTGCTTGCTGCTCTGCTGGAGAGCCTCGAGCCCTCCCTGGAATGGCCCTGGGGGCACAGCTGAGCTCGAGGCTCAGGTGTACTTGATTTGGGTCATGCGCTGAGAGTCAGGCACCTACATTTTACCGGGAGGTTAGTAAAGGTGGGGGCCTTGCTAGAATAACCTGTGCCAATGGGACAGGAAGGGATTATTAAGCTGAGTGGGGAAGAAAAGGAAGCTTCTGGCGGATCTCAGTGGGTCACACAGAGGGGAATGAAGTTTAGGGAAGGGGCAAGAATATGTTGCAGCTAAGAGAGAGATTGGGAGCCTGGTGTGTTGGGTGCCGAGGAGAGGCGGCTATAGAGCAGTGAAGGGCCAACACTCCAACACCGATTAGTATGGTAGCTTTTGTGGGTTTTCTAAGGAACATGCATCCCACAGTCCAGGTTAAGCCATCCTGTCGCGCTGCACACTGCTCCAACTTCTGTGTCTCAAGGCCACTCCGGGAGCTTCAGGTTTTTGTTTGTCTGTGTGTTTGTTTTTTAGATTTCTCTCAATATGTTTCAAGTGCGGCTGAGCCCATAAAAACTTGGCAAGGAGACCCCTCTTCACCTACACAAGTCGCTGTGAGCTGCCCAACATGCAGCTTTTCTCTTCACGATCAGAAGACTGTTCACTCCATCCAAAGCACAAGCCCCTACAATCTATTGTTCTGGAAGTTTGTAGATCAAATAATGTTAACGAGCTACTCCATGTTCACGTAGTACCTGACCCTTCTGGGCACAGCTCTGGGAAATGTGGTGGAGAAAAGATATTTGGTGATTTCTAGAATTATAGAGATGGAATTGTCTATCCGGTTTTGCACAGAAACCACTTTAGTTTTGCATTTGTTTTAGCCTCATGAAGTAAAATCCTTAAGAGTTTTCTAAGGTTTCCATTCATGTAACCTGGGGCTCCTCATTCCATAACACGGATCTGGGGGAGCTTTTTCATACTTTCTCTTGTTGTCTTTGCCAGGCTTGTACTCTGTGGGCTTCAGGTCTTGAGCAAGGGCCCTGTTTATTCAAGTAGATCCCCTCCCCCCCGACCCCCCAGGAGTTTGGTTTTCATCTATGACTGGATCATGTTGGGAGATATCTTTCAATTTCTGGCTATCACAGCCAGAAAACTCTGTTAGCTAATTGCATTTTTTTAATTTTTTGGTCTCCCTACAGACTCAGAGGCACTATAAAAAGCTCAGATCTGACACACCAAGGGGAGAAAGAAGAATAAATGAGTGTGCTGTGAGCTTTCTACTATGGAAGGGTACAGATGCACTCGAGTTCTTAGCATCTTTTGCATACCATGACTGTAGCTTGAGAAGTAGCCAAGTCTGACCAGGAGTTAGACTTCAGATGTCTCGTACCTCCCTCAGGAGCACTGTCACTGATCTAAGACACAGGCTGAATGTGAACCGAGTTCTCTTTGTTTTGTTTCAAAATCCAAAGCAGGGAGGGAGATAATCACTTTACTCCTCACAACAAGCCTTCCCCATGTAATGATGGGCTTTGTCTTAGGGAGTACATTTCTCAACTTTGCTCTCACGCTTGGGTAGTTTGGCAGGCTTTCTGATGCTTTGGGGCGATCTGAATCACACCTGAAGCTGATGGGCTGCTGACATATGGAGCTTTAATTAAACCAAGCTGAAAACGGAGAGCATCTGGAAACCAGGGCTGGGCCTTGGAAGGGCCTGGGTGGTGCTTTTTTGATTATGGGTGTTTTTTTTTTTTTTTTTTCCAGATACCATGTTTATCTTTTCTACCAAAAAAAGTTGGAATAACATGAATAACCACATTGAACTTGGTCAAAATGTTGTGTCAAGACAGATTTGTTTTCTTTTGTGAGTGTTATAGGCAATACTTGAAAGAGTTGAAGTGGGATTTGGTCATGAAAACAGCTGTTTGAAGAGCACATTGCTCTTCTTTCTCAAGATTGATTTTCATTGGCTTTAAGGGGTGGTAGGGGGGACCTTTAAGCCAAAAGTGACCCATACGAGGAGAGGGGGTTTTCAGTTCAGAACCTGTAACAAATGACCACTATAAAGCTTTGGTGATACAAAAGGTATTTCCTGTCCCTGAAACTGAACTATTTCCTGTCCCTGAATGTGAACTATATGAAAAATTAATTGTAGTCACTATATGTGCCAAAATTGAATTGTTACTAAATTATAAGAAGGAATGAGAGTACATTTCCATTTGGTTAATATTTATTCTGACCTAGGCACTGCCCTTGGCATACAAGTACTCATTCATTCATTCAACAAATACTGTGTGCCTATTATGCACTAGGGGCTATTTTACATACCAGGGATAAAATAGCGAACATGGAAAAAAATATGTGTTCTCATGAGGTTTATTTCCCAATGGGAGCGTCAGACAATAAAAATGTAAGCAAAGAAACCAATAATATAATTTTAGGGAGTGATAAAGGACTTCAAAAAAGAAAAATGAAGATAACATGACACATATACCTTCATTCATTTGTCCCACAGCATTTCATTGAGGGCCTTCTAGGTGTCAGGGACCATGCCAGGCACTGGGGAGCCATTGAAGACTAACCTGTGATTAGTGCCCTGAAGGAAACAAGGGCGGAGATGAAGAAGCAGAGGCTTGGATGGGAGCTTGGGTGGGGGCGTGGATGGGCCTAGGAGTACTTTAGGCAATTACTTGGAAAAGACTTCTCTGAGGACCTAAATTATGAGAAGGAGTTGGGAGAGGGAATGGCACTGAATGTGTGTATGCATGTGTTGGTGGTGGTGGGAAGAGGATCATTCTAGATAGAATGAGCACAATATTCAAAGGTTCTGAGGCAGAAAAGATTTGGTGAGGGTTGGTCATGAACACTCTTGGTTATGGGTTGAAAGAGCTGGATAACCAGTATGCCTAAGATGGTGTTGGGCCTAGATCACACAGTGCCTGCAGGCCATATACAACATTCTGAACTTTATTCTAAGGGCAGTGTGACTACACACAAGAATTTTGAGCAAGAGTGTGACATGATCTGATGCACCTTAAAATCACTTTCAGTACTGTGCAGGGGACAGATTAAAGATGGGCAGAGTAGAGTAGAGGCTGGGAGACCCGTTCGGAGGCTTTTTCAATAATGTGGGGAAGAAACCTGGAGAAGAGACCCACCGATGAGCCTCATGTACAGCAAACACCTCTCTGATAGTCTTTCTTCCACCCTTCAACAGATCCACAAAAATGGCCCATGATTCCAGACTTCTGCCTAAAGGCCATCGAATGCCTAATTTGAAACCCGTGGATTTTTGAGGTATTTGGAAAGACAGCTCTTATTTTCAGCTTAATTTTAATCAGAATGTTTCCTAAGAAGCTCATTTCCTCCTTTTGATCAGAGTCTGACATTAAAACCACCATCACCACCACCCAAATCTCTAATTCCTTAGTATGTCGGTCAGAGCTTGAATTCAAAAGTAGGGTTCGTACAACTGATTGGTACTAATACTGCAAACTTAAATATTCCTTGCCCGGCATCGTTTGGCAGGAGGGCACGCTCAGGACAAGAAAGTGCGCAGGATTTTCGGATCCAATTTGCCACCCCAGCTGTGGGTGAATGGTTTAGGGTGGTGGCCCGGAAAGGAGGTGGATTGTAGACGGGACCTGAGTGTGAGTCTCAGTTCCATTGCTCAACTGACGGAGTGACATGTGGCGGGTCACTGGAGCTTGTGAGTGTGAGTGTGTGCTTCTTGAGAAAGTGAGACGCTGCGTGCGACAACTGGTATACCATCAGTATTCAGGGAGCCTGGCTTCCCTCTTCCCTCTTCGAAAGCACAGCTCACGTTTCCTGACTGTGACACTCCTGAAGATGTTTAGCTCAAGTTTCTTCCATCATCTCAGAAATACGAAGAGGAGAGTTCTCTCCTCCCCTCTCGTCCCTTCCACTCCCTCCCCTTCTCTCTGTCTCTCTCTCTTCCTCTCTCCCTTTGTCTTTCTCCTTCTGCTCTTCCCTCCTCCTTTTTCTCCTTCCTCTCTGGCTCTCTCTGTCTCTCTCTCTCTCTCTTTTTTTTTTTTTTTTGGAGAAATAGTGTAGGTTAACAATTATGTCCCAACCATAAAGCTTAGTTACTCTGCAGGCGTTAACCCCGTCTTCACAACAATTCCAAGAAGACGGTACTGATATAATCCCCATTTTATGGATGAGGAAGGTGGAGCTTAGAGAAGCTTCGCTGCTTAACCAAATATCACACAACCCATTACTGGTGGCCCTGGAATTTGAATCCAGCCAGTTTGGCTCCAGAGCCCTTTTGGGGTACTTTTTGCAAGTGTTAGATTTCTCTCTCCCTTTAGACAATCTTATTGAGTGTGGCGCATGGGGACATCAGTATTGCTGATCGCCTTGGTGGAGAGGTGGGGGTTCCTGCAGGAAAGTCAGTAGGATTTGCTGTTTATGTGAGTGCATGGATGTGTGTGCCTGATTCATGAAAAATTGTTCCCTCCTCCCTTTATTGTCCACCATCTGTGTCACACCTGGAGGTGCCCAGTATTTTCCAGAAATATAAATGATTCATACAATTATTTTCTTATAGTGTCTAACCTCCCAGAGGATGGACTGGAGAGGAAAGTTCATTTACAAAGATCAGCTATGCTTTTAAAGGCATCTTAATTTGGTGAGTTGGAGAAAGCCAGGCTGCTAATTGATTAGCTTGTTTCTTGACCTGCTAATTGAGACTTGGTCTTTATTCACATGGCTCCTCAGCAGTTCTGGATTCAGTTGCGTGTCCTGATCGAAGCTTGCCAAAGTCAGATGCTGTGGGGTGTAGAGTTAACAATCTGAGGCAGAGCATCTGGACATATAACGTAGATGCCGTTATGGAAAAATGAGGAACTTCCCTCCCAATTAGAGAAGATTGTTCTGTGGCTCACTCTGTTGTTACAAGCTTGTTCTCCTAAATACCTCCACCGCTGCCTTCCAAAATATAAGACAGTATATATATATACATATATATATATGTATATATATATATTTTTTTTTGGCAAGGGAAACCTATGTATGTTTAAATGCTCCTTCTATTATACATAAATGCTCTCACGTGAGCTCTTGGTGGTGAGGCATTGACTCAGTTAATGTAGTCCCTGTAGGACGAGGTGAAGATGGTGAGAGAGTCTCATGTAGATCTTAACTACTCTTTTCAGAGAGGCGTGAGCTGCGATTCCGTCTGCAGAGAGGGGATCAGCGAAAATGGATTTCCAATTTTATTTATTAGAGAGAGATTTTATTTATTTGTTTGAGAGAGAGAAAAAGAGAGAGAGTGTAAGTGGGAGGGAGAAGGAGAGAGAATTTGAGAGGACTCCATGCTGAGCGCAGAGCCTGATGTGGGACTCAACTTCACCACCCTGAGATCATGACCTGAGCCGAAATCCAGAGTTGGACACTTAACCGAGCCCGCTGCCCAGGGGCCTCTTGTTTTTCATTTTCAAAGCAGTCTTTGCACATTACAAAAAGAGGAGAGAAAGTTACTTGAACCATCTAAAGTAATTAACAAACCACCAAGTTTTCTTTTTTTGTTTAGGAAAAGGGAATAATGACCTACCCATTTTTGAGGACTGATACAATAGCATATTTAAAGCATAAAACACAGAGTTAGGCTTCAATAAATGGTTGTACCATTTAATTCATATTTTCGTGTGTTTTAGCAAGTTTACCTATTTGCCTCTACCCCCTTCTCAGCCTCTTCCTTCCCTCTTCTCCCTTCTGTCTCTTCTTCTTTATGATACATAGACCATATACAGATTGATAACCAACTTATCATAGATGTTTTGTCTAGAACATTTGAACCAAGTAATCCTCATTAAGAGAGTGGGCCCCTATCTCCCATTCACTAATTTTTTTGACAATGTTAATTTATCACCATGTTCCCCTGCCATAGCTTCAGCAATGGAACTGAATCTGGCCATCTGCTTGCCTTAGGTCCTTCCCAGCCTCCCCCTCCTGGCTTTCCAAATGGCGAATAACTGGGAGGAACCAAGTTCAGGGAGCATACACACCAATCTCAGAAGACGGGTTTGGGAAGTGTTTACAGAGGCAGAACATTCTCAGAATTCTACACAGCCAAGCTGACTTGTGAGTCGTTGGGAACTCAGAGAAATAAAAAGTTGCCCAAATTGGGACTGCTTCCTCGCTCCCTGCCCCCATTTCCACTTCAGGTCATCTCTCGTCTGGTTTAAGCGGTTTGGTTCAAATTGTGATTTGAACTTAGGGATCGTTTTGCTCAGACCTGGTTTGCCTCTGAAACGAAGGTGTTGGAGATCAGGTTGGGGCAAGACGACCTCTGATCTCTCTTCCAGCCCTGTGATTCTGTGACTTATGAACAGGAGGAGGAAGACGAGGGCCACTAATGGCATTTGCTCTTTTGAAAATTTCCCAAGCACTGCACGACCTCAAGTCTATTTATTCAGTTCCTCTGCACATTGGGTATTCTTTAAACACGTGTCAGGACGGCCCGGCTCCAAGCCTGTATATTTGACTAAGAGGTTGGTGGGCTTATTTGAGTTAGCTCATGTTAGAAGTTTAATTGTTTTTTCCTTCTTCGTCTTTTTGCTGGCAGTGACTGTATCTAGGAGAATAAAGCTTTGTCCAAGTGCGCCCTCTCATTCCTCACACACGTGAGACGGGGACTGGGGACGGCTGGTGTTTTTCCGAGGTCCTTGCCACCCCCCATCTCCCCACCGCCGCCCGACCCCAGACCATATGTTTCACATCAAGTGAGCAAATACCTTTTCAGCTGAAAATCTTTCAACGGCCTCAAGTTTCCAGACCAGACTTTACCTCTGGGCCCCACTCAGATCCAACCTTACTTCATGTTGGTTCACCCTTAATATTGGCATAATAGATGCTGATTCATGAGAGTAGGTTCCAAAGACCTGCCTCGAGTCTGAAACCTGTTATTTCTGTCCGGCCCCGAACTCCTGCCATCCTGTTAGGGGAAGATCTGTGCATACCAATGGCATAGTAATGATTACACCCCTCCTTCTTCATAAGAACTCTGTGACATAGGCATGGCTGTTCTCCATATTTTACAGATGAGCAAAGAGGCTTAGAGAGATGGTCCCCTGCTCAGGTAGAGGCAGTAGCATGCAGGGTCATCATTAGAATCTAGATTTGTAACCCCAGAGTTCAGGCTTTTAACCCCCGCATCAGGCTGTCTACAGTAGGAAGGATAGGATAAACACTAAGGGCATTTTTTCTCCAGTTTTGATCAAATTAATTTAGAACCAAAGGGATCTCTGAGCTCAACTGGTCCCATCTCCGGTGTAGATGAAGAAGCCAGGCTTGCAATGACCGCCGGTTGGCTCAAGGTCATACTCCTAGCAGTGCCGGGTGTAGAACAAAGGGGACCTGTGCTCCTCCCAGCACCGCATGCTGGGTGGGGCAAGAGTCTGAAATTACAGACGAGTGAGAAGGTACTGGCCAAGAATTAAGAGAGCTAAGATTTTGTCCTAAATTAAAAATGAATTTACATTTCCTTGAAATAAAAATATATGTATATATTAAAGAATCAAACACATGTAAGGGATCTGGAAGGCTTTTCTGGTCCAGTCCTTCAGTAAAATCCAAACTCCTTCCAGGATCTACAAGGTGATGTGTAATCTCTTCCTGGCTATCCATCCCAAGGTTTCTGTGTTATTCTCATCTGAGTCCTAGACTCCAGGCTATTTTCTGCCCCGGGGTTTGTGCTGCCATTTTATCTACCCTTAGCCTGTCCCTCTTGGTAGGGCTGACTCCTATTAAAAAAAAAGTTTTTAAGATTGAGGGATAATCAACACAGAACATTATGTTAATTTCAGGTGTATGACATAATGATTCAGTATTTGTATATATTGCCAAATAATTGGGTTGGCTCTTTAATGCCTCAAATCAAACATCCGTCCATAGACTTCATTTAAATAACTCTTTCCTGCCATCACTCCATGTATACATACCCTCTGCCCCCTCCGTTTATCATCTTCCCTTTTATTCTTTAGCTCTTCCCATGATTTGTAATTATTTCTTTTTTAGTTCACTTGTGTGATGCGTGTGACTCGTGCTTGTGTAGAAGTCCAGTGAGTTCAGGGCTGTGCCGTATTGTTCGGCACCTACCTATAACCTGGCACATTTGGTTGAAGAAATGGCTCGCTGGCTGGATGATTGGCCACATAAGCGAATGAATGCATTTCCGTCTGCTGAACCCCAGACAGCTACTCGTTAGAACAGTATTACTTGAAGGCCCTCATGGGGAGCCATTCCAGTATTCCAATCCAATATGAATTTATTTTCCAGGAGTAGTGAACATCCATCACTAATAGTCACTGTGACTTTGAACCCGCCTTCCAAACTAGATAGGTGCTTGCTTCACAAAAGCTCAAGAGAATGGGATAGAAGCCAGGCATTAATTTGGGTAAAATACCAAGGACTGTGATGGTGGGAGGTACAGGTTAGGGGTAGTGTGTGCATGCATGAACCTGCATAAAATCCCCTTTTCCAAATTTTGAATAATTAAAAAAAATTCTAGGTTCTGACTAGCGCCTGCTTACTCTTCCCATAAGTCCAGTTTCTCCTAGAGTAGAGTTCCCTTCTCTCCTTAAGACACTGTATCCAATGCCTGCTCCTGCCCCAGGGGCCTAGCCTGGGGCCAGGCATTCCCCGAATGCTTGTCAGACTGTCTTCCTACAGGAAATGAGTATGTACACTTTGGAACAAAATTAGTCTTTGAGTGTCTTAGAAGTAGAAAATTAAAGATGATAACAATACAAGTAGTGATTATTCAGTGCTTACTATACACAAGTGACATAAGGGTTTGTTTTCAGTATTATTTAACTCTTATAATGACCCTTGGAAGTAGGTACTTCCAAGCTGATCTCTCTGTTGTTTTTTTTTCTTTAAAGTTTTATTTATTTACTTGACAGAGACAGAGAGCAGGGGGGAGGGGCAGAGGGAGAGGAAGAAGCAGTCTCCCCACTGAGCAGGGAGCCCAATGAAGGGCTTGATTCCAAGACCTTGGGATCATGACCTGGGCCAAAGGCAGAGGCTTAGCCAACTGAGCCACCCAGGCACCTCTCAGCCCCCTCACCCCAGCTGGTCTCTGACTCCAAGCTGTTGCACTAAGCACTCTGCGGTGAACACAAGTCTTTATTCACTGTCCCACCTTGGTGATGAGGAGAGCTAGTCAGGAAAGAACCATGAAGGAGCTCCCTGGAGGCAGATTGTGAGGGAGCTGCAGCGAGAGGCTGGGCAGCCTTTGGACAGCTGGGGAACCGCGGGGACAGCTCCCCCCTGTAACCCCTGGGCTGTGTGATTTCCCAAAGAACGCTGTGACCCTCTTGGGGCTCCAGGACTCTTCCAAAGAGGGTGCTAGGACTGAGTTTCTGGTTATGCTCACAGCTGACGGGTAGTGGAAGGAGACCAGGCCCAAGTGTGCTTCTGAACGTCCCGGCTTTGTGATTTGGGGCACAGCGTCTGCCTCCCCCGAGATGGTTTCCTCCTCTGTCAGTGAAGACGGAGTGAAGCTCGTCACCAACGAGGGTGTCTGTCCTCTGGACTGAGAACATAACATATTTGAAAGTGTTTTTAAGCTTTCGTATTTTATAAATGCATAGGTGGTTATTAGTGATGCCTCTCAAGTAAAAAATGTGGTGCCTTATGGTCCAGGCATAAGGGATCAGTAAGTATTCATTGTTCGATCGCACACTATCCAGGGCCCAGCAGTCCGGAATTCCACCGGCTCTTGTCCAGTCTCTAATGGGTGGTGGATCCCAGGCTTCCAAAGCCACAGCCCTGAGTTGGCTTCCATTGTTGAGAGCTGGAAAGGAGACCCGACCACGGGTTCCCAGACGTCTGGAGCATTTGTTCCTTGGAACTCCTCGCTGTGGAGCCCGATTTGTACGCTTTCGTTCTGTTCACTGGCACATGTGTATTCTTTCCAAGCAGTTGCCCCCCATGCCAAAGGCACAACGTCGGTAGCCAAATACTTTGTCCTGTCTGGACGGCACGCCAAGCCTTGCGTCGCGGTCACACGGGAGAATCCCCACCGAACCACCGGTTTGCTGGGGGAGGAAAGGAGACACTTCCGCGGCTTCCGGAGTCCGCGCTCTGACTTCCGGGCTTTGTTCCTTCCCGCGTGAAGCCTGTAGAGGCGCGCCCTCGGCTCTGGGCGTCCCGGACTGGAGAGACGCTTGCCTCCCTCAGCGGTGTCGAGTGGTTCGGGCAGGTTCGAAAGCGAGAGATGAATGGTTTCGTATTTTGTGGTTCTGACAGTTGAGGGACGAGACTCCCTTGGAAGGCGAGTTGAGAGAACCAATCAGGCTGAACCCAGAACGCTTCCCCTCGGCGAGTCCAAACCAAACCGCCCTGACTTAGGTTGGAAAGCCCAGCTCTGTCCTCATGTCACTGTTTTTAAAGCTGTTGCATGCCTTGGCAGGAGAATCTGTAGGCAACTGGCAGAAGGAAACAGGAATCCTATAAAATCTTGCTTTCGGTGGCGAGATCTCTGCTTTTTGTTGTAGGTCCTAGAGGAGCTGACAACTGCTACCTCCTCCCCCACGAGTTTTGTGACTCTTAGAAACCAGGGGGGAGAGAAATGTTCCATCCCTGAAAGTCAGGAGGATGCTGACGCTGCTCTGCCCAAGCAGGGCCACGTCTTACCTGGTCTGAAATTTGGCGAGCCCCACGTAACCGAAATGCTGGACCGTCCTCTGGGCGGAAGCATTTAATGCAAGCCGATGTCCTTTTTTTTTTTTTTAAGATTTTATTTATTTATTTGATGCAGAGAGAGAGAGATCACAAGTAGGCAGAGAGGCAGGCAGAGAGAGAGGGGGAAGCAGGCTCCCCACTGAGCAGAGAGCCCAATGTGGGGCTTGATCCCAGGACCCTGAGATCATGACCTGAGCCTCTCAGGCTCCCCATCTGCTTGTCTTTAAATATTATATTTGTTCTGAGTGTTCACCTGGAACTCCTAAGTCACCACCAGCAAGCTGTCCCTTACCCTTGAGGAGTTTAGATGACATGTGCTCTTGCCAGGTCTTATGCATACGTTTTCTTAAAAGAGAAAAAAATGTTTTCATAGCAAGTCTGGAAGCAAGGGGAGAGTTTATTTCTGGGGATCAGAGGTTTCTGTGGTTGGAGTTTTGCATCCACTCAGATGTGAGACCCATTTACTTGCATCCCAGACGGTTTCAGGGATCCACATCGTGGGGGGGCGTGGGCACCTGCACTAGGTACCCCGGCCGGTGGCTGAGAGCCAAAACTTGGAAGACACGTGGGGACTGTAACCATTTATGTGTGTCTGTATGTATACATAGCATCAAAACATCTGAATTAAAAAAAAATAGAAAAAAACCTCGTTTGTCATCTGCCTACAGAATGGTATACGATGGTAAATTTCTGGCTGAATGCTTTATGACTCTCAGTTTTCATTGGGTTTTTAGGCTAAGTGTAGACACAGCACGTAAGTTCTGATATCACTTGTATAAAGTTCTTAACAGGTCTGAGTCCGGGCCTTTTTTTTTTTCTTCTTAGAAAAAGGCTGGTAACATCTGTGGTATTTCTACTGCACTTGGGTTCTCCTGTCAGTAGCCACCTTGGGGAGAGGAATGAATGCCTGTGATAGGCCTTTGTGAGAACCACCCAAGCTTGGAAGGTGCCACGACCCCTGCGGAGCTTCAAGGATTTTGAAACATTTACTTATTCAAGCTGTTTGGCTGAAGTTTCCAGGTAGTTGATAAGGAAAAAGTGCAGTTACAGGCCATTCCTCAAAATGAAACAGCTGCGTCACCTGATGGATTTTTTTTTTAATTGTTTGAAGTTACATCTGGATGAAGAGATATGAAAATAGAGTTTGGAAAGTGGTAATTCCCTGGGGACCGCCTCACTGTCCCCAGGCTGGCTTTCTGTGGTATTAAGCTGTGGGGGCTTTGGTTTTTGGTATGAATGAAGTTATTTACATTTATTGCGTTACTTATAATTTTTAATGAAAACCAGTCATAAGTTTACTAGTGTTTCACCAAAGCATGGCTGTATTTACTTATTATTTATTTTTGTGGCCCATGATGTTTTTTGGTTTTGTTTTTGTTTTCACCTCACTGATATTATTATCCATAGACTAAAAAAAAAGGTATCTTGGTTTATCCTACATTTTAAACAATTCAATAAACATTTATTGAGTACCTCACACACTGTGAGACATTACCAAGATGGCAAGACAGAATTCCTACTCTGGAGGAATACACAGCCTAGTAAAGGGGTCAGAAGACAATTGTTTTTGAGACTATAAACCCCAATGATTTAGGGACAGGCACCCAGGAATAAGACTGGCTGGTTCAGAATTTTTTCTCTGCCATTTATTAGCTCTGTGCTCTTGGGAGAGTTTCTGTTTTACTTTATCCTGGAGAAGTTAATTAACATGTAAATGGAGATAAACATGGTCTCTTCTTATACAGTTATTGTGATAATTAAATGAGTTAATATGTGTTTAAAGTGCTTAGAACAGTGCCTGGCATAGCAGAGGAGCTCAATAAATTTTAACTGCTACTTAGAAGTTTGTGGACAATAAAATACGTGTTTGTATTTGCGGCACACTAACCAGGGGAGGGGAGAAGGCGCCTAGTAAATGCAGATTCCTGGGTGTCCACCCTAGAGTTTCTGATTTGGCAGGTCTGGATGGAGCTTGGGATTCTGCGATTTTAACCAGTATCCTGGGTAATTCTGAGGCATGTTGTTCATGGCCCATACTCGGAGGAACACTGTCATGCTGGGAGCAGAAGAAACGTTAAGGAGGTAGGATAAGCTTCCTTAGAAGTAGAGTTAGGGAAGGCTTCACAGTAGAGGATACGGTATGGACCATGGTTTTGAAGGATGGATAGAAGCCCAACAGGCAGTGAGAACTCCAGCATGTGTATAGACACATAGTTATGGAGCTTTGTGATATTTGGGGGGCATTAACTTTACCCTGTCATTGGAGGTGGTTAAAGGGTTGAGTTGGTTGGGTCAAAGTTGTGGGTGATGAAGTTAGAACAGAATTTCTGGAGAGCACCTGGCTGCAATGGAAGAATTTCAGTGAATAAGTGGGTGCCAATGTTTTCTTTGGATGTAAACGAGAGATTGATTAGAAATTTAATTTTGCAAATTAGCCATGGCAGTGAGAAATGGAAACAATCATCACTGGGCTACTCATAATCTCTAATTCTGCTCTGATAGCCAGTGCCGAGCAGTTTCAGGAGGAACGCCTCTTAGGCTCTTGGTAGTAGGGGATGTGCAGGCTTACCAATGAGTTAAAATGAGGATACAAGGTCTCTCTCCTCTTCTCTTGTGGATATCTTCCAAACAAGGTAGGCTTTCACCCACTTGAGGTTTTTAGATATTTTGAATATTTTAGATACTTTAGAGTTGGATACTTGGATGTTTGGAGAGCAACTGGGTCATACCTCGAAACTTCTTTTCTCCATAAAATGAGAAGGAATCTTAGGGACCACAAATACTCTTGTTTTCCTTTTTTGTCAACCTCAATAAACTTATGAATATAGTAGAGGAGGCAATGATCCTACATTACAGACAAATAAGTGAATTTCAGGCAGAATAAGTAGTTTTCTTCTTGTACTGTGTTAGAGTCAGGGGATTTCACAAGGGAAATCGAGCAGGACGAAGTTTCCATGTGAAATCAGGTGCCACGTTGCTTTACAGTAGAAGGAAATTTTTTACTGTAAGTCTTTGGTGGATTCCGTGAATCACCTGCTCCAACAGGAGAAAGAGAGGGCAGTTTTTTTGGAAAGCTGACTGGTAATTTGTAGTTGTTCCTAAGGCAAGGGGAAAGAACCAACAACATAGTTGGAAACTGACTACTTGGCATAGACATTTGGGAGTCAGCTTTTTTTTTTTAAATGGTCGTTCTTCTAAAGTTATTTCTGTTGATAATGTTTATTTATTGCAATATTAGCAGAAACTTCATTCTTACCAATTACAAGCTGCTCTAAAAAAAAGTGACACAGTCACACCAAATCCTTATCCAGTTTCCCTGTGGGGGGAAGACTCTCCCCACTGCGGGGTGCTCCATCGTTACTGTATCAGCTTTTAGCAATAATTGGTATCTACCTGATATGAAAATGGATACTTGGCAGGAGAGAAGAAAACCTATTCTTTTGTGCTTATGATGGGTAGATGGGAACTTGCTTAAAAACCCTACGGGGGAGGGGCACCTGGGTGGCTCAGTGGGTTAAAGCCTCTGCCTTTGCCTCAGGTCATGATCTCAGGGTCCTGGGATCGAGCCCTGCATCAGGCTCTCTGCTCAGCAGGGAACCTGCTTCCCCCTCTCTCTGCCTGCCTCTCTGCCTACTTGTGATCTCTCTCTCTCTCTGTCAAATAAATAAAATCTTTAAAAAAAAAAAAAAACCCTACGGGGGACACACAGAAATATTTCTCAGCAACAATCCCTCCTTTAGATACAGTAACAAGAAGGTAGTATCAAAAAAATGTAAAAGGTTTTTGGGCATCTGGAGGTATCTGAGAGAGCCTGTTTAGATTAATGGATGACAGACTGAATAGTGGCTCATGATGGGTGGCCAAATCCTGGGAAACACAGTAGCCCTATTGTATATCGAAGGACTACTAAATTCAAAGCAATCCATGCCTTGGATGCTTCTGTAAATATACATTAGCCTTTAAGCAAACAAGAAATCATACTGGCTTTATTATTTTTTTTTCTTTAAGGGGAGAAAGTGGGAGAAAAAAGATGAAAAATAGAAGCACCCAGAGAACATTCCTCTGCAACTTTAACTTCTTTTCCTTTTGATATTGTTTTTTAAAGTTCCCGTGATCCTGCACGGATGAATATGGGTTTTTATCCCTGAAAACAGAGACCTGCTGTCTGATGCAGGCTTCTCGTTCCCGTTTGATTGGCAAGGCTTTCTGACTCACTCCCATTAGAGAAGAAATAGCGTTCAGATTTCGACACAAGATATTACCAGTGGAATAAACAGTGCCATTTTCATGATAAAGTGGATGTTTAAGATTAAGGGTTTATTTAAGCCCACTGGTGAACGACATTCGGCTTGAATTAGGAGGCACTCCTGCAGGAAACAATTTTTATAAACTCGATTTTGCCCTTTTCCAAGCTTTTCCTATTGAGTGTAGAGAAGCACAGTGTCTGCAGATACTCCTGTAACCTGTTGGTCAGCGGAACTCAACACGGAATAGAAGCTCTTTAAGAAGTTGGGGTGTAAGATCTAGTAGGGTTGTTTGAGACAAAGCTCCACGCTGGGGCCAGCAGGGGGAGCTCTAAGACCGACTGCACGGTACGCAGGCTTGGGTGGGGAGGGGGGTCAGTTAAGGCTCCCACCCCCTTCTTTCCTTTTCTTCCTTAAATGTAGGGAAGGAAAAAGAAAACGATCATCAGCCAGAAAACAAAGAGGGCTGGAGAACCCAGTGGATACAGCTGAAGAGCTTTAGAGAAAGAAAAACATCCAAGGGACTCCAGAGAGGCATGCGGATATCACAGAGCCCCATTCAGGATGTCAGTCGTTTTGCAGCTGGTCTGGTCGAGGGTCTCCTCCTCTTCTCCAGCCACGTCCCCACCTCCTCCCATCACCGCCATCTTGGTTTCTGTGTTGTCAGTTTTGACAGCACCATAGACTTCCTTTTGGAAGACCTCTGACCCACCTTGATGGCATCGTACTCTGGGGGAATAATACTTTCTCAGCACCTTCCATGATAGTGTTAGTGAAAGCACTGCCCACCCTCCTCTGTGCAACAGGGTGTCCTCCACTCTTTCCCAACTCTCCCCCCCCTTTTTTTGGTTGTTGCGGAGAAGATATTCAGGTCTTGGAAGAAGCTGATGTGAGGACACCTGCTTCTCAGCAGAGTCCTGCCCCCAGGGGCCTCCGGCAATGTCCCTTGGGCTCCTGTTCTTCATTTCTCTAAAATGAGGGAACTGGACTAAATGGCCACTAAGCCCTAAGGTTATGTGTGTTCATTAAAAAAGTGAGAGGTGAAACAGTAAACCAAAAATGTCAACTCCAAAGCAAGATTTTAGTGCAAGATTTTAAGGTAATTGAAGCAAAAGTGTTTTTCTTTTCCTTCTAGATTCTGAATAACCTGATTATAGGTCCTCAGTGTTTTACTTCTATCTCTGTGGAGGATGGATCGGTGGTCTGAAGAGAGATGAGCAGATGAGGAGATCATGTTTTGTTTGTCAGTTTTTATTTTGCTAATGAGTTAACAGCAATTTATTCATTAAGTAAACCCAACAAAATTTTGTGTGGTAAACTGACAGAGTATACTTACTTTTGCCCCTTTGTGTGGTAAACTGATAGAGTATACTTACTTTTGCCCCTTTGTTCTCAGAGTAAAATTTGAATACAGTTTTTTGGGATGTTTTAATTTCAGGGGCCCCAATGAGAACCAGGTTGCCCACTAGGATGAAGAGGAAAATGTCAATTTGTGTCACGTTAATCTGTGTCAGTGACGGGCAGGATGGTCCTTTGAGTGGAGTAAGTGGACGGATGTAATGACTGAGAGGTGCCCTGGTAAGGCAGGGGTGTTGAATGTAGATATTAAACCATCTTCAAATTACACACATGCTTACATTATGTTCAAACGAAGGGTGTGAAGATGTCGAGAGGCAGCATGTGAGGAGAGCTGTGGCAGTAATCCTCTCGGCCAGTGACTGATGGAAACCTCTCCGCTCTTGGTGGGGGCTCCCTACACAGCGGGGGTGAGTGGATGAGGAGTCAGTTTTGTCAAATAAAGGAAAATGTGTTATACTTCTGGAGAAGACCAAGACATTATTTCAATCTGGATAAGCATTTTCTCTTTCACTCAAGAGGTGGAATACTGTACAGTCTTATTCTGGAAGACCGATAGGGCCCATTTTCCCTTAAATATTTGTGCCAAGGAACGGATACGTTCCTTGAGGGCACATGTTGAAATCTATTTTTGCCTTCAGTGCCTGCTTTGCACAGGGGCCATTGCCATATGAGGTGCTCAAAGGTGATTGTTGAACTGAGAGTTGACGTTAATTTTTTTCCTCCTTATTTCATTATTACAGCTACAGAAACAAACAAACCAAAAAAAAAAAAAAAAAAGTCCTTACATGAAGTCATGATTTGGCTCCTACTGGGTGCCGAGTCCATTTCCAGCTCTGATGACTGGATACTCACCACCCGCTTGATCGAGGCTGCTGGGAATGGGCTGCAACAACGGAGAGCAGAGACTGTGAATTGCTTAGGTCGCTGAGCACCAATGTGCTAAGCACCATAACTCAGATGTAGTGCAAGCCTTTGGCTACCCCTTTGATCTGGTTTTCTGAGTTTCAAAAAATATTTATTCCTATTAATATTAATGCTGCTTTGTAGTTGGGTGCCTTCTGAAAAAGAGTTCTGTACCAGGGCAGTGTAGGATATAATTTCATGGCTTTACTGAGTCAGGACCAGCAGCACTGTGGCAGAGTGCTTGGTTGGATCAGAACCACACAGATTTTCAACCACACGGGTAGTGTTACATTTGGGAGGACCTGCTGGTTGGGAGAGACGGTGATGCTGGCGGCGGTGGAGGAAGTGGTCCAGTATGCGATGGGGTTGCAATCTCTGTTTTTCCAATTGTTGTCTAATCTCTCTGGGCCTTTGATTCTTCGTCTGTAAAATAGGAGCTCTTGACATTGAGTTGTTGGAGAGCTAAGTGAGAATGCATATGTAGAGTCTCTAGGACATGGTAGGCACTCAATAATAGGCTATATTTGTTTTTTAAGATATGCTCTAGAAAGCCCTTTTCTTCCCAAGTGTGTTTCCAAGGAGCTGTTAAATGAACTTAATCTTAAATGAAAATTGAGGCTTTCTAGAATTACTGGGGCAGAAATATGACTCATTAAAGAAAATGGGTGAAGTTTCTTTGTGTCCTTAAACTTTCAATTCTTTGACTTTTCTCCACTTTTCATTGCACTTGTCTTCTCAGAAGTCCCATTTCCAAACTATGTTTCTACTAAACCTACTTTCTTCAAGGTTCTTTATTCACTCTTTTATAAGTGATAATAACTTGATGTGCTGCCCTCCCTGAGAATGATTGATTATTAGCAGATAAAAAATCTATCCACAAAGAAATAAAGATGTGGAATGGGAATGCCACACCTTGGCAACACATGGAAATCTTTTTTATCAGGATCTTGTCAATTTTCTTGAAATTAAATTCACTGGTGGTAGCTAATGCATGAAACATATCTATAAAATCATCGGAACTTTTAAGATTAAATAATGTTTCACACTAGTTACTTATCAAGAAAGCCCTTAAGGAGGGGCAACTGCTTGATCACTCAGTTGAGCATCAGACTTTTGGTTTCAGCTCAGGTCATGACCTTAGGGTTGTGAGATCGAGTCCCACGTTAGGCTCTGTGCTCAGTGGGGCATCTGCTTGATACGCTCTCCCTCTCTCTGCCCCTCCCCCTGACTTGTGCTCTCTCTCTCTCTCTCTCTCTCTTAAATAAATAAATCTTTTGAAAAAGAAAAAGATTTGAAGCACTGTGCAGGGAGCTCACAGACTAGGGTTAGATAGGGCAACAAGAACTCACAAAATGCACTGATTACCTGGAGGCAAAGAGGGAACCACCAAAAGGAAAGCTAGCGAGAGGCCAGCACATTCTGCCACTGTCTTCAGAAAGTCCACTGCCTCCCACTGGGATGGGAAGCCTGCACGGGCCATGCCAAGTATATCCTGCACAGCTAAGAATTTCCTCTGGGGCCAAGTACTTCATTTGTTGGTGGACAGGGGATGAGGTCTATCTTTTTAAGATGTGATTTAACTGGAATAATTTTTAAGCAGGAAATTTCTCTCAAAACATGAGCAGAGTTATGGAGTCAGGGGGATAATCTGTGTGACCTCTTTTTAACCTTGGGACTATTTATGATTTTAAACTTTTTCATTGCCTAGGTGAACAGGGGAAAAGTCTTCTATTTCCACTCTTATATCCTCCATTATACTAATTGCAGGAAGAAGGCTTCTAACGTCCACCATTAAAAGCAGTAAAGAAACTCTATCCATGACATGAAACACTACACCGAGCCTATGTGCAATTAAGTTACAGGCTCACAGGATTGTGGCCTTTATTTGAAGTTGTCAGCTGTGCTATTGTGGGTTAACTGTTCTAAAAACATATATATATTTTTTGTCCTAAGCAGTAAAACTGTTTCTGAAGTCTTATTTTATTTGGTAACTATGCCGTGCTTAAATATAGTTTGTGGGTGAAATTGTTATAAGTTGGCATTTGGACTTTATATGGTTTTGTGCTAGGAAACCTCAGTTAAAGAAAAACACTCAGAGGAGCTCCGGCAAATGTCCTTTCCTCAGAGCGCCCAGACTGTAGGCTCCTACCATGTTTCTTTCTGAAATCATAAGAAGCAAAGCAAAGAGGAAACAGTAAACAGGGTAGAACATGATTGAAAACACCATGGGATCTCACTGGCTTCAGGTCTTTGATAAAAATGAATTTTAAGGCCATGTACTTTCTTGTTAAGTTCTATGAAAAATATCCGTTTGTTTTGATCAGGCAGATGTGGAGTTGAACTGATGAAACAGAAAGGGAGCTTATCACTCAAGGAACTCATATACGCTGTAGTCATTGTCAAATGTTTCTTGCTTTTTGTATTCAGTTAGTAAGACATTAAACATTAAACTTGGTATGTGACTGTGAGATACAGTCCAGGCTAGAACTGTTACAGTGACCCAAACCTCTGTATATATATAGAGAGAGCAGAGAGCTTGAATTGTGGAGAGCTATCATGGTAGGAAACGTACATATACAAAACCTTACAGGGCTCTGTCTTTGTGGATGCTTGGACTTGCCGCCATTGGCCTGTTCAGATCACCCTATGAGGAGGCAAAGGGAATACCATTTGTAGCTGGATGACTTTTCTTCCTGCCTGCAAATAGGGTTCACAGCTGAGGACCAACAGACATTAAGCATTTCACATTCTAACAAGGAAACCCAAAAACTGGGGCCAGAAATCTCCTTTAGGACTTCTAGGTGGTGTTACTTCCATCTAGTGGCTCTACCACCTTGTGTTTCCAAGGCCATCCTGGCAACACATGTCAGTGCCACTCATATTCTATGGACCACAGTGAGCCACATGTTTAGTGTAACTACAAAGAATCTGAGAAATATAGAATACATGGAAATTTGTAAGAATCAGCAGTTACTGCGAGAGTAAGGGCATGTTTGGATGTGCAGTGGCTTCCCTCTCCTTTTCGAAACCAAGTGAATGATGGCTCTAAGGATTCACTGGTTGAGATTGAGGGCCACCTAAAGAAGGGGAGTCTGTCCCTGATAGGTGACCTGCTTAGGCGACACTTAGTGAAGTACTCCTTGTGTCTAACTGAGCATGTAAGAGACAGTTATGCAAGAATGATGGCAGGGCAATGAGGAAGGGACTCTGAGTGGTCTACACTCACACTGGTTGCAATGTCAGAGGTGCAAGGGGAAAAAAGATGTGGGATCTTTTGGGGCCACGTGGGCTTTGAGAAAGTTGTTATACCAAAGTCACTTACCAGCTCCCCATTCAAGAGGTTGGGCCATAGGGTGTTAACATCAAGAGGCTGTGGGATGCTTAGCCAGGACCAAAATTCCCACTCCAGAGAACTGTGCAGTATGGATGGCCTTTCAGATGCTCCAAAGATCTTTCACATGTGTTCCATGGAACAGTCAATATTGAATGTGCGGTCATTCAGAGAGGGCATTGATGCTGGTCAGTGACAGGCATATATGTGGCAGAACCCAGCAGAGGAAAGATTGCAACAGAGAGGACATTGCTATTAAATAAGTGGCAGGTGTTTCTTATCCATTTATCTTTCCAACCCTCAACACCAGTGGAGTAAAACCTTAGGAAGAGAAAAGGAAGAGGGTTGCCAAACCCAGAAACCACTTCCCTCCACTCTAAGAAGCAATGGGGAGAAATAAAAAAGCGTATCAAGCCTTCTCCACCACATGCTATGATGGAAGAGAAGCTTTGAGTTTGAAACTCAGTTGGATCCTGAAAATTAAATCGTAGGAAAATTATGAAAGATGTTGTTTGGGGACTAGAAAGAGAGCTTCAACAGAGCAGAGTTGAACACGGTAACTGGAGATGAAAGAAAAACAATGATGAATTGAAACTCCCACTGAGATGAGCTTATTCAATAAACTAGTTATATATCCCAAGAACCTACAATCTGACTTATTAATGTTGCTCATGTTTGTGATAGGTGAGACGAATAGCTTGAATCTGACTTAAAAATCTGAAAGACTGATGTCATGGAGTCTAAGTGAGATGGCGTTGGACTCGTGCCATCTTGGCCCTGAGAGCCTGAGAGTCCCCTGAGAAAAAAGGGACTGTGTGCTCCCTACGCCTCACCTTTCCCCTTTCATCTGGGTACACCTGGGACCTGAGTTGACACATGGTTGGCTTAAGATCAAACTGCTGCTTAAAGACAGAAATCGGCATGTTGACAATCTTGGGAGAATTATTAAAACTAAATGCTCCAATTCTTGTTTTAAATTTAATATCATTTAATATCAAAATAATGAGATTTGAAGGTGGGATCATCCTTTTTTATGTTGGTCTGCTACCATTTTAAAGCTACCTGTGAAGTAGTGATTTCAGTTTTTCCCAGATCATTTGCAGTCAGACTATATAATGTTTGGAACTCTCATTGTTCCGAATATATAGGGAATAACATCCCCTATAATTGTGAATAAAGAATAAAAGAAACTGAGGCACCTGGATAGTTCAGTTGGTTAAGCAACTGGCTTCAGCTTAGGTCACAATCTCAGGGTCCTGGGGTCAAGCCCCACGTCGGACTCCCTGCTCAGTTGGGAGCCCATTCCTCCCTCTCCGCCATTCCCTCTGCTTGTGCGCTCTCTCTCATACATAAAAATTAAAAAAAAAATTATTGTATATTCCAAATGTGCCTCTGCCCCCAGAATTGGTTTGTATCATTGCCCCTTTCTCTGTCTTTAGAGCAGGACTTATCACTGTCAAATCTCCAAAAGTCAATCCAGTTCTATGGAGCACTAGAGAATAATGTGGATTTTACTGAAGATGTTATAGGTAAGAAAAAGCAGAGAGCAGCAAAGCTTAGTAAGACTTAGTAAAAATCTCAATCACATAATTTGCCCCCTCCAGTACCTTCTCAGTAATTAGCTGCTTCCTTTCACTCATAGATGCCCCCAACCTACAGCCTAGACAGCCTCACTGAATCTACCTTTTTTTTGCCTCCCAGAATGTCCATGACCCCTTCCCCATGTAAAGCCATGGAATCTTCTCTTAGCCTCTCCCATCTTTACCTTCAACCATCATCTCACTAGGAAGACCCCACTTTAGGGGCTGTCTCCTTAGAAAGCAGAAATTCTAAAAAGGAAATATATTCTTTTCTCTCTGAAATAAAGGGTTTCTCAGTCACATTGGTAGTCTCTTTAGGCAGTAGATTCTTTATCTTTTTAAATTCATCAGAAACAACTGATATTTATAGATACCTCTTATTCATAGAATATGGTTGGTTCCTGTCCTCAAGGAAAGTTCCTCCTTAGTGGTGGACTCAATGCTTGCAGAGAGCTGAGTCTTTAAAATAGGTGTAGGAGACCCATCTATGGGTTTTTCTTCCAGTCGACCCAATGCTTGCACTTGTGTCTGCTCCTCTCTTCCTCTTCTCTGCCCCAATATCAGTTCTGAACATGGGCTGCTATGCTGACTTGGTCTCAGACCCTCACCCCATCCCACCCACCTTCTCACTGAGTTCTCGTTCCATCAACTAGATCTTTTCATCTTTTCCTATTCTTCCTAGAAATCAGCATGGTCTTTCCCTATTTTCAGAGAGATGACTTCTATGTCAGTTCTGACAGCTGACTTCACTTAGCTATATGGTTGGAGATATAACTCTCAGCTCAAATAGATCTGAGGTGGCAACTTTCAGGACATCATGACTGATCTTGGAGGCTATTGTGAAGAGAAAGTTTTAGGTACCAACTAACATGTTCTCCTGTGCTCTGTCCGACGAGAGAACTGGCATAACCCATGAGGACTATTTTTACCAACAATTCGCATTATCATCTAATATACTATATGTATTCAGGCAAATCCACCTCCACTTTTGGTTGAAGTCTCCCTAAAGTATAAATATGTACAGATCCATGAAATTATCAGTGCTTTCTAAAAAGCTCATTCAGTTAGTTCATAAAACAGGGAGACATTTTGACCTCACAGTCTAAAGTTATGAGCTCGAGAAGACCCGTGGCATGGGGTTTTGGTGAAGCAGGAATGCCGATCTCTCTGCTGTTAGCCACATGGCTGGTGAGGGAGCTCAGCTCACTGCCGGGCATCAGCCTCTCAATGGACTCGACTGTTCTTTGCTCACCACCATGGGAATTTTTTACGAGGTAATTATATGCTATTCTTGAATTTGGGGATTCTTGAAAATCTTGGGTATTTGTCTAGATTCTCAAGCTCTTACTGTGTTTTAGTCACTTCCAACTTGGGCTGTTGTTTGCCATATGTCACAAAGGAGACATCTCTCTCTGCCTGGACCATACTATCTATTGGACCTCTCCCAAAGTCTGGAATTAGTCTCTTCTAAACATCAGGGGAAACTGAGAACCTAGGGTGAGGAAACTGGACGTGAGTCTTGGCTCCAAAACTCACCTATACTGTGAGCTTGTGAAGGGCAATGGCTTCCCTGAATCTAATTTTTTTTTAATCAGTAAAATAAGCATAATAATACCTTCTTCTTAGAGTTGCTCAAACATCTAAATGAGATAAGAGACAGGAAAGGGCTTCCAAGACTGAAATTCTTACAAATGTAATGTGGTATTAGCTGGTACTTTTATAAGACTGAGAATATAGAAGTTGCCTAACATCCTTTTTGGAACAAAGTAAGGGATATAAAAATTGGCTGTCCAGAAAGTTTTCTTATAAGTTTATACAATCTTGACTGGTAAGGCAGCTCTTCTTTTATTGGGTGATTGTGCTAACCTTTCAAAATATCATCTAAACAGCAGAAGTTATCACTCTTCGTTAGTATAATGCAAACACATGTTGTGTTTTAGGATATTAATATAACATATTATCAACCGCTCATTCATTTATTCACCCATTACACAACATGCTACTGGAATCATCATGGTAGGTATTGTAGAGGATGCAAGAAGAAATGAGGTGAGGTTCTTCAGGTCTCACTGTTTTCTAATTAGGAGGCCAGGACATGGGAAATAATTGGGAGCAAGAGATGGTTACCAAATATTCAAAGATTATTTGATTAACAGAATTGTATAAGGAAAAATTCAGAGAGTGTTTTCCCCCAAGCTTTCTGTGCATTTAAAAAATTATATCGCCTTAATTTTGCATCTCAGCTCAGAAGTCTAAGCAACCATTAGGTGTTGTTCACAATTTAGTCTATGTCGTCTTGGGTTTCTGGTTCTCTTTCTCCATAGAACTTTACAATTTGAATAAATAGCAAATTTTTGTGTCCATTACTTCAACTCCATTTAAAAAGTCACTTCTTGATTTTCCCTCTTTATTTTTTAAAAATTTTTTTATTAATATATAATGTATTATTTACCCCAGGGTACAGGTCTGTGAATCATCAGGCTTACACATTTCACAGCATTTGCCATAGCACATACCCTCCCCAATGTCCATTTCCCTACCCGCCCCCCC